>WHYT01016165.1:15966-37550 GCA_009806455.1 Tetrax tetrax
ACTTCAGCTCTCACCTATGCAGCGGAGTCAGGTTTGTCAGAAGAAATGCTGTTTTCTTAGGTCAGCAACGACACTGACCGTGGGATATGCAGACACAGGGCCAGCTCCCCTTGGGAGAGCCTGGGGTGCCCTGCCAGCCTGCTGCGCAGCGCAGCCCGTGGGGACTTGTTTGTCTGCCTCTTCCCTTATTTTGGTGACTTCCCGTGCAGGCAAGCCCTGTGCTGCTTTTCAACTGATTTAGGCCTTGCCTTGGCTGCAAAAGATCTGATAAAGCCACATACATTCACCTCTTAGGCTGTATCTGACCAGTGCAAGCTGTCCAGTGGGTCTTTGGTTTAGCCCATTCCGTTGGAAGTGGGTTTGGAGTAACATCCAAATACGCTATTTCAAAGGGAAAGTGAATACACATTGACAAATTCAGCTGAATCTGCGAACGCCCTCACTTCCTGCATCCTGTGTGTCTCTTAGTCTGGTAAATAAAGCTTGGTTCTGCTTTTATTATGTTAAGCAGAAGAGGTTAATTACTTTGAATTGTGTGGCTATGAACTCGTTAACTAAATATGCAAGCTGAACTGATGTACCGCTATAACTAACTAAAGCCACTTGAGACCAAGAGGGTTACAGCGGTGTGTGGTAGCAGAGGTGCTGTCAAGGGTAGAGACAGGCTTGAAAAGCGGGTGAGAGCGATAGAGCTGTGCTGAAGGGGAAGAAAAGTCAGTAAACCTGTTTGGTAGGTGGGATGGGAAAGGTGGCACGGAGAGGTGAAGGGACTGGCCCAGCATCATTCAGCAAGCCCAGCGCCTGGCCCAGGAGTGGAAGCCGGGCCGTCTCGCTCACAGGCAGTGCTTTATTCACTGGGCTGCATACGCTTGGGCATTACACGTTTTGGCTTTCAGATGGAAAAAGGCTCAAAGACAAATTTTCTTTCTTTTACGGCTACAGCACTTCAGAAGCTTGTAAAGAGATTTAGAAAAATGAAAATGGCAGGATCAGCAACTTTTTGCTCCTTTTTGTTTTTTAACATTCTGAAGGATTTGCTTTGTGTGTGCATGTCCCGTTGTAATTAAGTCAAAACCTGGGAGGCAAACAATTCTGAGAACAGCTTGAGGACTCTGCTAGTTAGCCTACACAGGGAAAAAGCCTTGCTCCTCTAGCATTCTTGTGAAGGAATCTGGTCTGCGTTAGGTCTCATAAACCTTTAGCAGATGCGTGAAGTGTGCTCTCAGAGGAGTTTATCTTCTTTGCTGTTTATGCAACTTCTTGCTTTTCCCAGGCACAGCTGGAGGAGCCTTGGATACTAGACTTGCCGCATGTCAAGCTCTGACCTAAAGGGATTCCACCTTGGGTTATCTGAGGTTGTTCTTGAGGAAGGCAGGGGCTTGAAGGTGGCATGTCTGACTAGAACAGGAGTGATTTCCATCTCTTGCTTCTTAAAAGGCTTCATGCAGCCTTTTACCATACAGCAATCTTGTTTTGTTCTTCTCTACTACATCTGGAGATCTCAGTAGCGCAAGGCCATGTTATGCCGAGTGCCGTGCACGCACACAGCAAAGTTTCCTGTCCTGCTGGGCGTTGTGGATTTGGATATACGTTAATTTGTTTAATGTTACAAAGCACACCGTGTCATGGCCCTGTTCGTTCCATAGGTAAATGTGCTCTGAGCGTGGGAACTTTGTAATATGGTTTGTTGAAAGTACAGGTTTTTCTGCTACAGCTGTCACGTCTTCCATAGCTTTCTGGCCAGGTTTTCCTGCCTACCCCTATATCTGATCGCAGCAGAATTTCATAGCCTTAACCTCCACAGTTTTATCCCTTTGGTAAGCGCAGTCGGCATCCTCAGAGCTGCACCCTGTTTTGTGAAGATGTCTGTGTACACCCACTGTTTGCAATTCAAGTCCTCCTGGTGAAGCTGAGGAGCTGTCCTGTCCTTGCACTGAGGCTCCACACCAACCTCTCTTTACTCAGGGTCCTTGATAAGTTGTTGACTCTTCCTCGTGTTTGTCCATTTACCTGCTTGCGTACTATCTTTATCTCAGATCTTTTATGGTAATTTGTGCTGCGTTTCTTCTGTCATTTTCATTTGAGAGAAGTAAATTTAAATGCAAACTGTCTCCCCAACTTATCGGTTATCTTGAGTCCCACCTTCTGCTTTTGTACAGGGGAATTGATTTCAACCTTTTATTAAACGTTATAGATAAATATCATGGCTTTCCCTCGTGCGGAGAAGTAAGATACTGCCTTTCTTGTAGTGAAATACTACATCACATCCTATATATATCATTTTTGTTGTTGCTTTTTCCACTTTAGGAAATGGAGTAATAAAGAGTTGTTTCCGTAGGCTGTGTTCAACTAATAAGTCATCTTGCGAGCCTTTGTCTGCGATGTATAAATTACAGGGCTGCCTACCAGCCTGAGCCGGGATTTCTGTACTTACGGGGAGGATACGTCGGATCAGCTCTTTGCGTGCTCCAGCTCACCAAAGTGACTGCCTGGGGATTCAGTTATTGGCATTCCTGATGAGTTGTAGGGGAATGTGGCATGGAAGGTGAGCTTGGAGAATGGGTTATCTGCTTCGCTCAGTACTTTCGAGTTGCTTTTGGGATGTCAGTTAGATTTATAACCAACTGTTAGCTCAGTTATGAAACTGGCTGCTGTCCAAGGCTCCTTTCTGATTAGGTGGTTATGTTGTATTGGTAGACTTGCGTTCAAATCCTTCGGAAAACACGGGCATTATATGATGAATTATTTATTTCTGTAATAATTTAAAAGTACACAAGTAGACTGTGGCTGTCCATGTCTAAAAGCATGTGCCAGTACATCACATTATCTGTGATCTATATGGTTGTATATGGCTTTTACGGGAGAGAGGGGGGGGAAAATACTTCCAAGGAAGAGTGGCAATGACCTGTAAACGACCCTTCATTTCTTTTAGGGTGGCAGTGACTCTTGTTTCTGTTTTTTGCCTTTAAGGCTGTTGTCTTGACTTTATGCCATGACATGAATTTTCTGTGGAGGATTCCTCGGTAGATTTGAAAGCGACATTCAGATAACACCTTGCTGCTTCATTTCCCGTTAAGCTCACACGGGGTGCGCTGTACGGCTGCAGTATTTGTGCTGGTTATGTGACCGTACTGCTCCGGTGGAGTGTACGGTATCTGTGCTCACTGACAGAAGTTTTGCTTTGCTTAATTCACTTACAGGTGTAGCAGTCAGTTGGATTTGTGATACTTCATCCAGGCTGGTTTAATGTTTTAACTGTGCGCCTTCAAAAGTGAAGGAGAAATCCTTCATGCTGTATACTGTATAGAGAGACATATAAGCTGGTTCCTGAAGTAGCAGGGATTTTCCTCGCTGTATTTATCGACTTCCAAAGCATTTTACCTATTGTGCTGCTGTACTCTGTGCTCATTTTGTGTGTAGGCAAAGAGGGAAGAAACAGCTGGGCTGAAGTCAGCTAACAAACCAGCGGCAGACCGGAATTAAATCCTCTGTGCTTATAGTTCAGTGCTGGGTTGACCAGGTCTTTTAATTTAATAGTGGTAAATAATGATGTTCAGCAGTAATACCTCCAAGGCCTCAGATACACCTCTGCAGCCTCCTCCTAACAAATATTCAGGTGCAATATTGATTCCTGCTGAAAGGTAAGGACCTTAATGACATTTGAGATCACCTCTAACCTTCTAGTTCTGTTTAAACCAAGGAGTTTAGCACATAAAATAAAGGCAATGTTTGGTTTGGGGTTTTTTTGTTTTTTTTTTTTTTTTTAATAGACCACCTTAGGTGAAACTTAATTCTGGTTATATGTATGTAAATCTAGAATAAGAAAAGTACAACTACAAATTGATGTTGGGGAGCTAATATCAGTTTTGCACCTACTTATCCTTGTGTGAACCTGTCTGGTGGATTTGATGGTGGTTGTTACATGGGCTCCAACACCTGGTGCACTTGAAATGTAAGGAGAGAACAGAATTGCTGTCTAGAGCATAAAGTCAGAGTGAAAACTGTGGTTGGGGTAAGCAAAATGTTCCCGTGTAAACTAAGCTTCTTATATTTCATAAGTCATAGCTGGTTTATGTTAAGAATGGAGCCACCTGTGATTTTAATCTGATGTCTGCAGTGCTATAGGAACTCAACGACTGTGTTTTGGAAAAGCTGCCTTTCTTACCTAACCTTATTTTGGAAAAAACAAAGCCCGAAAAGTTAAACATTCCAGTTTTTCCTGCTGTACTAGAAATAGTAACCTCTAAGGCTTCATGTTGCTAACTTCATTTTCTTTGCCAGTGTTGCCTGAACTGCCTTTCTTAAAAATCATAAATAATAATATTCTTAAAGTGATTATTACAGATTATTTTCTTGTGAAATAGCTGATTTTTCTTCTTGGGCTTTTTCTGATAAAGTTCACTATAGCTTATGTAATAGAACATCCATAAATATTTGGTTGGGTGAATTAAATTATTAGAAAAACCTCGTGTTTCCGGAGCAGTGGTTTTCCCTAAGCTGCTGTGGTCTCAGCTGACAGCTGGATCTTGGTGAAATGTGATGGTTTTTTGTTTTGTAATGCTTGTCTGTGCCTTGGCCCAGAATGGGGGCTGATCCTGACCCTCCAGTAGACATCACGTAATTTATTTCTAATTTTCTACATTAGATTAAACCCAAGGTTTCATGAAACAAAAGTCTGACAGCAGTAATGCCATTTATTACGTATTTTTCTCCTGGATGTGTGGCAACATTGGGCGTTTGCTGTCCCGGTGGAGGGGATACAGTGAACTGCGCTGTGGAACTGAGCCAAATTTTCCTCTTTTTTTCCCGTTTTTCCTCTTGCAACACTTCTTGTCTTTACCAACTAAACTGTTGGTATGAGAGACTCAGGTTTGGCGTCCTTCGGCATGTAGTCCCAGCTGAGGATGCTTAGAGCCGAGGCTCAGCACGTGGGATGGAGGGCTGGGTGTTCAGAGAGCACGGCGACGGCTCAGCAGCGGGGGACAGACGGTTTCGGCAGGAGAAACACCCCATCAGCTACTGGCAGCCCCTCTCCGCCGGGGAAGATTTCTTCAAAGCGATATCGCCGAGGGCCTGAGTGAACCCGGAGAGGTTCTGATGGGCACCGTTGCACGGGTGCCAGCTACATCCCAGAAGCGGAAGCTTGTGCAGCCCCTGATGTGGCAGACATCCTGCCTGGAAACTGAAAGTCTCAAACCTCCAGCCATCAACGTTTTATCGCGCGGGGGTTTTCGTGCGGCTCTGCTACGGTGATACCTGCGGTTTACTCATTTCAAATTGCAATTCTTGCTTGCCACTTCAGCATCTGCTGGAACAAACTCACTCATTTCAGGCATGTTAATACCCAATTTATCCCTTTGAATTTGGGACCATTTCTCTTCTAATCTGAAAGAAAATTCTAATGATTTGGAAAATTGCCTGGTTTCCCTAGGAGGAGGGTGAGTGGGTGGGAATTGCAGTTCTCAGGTCTGTGCGCTGCCCCGGAGTTAATGGATTCACAATTTCCTCTTTCGCTCTACTGTATGCGAGGTTGTGAGTAATCTGTAGCAGCGTGGGGCCGTAAGATGACTTCCAGAGGGTGATGCATCCTCCAGGCATCCATTTGCTTGCTTTCTCTGCTTTTGGCAGACTGCGGAGAATTGTTTGTTCAGATCCGGTAACCCAGCAACAGAGGAATATAACGTGGGTTTGGAATACCATCCACAAAACCTTAGTGGAGGGAAGTGACATAAATAAACTTTACCATCCAGATGAATGCCGGAGCCTCCATTTCAGAGAATAGCTGAAGTTTTAAATGTCATAGCTGCAGAACTGTGGTTTGGTTTTTTTTTTTTTTTTCTTATTTTCCCTTTCCTCCAGCTTTTGTCTTCCTTCTTTCCACCCCTGGCTTTCCTTCCTTCCCCTCCTCTCTCCCCAGCTGTTTTCCCTGCTCTGGCTGACATGCACACCTCCGCATCCCGACGGATGTCAGGCTCACCCCGCAGACCCGCGGGTAGGTCAGACCTACCTGAAGAATCGGCTAAAAGCTGCGGGTCCATAAAACAGACAAGTTTGCCTCGGGGGCTCTGGGGAAGCAGGGACCTGCGTTGTGTCTGGAGGGTCCTTTACGGAAAAAATACGCTTGGCGCTGGGGTTTGTGTGCCTGGACTGGGGCCTAATTTGGAATATACAGCCCAACCTCTGCAGTGTGCCTTTGTTCTCTGTAAATCTTTTGGGTCCAGCCCTTAATCGCTGCCAGCAGGCAGCGTGGATCTTGGGGAGCTCAGGGAGCGGTGCTGAGTGCTGTGCTGCAGGCAGTGAGGTGGGACGGTGGCAAGGTCATGAGGGAGTCGCTCCGCATCTCCCGTCTGTCAGAGTGAACGGGACTGGTCCTCTAGTTTAGCTCTGGCTCCAAGTCAGAGAAGTGTTGACCTAAGGGATGAATAAGTTTGTTTCTTCAGTATTGCTACGAACTAAAAAGACGTTTGAGCTGCTACCTGACCTGCCAAAACCAAACATTTTGTTGCTTCCAATGCGCAGAGAGTTTGTTACCTCCGCTCTTAGTCCCTCTCCAAGGTCAGAATCCTTTTCGTTTTCAAATGATCGAGGGATGAGGCTTGTTCGGAGCTTCTTCTGTTGCGTGAGCAGCTGACTGTAAAGTCGATGGGATTTTCTTGCTTTCCCCTGCGCGCGAGGCTGGGGATGTTTTGAGGGGAGATGGGGCTGTGATGCCCTGCAACGTGTCCGGCGTCCAGCCCAGCTCCCCAGCGCTGGCCGGGCACTGGGTGCCCAGTAGCTGAGTGCTGCTTTTCGACATGTGATGTTAGGAAGGAAACAGAGAGAATGCATTTTCAAGCAGTCAGTGTGTAATTATTTTGTGGTTTTCTCTGATGTCATTCGGAAGGGGGCACGCGGGCTTTGAAATGGGAATCAGCTATTGTAGGATGAATGTGATTGTCCCCAAGAGGCAATGAGCAGAAACAAGCAGTGTCCTGTAGCATCTGCCCTCGGCTTTGGTACGTACTAAAAAAAAAGATTATTATCTTGCCAAAACATACTTCCCTAAATAAATTTTGGTCTCCGATTTAGCTGAAGCCACTCAGCGGTGGTCCCGATTTAAACTTTTCTCTGGCACGGTTTAATCCAGTCGCTTTCTGAGACTTTTATCTTTGTGAATAAAGGCTCCAGTCTGCCTTGGGTCTTAGTTCACTGTGCTCAGCTGTGCGAGCAGTTCCACTTGGCTCCCTTTTGGTGATGCTTCCATAAAGTGTTTGTTTTTAACCAAGAAATGGTTAAAGTCAAGTATCTCGGCTGTTAAAGTCAGGTAATTGTTTTTCACAGAAGTAATTCCTCTTGAAGTGAGGAACAGGGATTGATCTATTCGTTTCCAGCTCAAATTTTCTTCTGTTCTTTTCAAATTTATATAAATGTACATAATTGAACAGCTGTAATATCAATAACAGTGAGGCTTGACCTGTAACAAGAGGTGTCATTTTTCCTTTCACCAAATACCTATTCTTCCATGTGGTTCTTTTTTTCCTCCAGCTTTTGTGGCTCCAATCTCTGGCATTTCTCATTGCAAAAGTCCATTTTACGCAGCTGGTAATGGTTTTCATTCTGTCACTCAGCAATAGGGGGATATTCTCCCACATCTCCAGTGGTAGGCAGAGGGTTTTAAAGAAGAATTTGCATTTCGAATACAGCAACGTATTTAGTGTGACGAAAGGTATAAGAAATTGCAAACCTTTGTGCCTCCTCTGAAGCGTTAGTGCCCTTAAGAAGGCTTTGTCTTGGCCTTGTCCTCTAGAAAAATACGCTGATTTTCTTTTTTCCCCAGTATAATGGAATGATAAGCTTTGTGATCTTAAATAAATCCGACTGCTCTAGCTTTTGTCGGCCAGCTTTCTGGTCTGTCATAACAATATGGATGGTTGTTTTAAAATGGGAATGGCTGGTTGGTTTTCGAGACAAATGAGATCCTGTCATGTAAAAATCTGTCTTCTGTATACATAGCAAGTAAGCCTGATGTGAAAGTGGGATCACTAGCGTACTGTACGCAAAATTTGCATTTAAATAGTGTAAATGAGTTAATTTTAAGGCCATGAAAACCAGAACATTTTGTTAAGTTGGAAATGCTATGGCCGGTTTATTAGGCATGGCTTCTGTGTTTGTGGAGGCCTTTCTTCCTCCATGGGAAGGAGGAGATGGGTAGAGTAGATTGCAATTTCAAGTATTACACTGGGCATATTTTAAGTCTTGCCTCACAATTTCTTTCCTTGTATATCTTTAATAAGAATTTTCCATTAATCCAAACTTCTCTGATTTTTGTGTCCTTGGTTTTGGCAACCATATTTGAATTTTTCAGTCTGCTTGTGTTAGGATAGAATGGTCTTTTCCTCATCAGAACCATTTCGGGTGGGCAGGAAGGCGCTTATCTGTCCCCTCATGTCAACAGCAAGGGTTACATAGAGCCGGCAAGGGCAGAATTGTAATTTACTTTTCCTAATTAGTAAGATCCCTTTAACCTGCGATTATTCAGTCGTGACGGGATCCTCGGGGACTTCCCTGGGAACAGAGACCAGTCCAGTATGTCTTTGCCTCGTAGGTGAGTTATCACAGTCTTGCCAGAAAAATTAATTGAAGTGAGAGGTGGTTAATAAAACATGAAGCCTCTTTTCTGCCACGTGCTGGGCACGCGACGAGCTGAGATCTGTGCCCTTACTTGTGCAGCAAACCTGGTCGGGGAGACAAGCGTGGAAAAGAAAAATACAGCAGAGAAGTGCAGCCTATGTTGTGCTCTGATTACTTACAAAATGGGAGATTTAACGGGAGTGCAGATGGACCCTGAGACCTAATGACCACGACAGCAATGGCCCTTCTTCCCTGAAAACAGGAAAATTACGTGCTAGCGTTTCCTCGGAGCTGTGCCCCGGCGTTTGGTGGGGGAGCAGGCGTGCTGCAGCGCGGAACGTCGCGAGACGCCCTTGTAAATACTTGGATTTTGTTCTGCAGTCGCAGCATCAGATCTTTGTCTTGTTTTCCTCCCTCCTTTATTTCAAATGGGTTGGGAATGGCTTATGGGCAGGAAATGGGAATGGCTGTTTGGTGAGCACAGCTGTTTTAGATAAACTTCAGCCAGTGGAAGGGTGTTGAACTCTCTCCTTTTGGAAATGGCCAAAAGCCTCATGGAACTGGAATAGCTCATCTGCTTTTTGAAAGAGCAGACTTAGTTTTTAAACTGTCCTCTGGCATCCTTAGTTTACAGCATCACGAGTTTCCTTGCTGTGTCAATGAGGCTCATTAAATTTGTGAGAAAGTAAATTGAAAGAAGGGGATTTTAGATTTTATGCTTTACTATTGGAGTTTACTCTTAAATTAACATTAATTCTTTCTTTAATTCTATTCAGGGTTTGAATTTCTAGTTCTTGTTACCCTTGCTGAGAAAGGAAATACATCCCGAAATTCCCCAAATCTCTTTTCAAGTAAAACTTAATGCAGTTAGGCAATTCTTGATAAAACTACCTTAAACACAGTCCATGAGATCAGTGCTTTCTCTCACACTCGTGCTGCAGTACAGGCAATTAAATACTGAATGGGTGGACTTGGCTAATTTAACGTGACTTTGGTGAACTGCATTGAGAAATCTCTTTGAGCACATCAAACCTGATTGTAAACACAGATTTCCCTGTGACACGATGTAGGTTTCTGTATTACCTGGGAAGTTAATAAAGCATAGATGCGTATGGAATATCTTGCAACAGAGGGCAGCTACTTGGATTTTTATTCCTTATTTTCTGTGTGTATATATGCAAATGCTGGCATTATGAGAAGACTAAAAAAGCTCAAGTCTGTCTTTTTTTTTTGCATACAATAGCTAAACACAAGAAGAAAAGACCTCCAATCTGCTGCTCTTTTTAAGAACATCTTTTTAAAGATGTTTATGATTATTCTCTTTTTTATATACATAATGAAAGGATATGTAAATCATTCTCTTACGTAGATCTTGGCAGCTGCCAGTTGTGCTGGGGGGTAAGGAGAGCAAAAATGAGATGTGAGTTAGCGACTGAGCTTGTAACTTTAAATCCTTGTTTACCCTGAGCATTAGCAAAACATTCCCCATGACTGCCCAAGCCCTGTGTTCAGCAGAAACATCCTTCCTGCAGCTGGGGTGGTGGAGGATGTTGCAGCCTTGTCTCGTACCTTTCACTTTCTCTCTCTCCTTTTCTTTTTTATTTTCCCCTTCTATTTTTTTTCCTTTTTTAAAAAATGCTTTTGCTCCTCTGAAGTTTTGCAAAGGATGTTGTTTCTCCTTTCCAAATAAACTTTCGTGGAGAGTGTCACTGGATCTGTGAAAGGGTTTTTGAAGGCATCTTTCCCAAAAGTGAGTTGGGTGGCTGTAGAGCTGGCTCCTGGTCATCCCATGCTTGCTGTTGCTTTTGTTCAGATCCCTTCTGATTACACTTGCTGAATCTTTTTTGTTTGGTTGGTTGTGTGTGGTTTTTTTCTCTCAAAGGATAGTGCTTTACTCAAGAGCCACAGTCTTCATGGACTTGAAAGCGACCTTGAGGCTGGGGGTAATCTGGGTGGGTGGCAGGTGGGTCTGGCTGAGCTCCCCGCAGGAAGAAGGAAAACCTGCAGTTGCTTGGCTCGACAGACATCAGCCAGGGCCAGCCCTCCTTCCCGTTCCCCTGTAAACCCACGGGGTTTGGTTTGGTTTTGTTGCGATTGCTGATTGTGAAATTGCTGCAGGTGGAGAGCAGAGCGCTTTACACAACCTTCATAAAGTTTCTCCTTTTGCTTTTCATGGAGGATTTTTACCAAAAGGTCTTAAAAAGTGAAGGTTTCGAGTAAAATAAAAAAAAATAGGAATTTTATTTGAAACTTAATGTTACTAATCTGCTACAAGCCTGTCATATTTTTCTTAAAATGTTAGCAGTTACCATGTGTAACTGCCGCTTTCCGTTGTGCATGCATGCCATGTGTTGTCCTGTGTGGGTGTGTGAGTATATGCACAATGGGCTTAAAAAGAAAATGCTAAACCTTGGCCCAGGCTACTTTATCTAAAGCTTAGTTAGGCGTAAGGAATGTTATTCTGCCCTGGGACGAGTAACGTCCCGGCAGTAGAGCTGTCTCGCTCTCCTGTGACTATCTCTACATGCTAGCCAACTTCAAAGGAAAGTTTATCTTTGCAGGCTTGTCAGTGGTGGAGGGCTGGTGGTGCCCTTATGGTTGATAGCTTGGTGCTTGCGTGTCTTCGCATGATCAAGCGGTGGTTTACCTGGGGCGAGCGACAGCTGGGCGAGAGCGGATGTTCCGCTGGGAAGCTGCCACCCAACAGCACACGGCTGACTTACAAACGGCGATGAGCGACTGCGCTTGCCGCGTGAGAATAAGCGAGGTGCACCTCGCAATGGTGTCGGGCTGGAAAGGGCTCAGGACGTGCCGATCAGGAGCATCCGCTGGCAGGACCATGCACGTGTGCGCGCCGGGCTCTTCTGGCTCTGGGTGCACGTTGAGGGTTTGGCTCTGCCATCCGCCAGCTCCCACCTCCAGCTTCGTCAGCGGCTTCGTTTCAGCCACATTTGACTCAGACACAATAGGCGAAATACAAGGCAGCTATTTTTATAAGTTTTTTTTTTTTTTTTTTTTTTAGGGTAATTAGCACTTTTTTTTTGTATGAGTGCAGCCTATGTTCTCTACTGTGAGTCCAATTCAGAAAGCTATTTAAAGGTGGGCTGAAGCCAAAATATCCAAACTAATCCCTGGGAAATGAGACCGCTAGCACTTAACTGGCTAAATTAGAGCAGCGTTTGGGGAGCAGGGGTGTTTTAAAACATTTCTCCCCTCCCCCCCCGGACACAATGAAGTCTTGTTCTAAGATCCTGTCCTAATCGTAGAAATATTTTAAGAGCACATTTGAGTCGCTTGGAACAAATCCAGCTGTGGAGCTGTTTAGCTCCAGCCTCTAGTGTATTCCATTAAAACTAAAGACTGAACCACAGCACATGCATAAGTAACCACAAACACAGTGTGCC
Source organism: Tetrax tetrax (assembly GCA_009806455.1). Classification (NCBI taxonomy): domain Eukaryota; kingdom Metazoa; phylum Chordata; class Aves; order Otidiformes; family Otididae; genus Tetrax; species Tetrax tetrax. Next base: position 27,981 of record WHYT01016165.1, read on the forward strand.
GTGTTTAACTTATTTTCTTATTTTCTATTCTTTGCCTATAGAGTATGGAGCCTCCATCTTTGGAGGCATTCAAAACCCAACTGGACAATGTCCTGAGCAACCTGCTGTAGGTGCCCCTGCTTCAAGCAGGGAAGTTGGACTAGCTGATAGAATCACAGAAGGGTTTGGGTGGGAAGGGACCTTCAAAGCCCACCCAGTCCAACCCCCCTGCAAGGAGCAGGGACATCTCCAACCAGATCAGGTTGCTCAGAGCCCCGGCCAACCTGGCCTGGAATGTTTCCAGGGATGGGGCATCCACCACCTCTCTGGGCAACATGGGCCAGTGTCCCACCACCCTTAGATTTCTGTGATACTGCTATCCTGCTGCTTATAAATATTTTATTTATTCATTTATTTTTACATACTGTGCATTATAATAAGCGCTATAGTTTGGGATACAGTTTTAAACTTTGAACTCATTTTTAGGATTTCCCCCTCCGGGTATTTTTAGGCGGTGAATATTTGCTGAAGGATTGAGTAGCCGAATCTAGATTTTAGCCAGTGGAGCATGTGAGCTATGTTAGTTGTTTGACTGGATTTTGGGAGGGCTGAAGGAATGCTGACTGCTGTGACACTTGCAGCATTACCTCTTAGGAAAGGAATGCAGAGATGGGTCGTCTTCTGTCTGTGTCCGGCCTTTCACAGCCTTTATAGTTTTATTCCCACATCTAGGTTTTTGCAGTGATCCCACTAATCACTCTCATGTTTTGAAGCCCTCTTCTCACCCCTGTGTGTATTCTGCATCTTTCTACCCTCTATCCTTGCAAACTGCTGCTTAACTCCAAGAATGGAGTCCCCACCCAAGGAGTGACTAATAAATCAGCTTGATCTTATCCTCTCTCTGTGGAAAGAGACAAAGAAGAGAAAAGTCTCTAAAGATTCCTTGTTGCCTACCCGTTTGGCTTGGGAAACAGGTAGAAATGAAACAAGAGGAGTACAGTAAGAAGGAGTAGAGGAGAGCTGCTAATATCTGCAGATACCTCTGCCCAGAATGAAGCCTGTGTGGATTTATGTTATCAGCTGTACTGGTTTGTGGCTGGTTCTTCTAACCCAGCCTGTGTGGCCAAGCACCCTAAAATAGAAATGAGTTATTGGGACTGAAGCAAATGGACCCTTTTAACGTGACACAAAGCCTGTTAACATCAAAATTGGTCTGGTGTTCCCTCTGACCTCCCCATTGTCGGGGTTTGCGGGGAGCATAGTGAGGCATTCATTCCTTTCGCGCTCCTCGGCGTGTGGGACTGCAGCTGGGGAACGTCTCTTGGAATTCGGCTCATCCCGGGAGGCTTTCGGGGCTGGCGAAGCCCCTGCAAGTCGGCTCTTCGTTTTTAAGGTTCTTGACTCAGGGAATTGTGAGAATGGGCCTCAAAGAGCGTTTATCGACCCCGTGGTCTAGCGTGCCGCCTCCTCATCAGCACGGTTGTGCGTGCCCTTATTTTCACAACAGGCCTGGCCTGTACTGCTCGCAATAGGCCTGACATAGCACTGAAGTTGACACTGTATTTCTGTGTGTGCTTCACAAGGAATGTATTTTCTCATCTTATTATCATTGTTCTCTGCTGTGGCAAGGTCATCTCTATAGAAAGTGATTAATGTGATGGAAGTATTTCTCTTGCCCTGGGCTCCTCTGTCTGCTGCATAGTACCATGCTGTTAGCTTTGTGTTCCTGCACATAATATTAGGCTTTGTATGAAGAATGTGGCCTTAATCTTCAGCGGGCACCGCCGTACAAGGGGATCGAGCCTCCGCAAGATGTGGAGTTTGCACAGATCTGAGTTTTGTCCCGTTGCCTCTTGGCTCAGTGAGGCTCCAGAGCTGGGTTTTACTTGTGAAAGAGTGCCCGAGCTCTCAAGAACAGCCCGGTACTCGGTGACTGTGTGAAATTTCAGGACTGTAGATATGTGTATTCAATTTCTCTTTCTTCTTGGAATACAGAAAACCACTGTAATAATGCAAAAGTTACATTTGAGGAATTTGAATAACATCAGTGGGGAGAGCTAGGAATTCCTCCCTTTCTTTAGTTTTTCTTTGAGGCCTTCATGTGCTTGAAAACAGTGTCTATTTATAACGCAACAACTCAGCTTGCTCAAATTCCAGCTCTAAATTTGAAATGAGCTCCTGGAGAGACAGAGAAGTCTTCCTTGTTCCTTCCTACCCTAGGAAATGGTGGGTGGGTCGCGTGCTATTAATTATGCCCTTAAGAAGAGCCATGCATGTGACTCTGAAAGGCTGAAGAACATAGCTTTAAAACTTACTGCAGTCCTCAGTCTGCGCTTTACTATAGTCTCTTGCTTGCTCTTCTAAATCTGGCAAAATGTACTTCTGGTCTATTACCTCTTTGTGACCGGAGCAGGGCGAGCGTGAATGACGCTGTGCTACAGCAAGTCCTGAAGCTGAGGAGCGTAACACGCTCCGTGGCACTGTGAACGTCTCGGTGTATCTGCTGGGTCCCCGCTGTCTGCCTGCATTAAATACCTACTGCATATTTGGGGTCTGGTTTCCTTCCAGGCCCGCGCTCTGTCTACACGTAATGCGTGTCTCGTAGCACATTACGTCTTAAATGTAGTTAGATGCTTTCAGTCATCCGTTGGCAGTCCGTGCAATTGCACCAGGGCGTGTGGAACTGCTCTGTGTTCGGTCCTGGCGAGAGTGGCAGAGCAATGAACTTCTTTTAGCAGTGCAACAAGAACGGGGGACTTTGCAGTGGTTTATTCAGGCAGATGATACTACACAAGCACTCTGAATACATAACTGCAAAATTTATCCCTTATTGAAAAACAAAACCAAGCAAATCAAAATCCCACTACCGTTTGCTCCTCTAAAGTGCCTTCCAAGGCATTTTTGAGTGCAATGCCAGGCTACTTGGTGTTGAAGGGAACTCAAATGTTCCAAATAGCACAATTATTCGAGTCAGATATTCTTCTCAAATAACCCACAGTACTTCAAACTTACTTGCTTACTTGCTGAAACCGAAGTTTGATCGCCCACTTTCTCTTCTGTAGCTTCTGCCGCAGCTGAAAAAAGGTCAGAAATGGCCTGCTTGCATGTGTGAGAACCAGACAAAAAGTGTGGTTCTCACATACTGGTAGGTTTAAAACAGCAGGGATCATCATCCAGCTAGGAAGATTTCCCTGTCCTATGTAAAGACTTAGGCTGATGTAACATCTTGAATAGGCTTGTATCTCTGACAGTTGCTGGTTAGCTAGATTTGGGTAATGTGTGACGTTTTTAAGGACTTACACAGCTCTGTGGAGGCCATGCTTTTTGATCTTTACCTTGGAGGCCAGCATGGGAAGATAAACTTTAGCCTTAGGTTAAGAAGTTGAAGCAATTCCTGCATAATGGAGGTGAGGACAGCTGGCTGCCCATTCCTATCAGAACGGTGATGAGGTCGAGCGGCTACAGGCTTCTTCCCACTCCTACTTCCTCCTGCCCCTGGTGTTGTTCCTATTCCTTGGTTTCCCCCTGAACTCCGTTGCAGTCTCTGCCGTGCAGGTTCCCGTGATCTCTCTGCTGCTGCTGTTATCCCATGCCACTGTCTTGACTGTCTGCTCTTATCTTTTCCCCTGGACGCACGCTCTTTGCCCCCTGCTGATAAGATTTGCTTTCTCCCTTGACATTAGTTCTCGTGGCTCCTCATCTAATCAGCCCTTTCCTGACAATTTTCTTCTCCAGCTCCCAGCCTACCCGCTGAAGAGCCTCTTTCTTCCCTCCCTGGTTCCCAGTATGTCCAGGAGGCCCAGCCAGCTGGGCAGCAGCATCATCTGTCAGGCCTGGGGCTGTCAGAAATGCCAGGCGCTGCCAAGCACGGGTGAGAAGTGGTGGGGAAGGAGGCTTAACCTTGGCTTAAGGCTTTGTCTATACATAGAAATTATTACTTTTGATGGAACTTTTTAAAAATAGAGCTAGGTTGAGTTAAATTGTGCAGTAGGCTCTGGGATGTCCTATGCCAGCCTAAAATGGGATTATTCCAGTTTATTGTTTGACCACAGATGTAAGACAGGCGTTACTGCTGCAGCAAAATCTGTTTGAACAAGAGTTAAATTTTCCTGGAGCCCATTCTGGAAGAGCATTAGGATTGCTCCAAATCAGATGACATTTGTAACGGGCTCCTGAGTGGCTGTGAGCTACTGGATCTTGGCAGGGATCTGGCAACCCTACACCTCCGGCATGTCGTGCATCTGCTCTGGCAAAGCTCTCGCTGCCCAGAAATACAGCCCGATGCCTCTCACCCTGTCACCGGGGAATGGCAGAGTGGCATGGCGAGACGAGCTGACACCAAGATGGAAGGAATTGGCATCTCCTCCCAATACATAATCTCTGCCTGAACCAGTCAGGGCCCCGAGAGAGCCGCTGCTGGTCCGGGCCCTGTGTTTTATTTACATCTGAGCCCACTGCAAGGCTGCGGCTCTTCCCCGTGCATGGTGGCAGCTTCTCTGTCCCCCAGCACCGCAGGCTCTTTCTGATTTGCATGCTGATGAATGAGGGGTTTGTGCCTTCCTCTGGATGCCATTGACCGTGCAGAGGCGCGAGCAGCTGCGGCGCTGCTGGGTGCCCCTCACCTCCCCTCATCCCCACCGGGCCACAGCCGCCTGCGGTGGCCATCGTGCCTGGGACGGCCGGGGGCGGCCATGGTGCCCAGCCCCGTGGTGGCCGTCATGCCCAGCCTGGCAGCTGGCTGGGGACGGCCCATGGTGGCCGTCGGGCCCAACCCTGTGGTGGCCATCGTGCCCAGGCTGGTGGCCAGCCAGGGACAGACCGGGGTGGCTCTCCGCTTCTGGCCGTTGAGCTGTCGCTGGCCGGCTGGAAGCTTTGCAGGATAAAGGCTTTTCATTGCTGCCCGTGTCTGCCAACTCCTATTGCAATTAAAGGGTAATCTTTTCTAAATGGTGCTAAATTAAGGCTAAATCCCTCCCTCATGCCACATAAGAGGATGAATCCCTGGTTTTCTAAAAACAGCTTATTGTTTGGGCCACTGTCCAACCGACCCGTACAACAATGGTCTGGATAACTTGTCTGTTCAGAGGACTCAAACTTTTTGGTCTGTCTGTCAGTGTGGATCCTACTCAAAATTCCCTCATGGGAGATATGGAGAGGAAGAGGAGTTATTTACCACTTCCCCGTATTGCATTAAATTTGAAACTTGGGCGAGGTTTTTGCTCGTGGAAGTCCTTGTCCTGGCTGCCGTGGCGGTGTGGAGATGACTTTCCCTACGGCCCCGTGTGCTCGGCCCGTGCTGGCAGCCGCCGGCTGTGCACGGTGCTAGCCTTATATCGAAGAAAACGGTCCTGGCAGCATCGCTTGGTTTGTTTTAATCAAGGCTTAAAACTGTAGGTGGAAATATTGTTGTGTGACACAAGGCCACTGCTACAACATAAATCACTGAGGAGGGGGGTAAACTTTTGACCTCTCTTCAGGGACTGCTGATCTGGATTTACAAACATGATATGCAACCCATTTCTCCCTTAGGGAAAGGAGGGGACTGCCTGTTGATCACTTGTTAAAACTGGGCTTCTAGCGTCTTTTTAGGGGAACGACTGTCTGTAGGGCAAGCTGCAATCAAAAGTTTATTTGCTTATAAACATGTGGATTTGTTTTGTAACAAGGAAATGCAGTTGTAAGGAGGGAGGGGGCAAGACTGAGGGCACAAAGTGGTGCCCAGCTCATTGGTGAATGTGCTACCGTAAAACAAATCCAGAAGCTTGCTTTTATTCCATGTTTTAACACAAATGTCTTGGGGGGAAAAAAAATGATTTGGGGAATTTCAGAGTCCAGCAATAGGACCTGGAATCCTGTAGTATTGTAAAATATTATTATATAAAGTCCTCTCTTGTTATATAAGATTTTTTTTTCTTCCTCTTCCCTTATGGCCAGATCTATAAATGTCTGTAATATTCCTACAAAGACCAGACTGGATTTTGACTTTCTTAGTGTGTATGCAGGCTCCAGGACTAGATGACTCCCGAAATAGTTTGGCCTCACCAAAGTGTGAGGGTTGGTGGTCCTTGCTAGGATGCTGGCAGATGGGTGCAGATCCATCACCTCTTCAGGCAAGTGACCTGAGGCACCTGAACTCTTAGAGATGCTTGGATTAGAACGGCAACGAAACCTGCGTTATCTTCCTACGAAATGTGAGTTCAGAACTGGAGTCAAGATGTGTTTACTTGTTTAAAGGTGAGTTTTCAGTTAGCAGGTATTCAGAAAGGGTGCTGTGCCCACGTGAGGGGCCTGTGGCTGGAGATGTGGGAAAACTCTCGAGCAGACATCCCCTGTCTTGGAAATCAAAGACGGGTCAAATCGGAAGAGCTGGCCGAACAGCTGTGCTGACAAAAAGCGGCCTTTGAATGAGGCCCTGCAGCAGTTAAAAAATGAAGTTCCTTCACATGTCCAGAATCCTAAATGAAACTTCCTGTATACACTTTTTAAAAAAAAGTTGATAATGACATTTGTTTCTTTTTAGTGGGCATGGAAGCCAGTGAGAACAGTGCTGAGGAATGTAAACATTCCTCCCTGCTTCCTGCTGCCCTGCTCTGCGGCAGCCTCCTGCCCTGCCGAAATGGGGGCTGCGATGAACTTGTGAGCACAAGAAAATTAAAATTAGATCCATTCGGTGCAAGAAAAAAATACCTCCTTTTTATTTTTAAACAATAGTTTGCCATCACCTCATTAGTACTGCTTAAAAAGAAAGAGTCTGAACTTAGCCCGTGCCTCTCTTTATTGGGTGTCTGGGTACGCAGTTCTCTCTTGCGTGGTTTAACAAGCAGTTTGGAATCGGCTATTCGAGGTCAGGATCTCCGGTTTATCATCGTGCCTGTGTTTACTGTCTGCCACGCAGATCTCTGCACACCTGTACGCAGCGGATGTCCGGTCACACCAGACCTGCAGAAGTCGCACTTCGTACCCAGGTATACGGTTGTAAACGGTTACTCGTGGGAGCAAGGCAGCAAAAATGAGAGTCTTATCTCCTGAAGTGATGAAGCACGTGTAATGATTTTTAAAATTGTCTGCAGAGGGGAGAAAATCAGTTCACTAAATGTACGTACAAAGTCTCAGTCGTCTTAGTTGAACATTAATTCTTTAATGAAATTCAAGATATGTTTGTGTTTTGACTTAGCTGTAAACAGATGTATTCCACCAGCTATTTTAGGAGCTCTGACTGTGCTCTGCTTTCACAAACTCCACAACTCACAGACTTAAATTACTGCCTTTTATTTCTGGATGCCTGGAGCTTTGGAATAAAGTAACAGGTTTCTTGTCTTTGGTAATCTTGAACAGCTTGACCCACTCCTTTCTTTTGTGATGTTTGTTGCAGTTTCTCACTGTATATCAATCTGTGACGCTGTTTGAACATCTTTGTTGCTCTTCATTGGATCCTCTGTAGCACTGGCGTCATTTCAGGTTTCAGACCTTGGCTTGGGACCTTTTCAAGACACTCTTCTGGAACTTGTTGTAGTGATCTATATTTATTGATTTCTAATTGTAGTTAAACTGCTCTCTGCATTTATTAAATGTCTGCTGAGCAATGCTCTGAAGAGTTTGGTAATTCCATCTTTTCTGTGTTGAATCCTGCAAGTTTTGATGCATCTTTTAACTTCAAATATATATATATATATTTTAATTGTTTCCCTTTCTCTTTGAGACTCTTTACAGTTCAGCTAGTAATGTAAAAATCTACATGAAGTTTCTTTTCTTCATAGTCATTTAATTAACAAAAAACCCCCTTTGGCCATACCAAAAATAACCAGGCTCTTGTCCTGTTATCATTCAGTCATTTATTTTAAACAATTCTGTTCTCCTTTCAAGAGCCTGTGATTGTGCACAACTGATCTGCAGTCTGAAGACAGCTGTTTCTTGACTCTTTCCTGTTGTTTGCTTGCTGCTGCATTGCCAGCAAGGACAGGCTGCTGACTGTCAGGATTGGTTTGGAGTTTGTTTTTGAGTTTTGGGGTTTTTTGTTTTTTTTTTCTGAAGACCTATTCTGATTTTTGGTGTGGATTTTTTTTTTTTTTTTTTTTTTTTTTTTTAATGACAATTCCTCTGAAATTTTTTTGAAGTCAGGAATAGACCATGTTCGCAGACCATCTTTTCGTTTCTTAGATTACATGCAATTTGGAGAATTCAGAGTTTATCCTGATTTCAGACACTGAGCCTTGGTGCGATAAGGTAGATAAGGAGTCTCCCATTGCACTTAGCAGCTCTGTCTCATTCACTTCCTCCTCTTCCCTGGGCAAAGGTTAAATCTGTCCTGGTGGAATGGAGAAGCTTCTGTGTGGAAAAAAAAATATCTGTGTTTTAAGCGACTCTTTTTGAAAATCTTGAAATACATAACAGACTTTCAATTTTCTTAGAGCTGTACTTGCTCTCGGGTAGAAGCTTAGGCCATGCCTTGCTTGTTATAAAAGTACCATTCCATCCTCTTCCCGTTCTTCCACAACTCCAACCTGATGCAACTCTGGGCATCCAGAAATGTGGATGTGAACATGGAAATCCTTGTCCGTGTCTGTCCTTAAACAATGTTCTCATCGTTAGCTGCTTAGCCACGGCAGTGGAAGTGGCTTTGCAGGACTGGAAGCTGCGGTGTCCCCATCGCCAATCCCAGTGGCGTGCCGTTTGCCGTAGGAGCCCGTCGGATGGAAGGTGTGCGCTCTCTTTCACGTGTGGTCTTGGCATTTACTTGCAGGAGGGCAAATCTGCAGCGTGTCTGGTGTGATCAGTGGAGTAGCATCCGTATAATCAAACTGGGCCACCCTGGGACTCAAGCTTTCCTTGCATAGACCATACTGACTGGTCTGTCCTTTATTTATAAAAAATAAATAAATACAAGGAATTTGGAAAGCCTTTGAGAAGGTGGATTTTTTTTTTTCCACTGACATCTTTTGGTGCAAAGTATCTGAATGAACTCATTCTTCCGTGCAACTCGTGCAGACACGTTCTGATTTGTATTTGGCTGAGAAACTGGCCAGTTTTGAGGAATGGGATCTGTTTTTTCTCAGGAGTTTTAATTACGGTGTTTAGTGCAGTTTGAGCAAAGACCATTATTTCCAGCTGAAGTGCCAGGAGTCACTTTTATAATTTGCTGTTTGTATTTATGGGACTGAACTTCAGGGACAGATGCCCTCCTTTGTAAATCTGGGGAGGAGCAGCTCTGAGAAGCGGCTGGCAGGAATAATCATAGCCCTGCTGATCTTTGTGCTGGCGTGCACCGTTTAATTCCTCCTGAAGTCAAGACTCTGCGCCCTCTGTCACAGAACTTCTATGAGTCTGTTGATTTTAATTTACCGTTTCCTTGCTAACTGGTCTGTCACGTTTTTTCAGCTCGCATAAGGGAGGCTTAAGACGGCAGGGCTGCTGTGGAAGGGTGTTGTGCTTTGGTGACTGCCAGCTGGTTGCTGTCGCACACGAGTGTTCCTGGTGTGGCTGTATTTCATACATAGAAACCCAATACCTACTAATAACAGCCTTACTATTTTGTGTGCCCTGCACCTGTCTGCGTGGTTTTGTTGTGTATTTTGCGTTCTAACTTGTAGCTTC
>WHYT01016165.1:37570-49658 GCA_009806455.1 Tetrax tetrax
TTTTTTTTTTTTTTTTTTTTTTTTTTTTTTTTTTTTTTTTTTTTTTTTTTTTTTTTTTGCATTGACCATGGAAAAAATTAGCATCTGTATTGAGTGAGGCTTCCTGGGTGTGTTTAAATTGTACTAAAACCAGCAATGGTACAAAGAAATGGCAAGAAATCACTGCCAGAATGGCACATTTGCAAGTCTGGGATAGATTTCAAATGTACTATCTGCTTCTTTCTTTCTGTGACGCAAGCAGGATCTAACTCTGTAGCATGTATGAAGACTAGGTTTCTCTTCTGATATGGGCTAATTTCCATACTTGTTTTTATCAGTCTAGATCTTTACCATCTTCCATTTATATTCCTGTAAATGAAAGCAAACATTACACCCTTGGTGTAAAATTTAGGGCGGGTAGGGGGAACAGGAAAGACTTTGTTCTGAAGTCTATGATTCTGTGATTCCAAAGTTGCATTTTTGAGCCAGCAGTGATGGTATTTGTCAACAGTTAGCTTAAAGGTTAAACTGCTCCTGTGCCACTGTGGAGTTACTCAGTAGGCAGAAGAAAAATGCCTTTCTCTCATGCCATAGCACAGCTAGTTAATGTGTGGCTCGGACATCCAGTAGGAATTCACAAAGAATGAAGGCAGGCTGTCCAGGCTTTAAAAAAAGACCTCAAGTTTTGTTTGGGAATGTCGAGGTGGTGAATGTTATGGATGCCTTTTGTCCTTGCTTCCCGTAGAATTCTGTGGCTCTCTTTGATGCCACTACATGTCAAGGTGCTGAAGCCTTAATGTCAAGGAAATAAAATAATGGGCTTGTGTTAATGTTGATTTAATCAGTGCATTAAAGTGCCTTAGCTTTCCTAAACAATTCTTTTAAAATATTATGGAATTGCAGTGGTTTCTCATAATTGAGGAACCCAATGTTAATGAGCAAAGCCCAGTGCTGGAAGGTTGGATGGTTTGTGGATGCCTGTGGGATAACAGGAGTTAAGCCATCTCTTGTTATTTGGTGCCAGATGTGGACATCTGTCTTATTCAAGTGTAGTCTGTGGTAAAGTCTGAGCTCTGCACACAAGGTAGGTGGTATTGGACAATCATCCTCAGGTAGCTGGAAAATAGGTATCTGGAAATACAGTGATCGTCTATCTACAAAACCGGGGAAAGTGAATGTGAAACTGATAATGATTTTTTTTTTTTTTTAAGCTTAGAATAAATATTTACTTTTTAGCTATTCCAAGGAATGGCTCAGTGATGTAAAACACAAGCAGGAGTCTTTCTGATGATAGTAATTGCAGATTTTCCTTAATTTTCTGCTTTTCTGCCTGCGGGTGAGAACAGTGTATGTCGTTTCTTTGTTTTGCCGGGCATCCTGCTCTGAAATAAGCAGCAGCTGCTGTAACCCTGATGGGGCTGTGTAAGAACAGCTACCAGCACATTGGGGATGTCACGCCGTGGGGCTGCTTCCTCCCGGGCTGCACGGCTTGCTGGTGGGACCTGTTAGGAGAGAGGTGGCTGGGAAGGAAGCCTTCGCTTCCCGTTTGCCAGTGTTTGCGTAATGCACCACTGCTTCTGCTTTCTGCGTATTTTGTAGTTCTCTCTTCCCTAATCCTTCCCTTTCCTCCAGAAAGTGCCTCGTGGAGTCACACGGATTGAAATGCATTTGTCCTCCCTTTTTTCTTTTTATCTTTTTTTTTTTTTTTTTTTTTTTTTTTTTTGTTTTTTTTTAATTATGGAAAAAGCCTGCCCTTGAATGGTTTCTGACAGTGATATCTCTAGGAGCTAGACACCCGAGTGCGGTGGCACGTACCCCGGCAGCATTCCCTCTGGCTCTATCAAGCATCGATTCAGCTGCGTGTTCCAGATGAAGCGGCGCACATCAGCGACTTGGCCGTGCGTGCTACCGCAGTGGGCAGTTGCTCTCTACTGTCTGATTGTAGAAATTGTAGGGAGTTTTTCATGAAAAGTCTATTAAGATAAGAAGAAAGGTAAATGAGCAGCTGGGCTCACGTGAGCACAGGTAACTTTATCATACGCAGTGACTCCACAGTTATCATTCAGTCTCCTTTGCTGTTCAGTGATTAGAAGTGTGCTTAGGTGTATTAAATAATTAGTCTGAGATTTTTTCTTTTATTTTCCCCCAAAGTGCCCCATGTCTTGGTTCGTTCTGGTACTAACAACTCTCACATATTTACATGTGCTGGACCGTGTTTACACAACCGTGTTTCTCACTCCTTGTAGGCCAGGGTTGGTTCACCAAAGCCTGTGTTATTGCATCACCAGAGGAAGCCACCGTGCTGTTCGACATGGAGCGGGGTAATGAGCTGTACATTAAATATGTTTTGCAGGATGCGACTGACTTCCTCTTGTTGTTTCTTGAGTGGGTGGTGTCCACTCAGCAGGCAAGCGTTGTTCTTAGTCAGGAGGATTCCTCATGCAATGAGATGCTTATATCTATGAACCACTGTATTTAGAAAAAACAAAAAACAAAAACCAAACAAACTCCATGAGTATTACTCATGGAGAATTTCATGCTCACTGTTAGCCAGATAGATAAAAGATTATTTGCTGGGGAGTAAAACCTTCCACAGTGCCCTAAGTCTCAGTACTGAAGAGAAGAGAACGAGGTTTCTAATGCTGTACTCTGTCTGTGTGGGTGGTCCTGTGGTCACCAATAATTAAAGAGGAGTGGAAGCTGTGTCTTCTCATCCCTAAATGCTCAAACTTGCTGCTAGTTAAAACAATAGTCTTCTCAGTTCTCTAATTACAAATGCTGGGTTGGGGCAGAGGAGGTGAGAGAGAGGTTAAGTCTAATTTCTTGGTACTGGGTGCTGAGCCAGGGAGCAGTTCCCTCAGTGCCGACTTAAATTCCTGGTCGACCTTGTAGAAGTCTGCAATTAAACATCGGTTGCGTAAGCAGGTTGTGTCTGTATTTAATAAGTAATCTTGTGTGAGAATGAGGTGTTACGTTTCGTATTTTATCTTTATGCTAACTTTATAGAAAAGTAGTTCATAATATTGCAGCAACACCTCTCAGCTGTTAAGTTAACCCATAGTGTTGAAGGATGCAGGCTTTTGTGGGAGTAGATGAGGAGCCTGATACCCTGAATTTCTGCCGTGTCACTTGATTTCCTCACAATTACTGCCTATTACACAACAGACACCTAAGAGTAAGCGAGCTCTGGCACAGGGTTGTGCTGTTGTGATGCTCCGGACTAATCCTGCTCCAACTCAAACCACAACATTTTACAGAAAAGCAATCTAGAATTATTTTATCTGTTAATTGGGCTTTCACCAAACCATTATTTTAACAAAACTGAAGACAGATCAAGGGCCAGACTCTTTCCTGGAGTGCGCACAAAGCTTCACCATTGCATCACCTCCTGGGAGATGAGTTTGGTGCCAGCGTGTGGGGTGGGCTGGCATGCTAGGATGTGATGTGTTGTTTTGAAAAGCTTCGTGACTTCCCCGTAGGTGCTGGGTCAACCGCGAGCTGGTGTTTGGGAATCCACTCCTGCTGCTTAGCTAAGGTTTGCCTTTGGCCCCGGGGGATATCTGGGCGTGGGAGAAAGAGCCTACTCCCAGAACTGTGGAAGTGTGAGAGCTCTTGCCGTGAGGAGCTGAGGTCCAAGCGGTTGCGCTAACACCCGCGCAGTGGCCGGCCACCGTCGGAGCGTGGGCTGGGGCGCTGGGGAAGCTGGTGGTGGTGGTGGGTCGGAGACGGGAGGCTGCCCGGGGGGACTCAGCCACACCTGCTTTTGGCAAGGCCACACACGTTCGCACTGCGTGTGCCCCACACTGCAGGCAAACTGTTTGCAGATGTTCAAATATAAACAAAAAATCTTTTTCTTAGGGGGATGTGGGGCAGGGGCAATTACACTGTTTCCATTTTAGTCTAATATGAAGGACATAATGCATCTACTTGCTTTGTCAGCTAAGTATAACTCCTCCTAGCTAAGCACAGTCTGTTGGAGGACTAAGATCTCATTTGATTTTTCTTCCATCTCCTTGCAGAAGTTTTCAGTGGTAACAAAAGTTCAATTGACTGTGGGAATAGCATCATGGTACAATATCTATGGCTAAATGTGAAAAAAAGCAAAAAGGCACATGCATTGGGGGGTGTTAGTGGTATTGAATATTAGTCACTACTTGTCTCGCTGTCAAGTTTCGTTCAGAGGTTGAAGGTAAAGCCAAGAAGGAACGCAATACTGTCAGCAGAGCTCCCTCCATGATGCATTTGCTCAATTTCCAGTGATTTATTGATCAGGCGCTTGCTGCACAGCAATGGGTATCCTTGTGTCTGATAACACTTGATGAAAGTTTTCTCTTCCATGAATTTTTAGAACAAAGGCTGTGTGAGGCATCTACTTAAGATAACCCTACATTGTCCGTTACGAGGTGTGTAATTTCAGTATGGTCTTGTGGAGTTTTTAAGTAAGGAGCTAACGTTTTAAGAAGCAATGGGCTTTTTCTAACATTTCTAGTGTCCGTTACACCCTTTGAAGGTTTATTGTGTACCTTCTCAGGACTACTACTGGTCTTTAGTCACACTTTACGGTCAGCTGCCGGAAAGCTAGTGTAGTATTTATAGATCACTGATCTTGGTTTTCAATTTTTAAAAATTATTTCATTGTAGGTAATACCTACATCAGATTTCTGTGATATCATTTTTTTTTATGCTAGTCCTGACAGCTGGTCAGCTTGAGTGCCTGCAGAAGAACCGTGGTCTAATGGGACACTACTGCTTATAATCTATTCTCTGTCACCTCTTGATTCATACACAGGGGAAGAAGAAGACCCGATGGCCTGCTTAACAGGATCAAACTAATGCTGTGAACTGGCCTGTATAAATAAAGCATTGCATCAAATTTAGCAGAAAGGTTTAAAAGTCAGCAATTGATCAAAGTTGCTGCAATGTGATTTTGGAGAAGGTGAGTTTCCGCTGTGCTTTTGTACTCCAGTGGGCAGTGAAGGGCACCCTCCGCACTCCTAAGCGGAAGTCTGCAGTCTCTTCTGCTCTCAGACTGCTAAATAGTGCCGGTGTTCGGCAGCGTTAACTCCTCACCCAACACATCTCTGTCTACGGCAACGTCTTTCTTCTCTTTGAGGCCTGGTCTTCAGCTGTGCAGATGCCTGCTTGCAGCAGACAAGACCAGTAGTTCATTGATCTGTTATGATGCTGAGCAGAAAAAGGTGCCTCAGGGTAGCTTTTCATTTTTCTTTTTTTTTTTTTTTCTTTTTTTCCTTCACCCATCAGGCTTGAAATTACTCTGAAAGGAGGACCTTTTTTGGTTTGACTTCTGTATTGCTCCCCACATGCTGTCCTTTTCTTTGGTTATAAGAAAGCACAAATTTACCTGTACCAAAACATCCACTCCTCTCTAAATCAAGCTCAGCGAAATGCATTTGGGGCCTTATAATTTTCCTTCCCTGCTACAAGGGAAAAAACAAAAAACAAACAAACAAAAAAACCCCAAAAACATCCAGAAAAAAAACAAAACTAATCCAAACCTTGGATGAGTGCCTGTTCCAGTTGCTGAGAACAAGGAGAGCAGCTGTTGGTTAGCCATTTACTCACAGGCGAGCTTTGATCCCGGCCGGCTTTCCCAACGGGATGACTAACGGTGGAGGCAGCAGCAGGTTCTGGTGTGGTCCTGGGGACACCGTCCTGCTGATTGTCCCCAAGGCGGGACGCAGCGGGTTGAGGAAACGCCTCACGCTGTCAGTAAATGTATTTTTGATGTCAGTAGTCACATGTGCTTGCGAGTGACAGAGAACACATTTTGGGAAGACAGGAATCTTGATTTATAGCAGGAGTGAGCTGTGAAACAAAAGGAGCATTCTCATCCTCAGGGTGTTGGGGCGAGGGCGATTCCCACCCTCCCTCACGACAAGAAGGAACAGTTATGAATTAAATGCCTTGTGATTCATATCTTTCAGCTTTTAACATCTTGATTAAGTGCACTTTTCTGGGGGGAGGGGATTTGAGTCCTGTTTAATTTTTGATGGATAAACCTTTTTCACTGGAAGAGCAGCTAATGATAGCCTAAAAGGGGCAGTTTCAGCAAATCCTGCTTGATTTTCAGCAGAGAGGCAACTGAAATGCGTCTACTGGAGTGCTCCCAAACTGCAAACCAGCATCTCCGTTGTGTGCTGACTCCGGGGGTGCTACGGACACGAAGCTGCTCTCCTGGTGCGTGTGTGCATCTCTGTGCTTCTCAATCTTTATTGAGAAAGGCGAGGGATTCTTTTCAGACAAGGTCTCATATATCACCTTTCTCCCCTGTCTATGCCCACTTTTCTACCCATTAGTTTGAAAGTAATTCCTTTTTTTAACGTGCCTCTTGGAGGAACGCATTGTGCACGTCCCAGTCGGCTTGTGGTGGTGCAGCGTACACGGTAATGTGACGGTGATAACGAACTTCAGCCCTTAAACATCTCTGGGTGAGTGAAAGCAAGGGTTAATGCTTCACGGTGGTTCATCTGTTGAGTACAATTAGCTTCATATAGCAGTGTTACACTGTGGAGAAAAGGGCAGCGTGGCATTTATTAAAGACTGCCCCTCGCCGCTTGACATTTCAGCGTCACGTGCGGCGTGGAAAATGGGGAGAATCGCGCGGCTCGACCGCGGGGAAACGGGCACAGACGGGTGAGGTAGGTTTCACTTGAGCAGAAATGAGCACGAGCGACGCTCGTGTCCTATTTTTCCCTCACAATTCCTTTATGAAAAGGTTAAAGGAGAAGAATACGCACACTTGGGTGTGTAGGCCTCACTGGCAGTGCTTAATTAGAGCCTGCTGCGACGAGGCCGCGTAGTTTGCTGCCAGCATACTCCATGGTGTTGGACTGATCCTGTTTTCATTATGTTTTTCAAACCCCTCTTATACTTTTGAAGATTACCTTTTAATCTCAGAAAACTTGTACTGAAGTAACTGTCTGAGGTGCTCGGGTTGGTTTCACTTGCTTCTGCGTATAATGGAAGAGTGTTTAGTGAAGTAGAAAACTGAAACTTGTCTGTTGTGTTCCTGCCCTCCTTTTTTTTTTTTTTTTTTTTTTTTTTTTTTTTTTTTTTTTTTGTAGATTTACTACTCTCCTCTACTTCCCAGGGCGCTGGGACTGTTGTTTCTCTCCTGTAGGTCAGGAAACTGCAGCAGAAATTGATGAAATGGCTGTCCAAATAGTCACACGAGAAATTTACTGAAGAGCTAGGAATAAAACCAGTCTCTTGGAGATTTATAGCTGTTAGTACTTAACTTTCTTACTTAACAAAGACTGTCTGAAGGGAAGCAATTGCAAAAATTAGATTCCACATTTAATGTTAGCAAGCAGTTTTATGAGCAAGGGTGGTTTGGGTTTTTTTTGTTGTTGCTTTGGTGTTTTGTTTAGGTTTTATTTTTTTTTTTTTTCCCCGAGGCATGTTTCCTTTAATCTTTGTGAGGGATGAAATTGGGATGAGGACAGGAAAATTCTGATATTTTTTTAGGCAGGACAGATGAAGCTTGTGGGTTTCCTCGGTGCCTGCAGCTGTCCAGGCTGGGAAAAGGCAGTACCTAAACACAGCATGACCAGCATAGGAGGATTTATTTCTCCATTCCTTTTGGCCCACTCTTTCCTTTTCTAGTGTAGATCTTTGTATCTGTGCTAATTTTGGGTTAGATTTGCATTGGTGATCTTGTTTTGTGCAAGCTGGTGTTGTCACACTGTTGCCCAGCCTTTTGACCTCTGAAGTGAAATCGTCCTCCTGGCATCATTCTCTAATTCATTCTCTGTTCTTCAGCATAAGATTTGATAACAAGGAACACAAAAAAGACCCCAAAGGCAAATAATAAGATAGGACTGAACTAGGTCACATGGAGAGAGTGTGTGTAGAATATTTATTTATGTATTTATTTTAAAATGGAACTCTTTATCAAGCTAATTTGGAATGGGTTTGTGTCTAAATTTGAATTCCTACATACGTTGTATGTTACTAACTTTACTGTTACACACTGTTCAGTGCTGTGGTGACCAGGCATGGGCAGGAATAAATTCTTGATATAGGTGTTTGCTTGTTGGGAGGCAGAGTAATGGAAATTGAAGGTTGCCTGGTCAGGAGACTCTGCAGGCTTTGTGTTTATTGCTTCTCTTGTGTTTAATTGATGTTTAACCTTGGGTGAGGCTTTTAACCTTGTTGTGTCTCAGCTCTTTGGACTGTAACACTTCTTCCTTTCTGTGAGAGTTGAATTTCCAGGATGAGAAAGAGCGTAAAAATGTTACAGGTAATGTACAAAGCCTCAGTAAATTGCTTGTCACTTCACTTGTTCCAGCAGCAGAAATGCAAGAACTATGTGTAAATCCTTACCTAGTGTTACGAGGGCATGTTATAGTAAAAGGAGACCCTTCTGTTTTTTAATCCAAGTGTTGACCATGCAGGTCTTCTCTCAGAAAATAGACTGTGCCATCTCAGGGATGCTTAAGGCTCCTGAAGTCTCTCACCTGGCATTAAATCCAAAAGCTTTTTCTTCAAATGTATTTCATTTCTTACCGCGCTGTTTAGCGTGGCATTATACATAACGCTGTCCCTTGCAGTCTGTGTAGGGGTGTGTGACACAGGTGGAACAGTGTGATGGATCAGTGACCGATTTTTTTTATCTTATCCTTTGTAACAGCATAGAGCTACCAGCTAGCAGCAGTTCCTGGCCTGATGGTAACAAATCGTGCCCTTCCAGCAAGGGAATGGTGGGGCAAAGGCCCTAAGACATTTCCATATTGCGTTGTCCCGACTCAGTTTCAGCAGGACATGGGGTGAATCTAGGGGTAGCCTAAAATAGCTGATGCTTATTTTTCTCTGTGCGCTTGAGCAAAAGTGTTGTTCTATCCCTGTGATGCTAGCAGGGCCCTTTTGTGGGATGACATGTTCAGTAGATGTATTAAACGACATTTGGTTTCCCCTCCTTAGCATGATTTTATCTGTATACCATGAAGAGGAGAGGAGCTGCCTCAAATTTTAACTCAACAATGGGGTAATGAGATGGGACAGCCCAAGAAATTTCACCTTGGGTCAAGAGCATCCAGAAATAATTGCTACTGCATCCTTGGTGTGCGGCCTGTCTGAAACAAAGGGATGGTTTTGATGTGGGTAGGTGTCCATATTGTGAAAACTTTGAAATTAAGAAAGCAATTGGAATGTCTGAGACTAGTGGGGAATTGGTGCCAAAGGAGCACAGCTGCAAGTGTCCAAAGACAGTTCTAGTTTCTTTAGGAAAAAAAAAAAAATCTCAAAATTGCACTTTTCTAATCCTGAAATACATAGCTATTACCCTTTTTGCATGAAGAACACAGAAAAAGCATGACTGGGTTGTTCTGCAGTGCAATCTTCACACATTTTTTTTTTAATTATTATTTTTGCCTATGGAGTTGGGTTTGGTTTTTTTTTGTTTTTTTGTTTTTTTTCTCCAAGCAGCTGTCAGTGTGAACTTCTGTTCCTGGGGATGAATGTTTTATGAAAAGACTGGGCCTTCACAGCTGCTGCCTGCGCCTGCGTAGCTCACGCTGTCTGATTTGCCAACGCTTATTAAGGTGGTCGCGATTTTAACGCTTTGCTTGCTAACGAGTCCAAGCTTTATTGCTGGATGAGGGAGCAGAAGGGCAGGGGTTGGAATGGCTAGGAACAATTTCCAGAGTGACTCTCTGGTGGGACTTGTGGAGGAGAGAGTGGGCAGAGGAGCAGCTCTCATCACGCCTGAGCGGTGGTCTGCAAGGGCAGGTAAGGGAGGGCGTGGGGAGAAACAAATGCCGTGGATGCTCCCCGGGCTGGGTCTTGTGCGCGTTTCTAAATCTCCCGACTCAAGAGCTGTCATGTTATCACCTTTTCACATGAGTTCACGTTGGAAGCGAACGGATTCTTAGCTGCTTCAGCAATTTCCACACCTGAAGCCAAACTCGCAGCTTCAGTAATCCCTTTGGAGCCTCTGGACTCCTTGGTTCACGCCTCTACAGATCTTGCACACCAAATCAAAAAGCACGGGAAATGGAGCACTCCTGCCAGTGAACAAAAGAAGTCAGGTGCTGGGGATTTTGAGTGCCTCCTGCATGGCTCTGAGCCATTTCCACTGCCTTCGTTTAGCCTGTGTTTTATCCCTCAGATTTTTTTTTTTTTTTGAGTTCATCAAAAGGGAGGAGAGGAGGCTACAGACCCTTCCCAGCTGTGTCCAGTATCACCAACATCTGGCCACTGGCTCTTGTAACAATGTGTAGAGTTGCTGCTTGGCTATTGATGTAGGCACAATTGCATTTAGCCCACTGGACTGTGCAAGTTAATACAGGTTAGGTGTCTAGCTGACTAAGCTGACTGGCTAAATTAGGCTTTTATCATCAAATCTTTTCATCCCAGGGGCAGTACACTGAAGTAATGTATTCTAAATATAGGTTCCAGTGTGTTTTTTACCATTAAAAAAAAAAAAAAATCCTTCTAAATCATCTGTGGAATGTCCCTCTAATCTGCGAGGGAGAACATTGTGATCTTATAAGGCATTTGTGTTTCTTCCTGCTGAACCTGAAACCTTGTTAAATCTCCTGCAAGTCTGTTGATTGCACTGGCTCAGCTCGAACGGAAGCAAAGGAGCTCCAGAGCTTGACCACGCTGCTGCCAACCTGTCCCTCCTGGCGTGTTCTTCTCTGGTGCTGCCAGAGCATCCCTTCTGGTCTGCTGTGGCTGGTGGCCACGTGGTCCCCTCTGCCATGCTGCCCTCCTGTCTCTGAGGAGAACAAATGGGACGGAATAATTTGCACAACAGAAGACCCAGAAGTCATCTAAACCTTTTGCTGTGGTAGCAAAACCTCATGTTTGGTTTTGGGAGGTTTTATTTTCTTTTTTTCCTCTTGAATTTCGATCACTTAAAAGCATCAAGTCCTGTAGGGCACTTTACAACAGCACAAAATGCCTGTTCTGTTTGGGCTGCAGCTTCCGTGGCGCTGCTGAGGGTTTAACAGCAGCGAGGTCTGCGAGATGAAGCAAGCATTTAGAAGAGATGTGAGGGAGCTCGGTAGCCTTGCTGGAGTGAAGGACTTCGGTCTCGGTGAGGCCGCTGAGCTGGCTGTTGCTGGAAGGAGGGATGAGGGTGGTCTTGCTGCAGTCCGTGCACCCCCATCCATCCATCCATCCATCCATCCATCCATCCATCCATCCCTTCAGTCATGCCGGTGCTGCCATCAGCCCTGGTCACCCAGCTGAAGGCGCTGGGAGCAGAGAGGGAGCGAGTCAGTGGGAATGCAGGATTATGTCATGCTCAAAGGATTATGATGTTTGTGGGAGCCCATGAAAACGCTGGTGACACTGTGGCTTTAGGCTTCTCAGACAAGTCTGGTGCGTGCATTTAAGGACTCAGCTGAGGAGCTGAGTCAAAGCGCTGATCTGTTAACTGAAGAATGCGCGAATGGCCGCTGTACACGAGAATTTAAAATGAAAATATATGAATGCAGTGCACAGGAGGAATATAATACCTCTATTAATAAATTCCTTGCTCCCTGTAAAGAGGTATCAGTCTTTTCAGAACACAGCTTTTGCACTTTGCTAGTGCTATTTCAGATAATTTTGTTCATAATGTCCCTGCTCCTTGCAGGGGGGTTGGGCTAGATGACCTTTAAAGGTCCCTTCCAACCCAAACTCTTCGTGATCTTATAATGAATTTGTTATTATGAAAAATGTGCAGTGCTTCGTGAATCCGCAGAAAACATATTTTATTTGGAATCTGATAAGCAGAAAGAATTAGGAGCTGAACTGGTGTAATTAAATTCAGACTGACAGTGCAGAAACACGAACAAAAACTCGAGTGGCTTTTAATGCTAATTAATCTTCTAATGCATATTAACATATCCTGATTAGTTTCATGCTGATGAGGCATATTGATAATTAAAAGGAAGTGAAATTGCTAGGAACAAAATGTGAAAATGGGGGATTTTCACGTAGAGGAAGGAGAATACCAGTGTTGCACGGTACTATTTGAAAACTGCTTGCAACGGTACTTGCGCGTGGCTCTTCAGAGAAGCTGCAGCCTGCACTCGTGAAGGTAAAGCTGCCCTGTACAGATTAAACTCCCCCAATCACAAAAAAAAAAAAAAAAAAA
>WHYT01016165.1:49678-60418 GCA_009806455.1 Tetrax tetrax
TTTTTTTTTTTTTTTTTTTGCATTTGGGTATGAGATTTTAAGAGCAGCTCATTACTAACAAAAAAGACAAGGCTGCTGTTGAGTGTGGGAGGGGGTAAGGGAGTACGAATAAATTGCCACGTTGAATCAGAACTGTCATCTCTTCCAGCCAGCGTCTTTCCACCAGTGACCAGCACCTGAAAAAAGACATGAGGAAGATGCAGAATTATGCTACCAGCACAAGGTAGCAATCCCTCAGGACCAGATACCATCTGAAGCCCCAATGCCTGAACTTTATCATCTTGTCCAAACTATCTGTACTTCTGCACTCCCATGTTGTTGCTGTGATTTATGTGCAAAAGTGGCCAATGTCTTGCTGGTATTTTCATCCTGGTGCTCTGATTCTACGTCCTGTAGCAATGTACTGTGGTTTATTCTTTATATTTTTATTGAAATACTTGTCTCCTCCTTTTTTTTTTTGTCTGTTAGGCATTTGATGGAAGCAAATTTGCAGTCACTCCAGAAACGCACATAACTTTCATTCCAAGCTGAGTATAAAATGTTAATTACTGTACTGCACATACATTACTAACACCTTGCCTCTCCTTCAGGTGAAGGATTTGTGGTTAAACATTCACTTCAAGCTAGCATTCCTCTTTCTTTTCCATTGCAGTGGTAGTTCTGTTTTCCCCGATTCGCTTTCAGTTCCAGATTGAAGGCAGGATTGAAGAACTGATCTTTGACCGTTTGTTGGGGGTTTTTTTAAGTGTCTCTT
Source organism: Tetrax tetrax (assembly GCA_009806455.1). Taxonomy (NCBI): domain Eukaryota; kingdom Metazoa; phylum Chordata; class Aves; order Otidiformes; family Otididae; genus Tetrax; species Tetrax tetrax. Next base: position 50,433 of record WHYT01016165.1, read on the forward strand.
TGCTTTTTTTATTATCATACCAGGTTTGTAGAATAAGCAGAGAAACATCCTCAAAATTCAATGTCAATAGCAAGAAATGTGTATGATTTTTATATGTGTTGATCTTATCCAGAGCTTGTGCACCAAACATTAATGCTGTCTGGGAATACATGATAAGCAGAGAGCATATAACTGTGTCTGCTTTCCTAGCTCTGTATTTGTGTGACTAAAGCAATCTGACCCCTCAAGATAGCAAAATAACCTATAGCACAAAGAAAAAAAGCTCAAACAGAGCAGTTTGGGGAACAAAGGAAGGCTGGGCACCTCTGGGTTTAGGCTCTCTTAAGCGGGGAAAATTAAGTCTTAGCCTCTGAAGTGTGTAATCTTGAGAACGGCAGTGCTGGGATTTTGTCATGTCTGAAGCAAGCTGGAGCTTGCAGGTGCTGGATGGTTTGTAATCTGTTTATAATGCTTGTCCATGAAGGTTTTTTGAAAAACCAGGATTGCTGGGGGTCCCTACCCATCAGCAGGGGATGCTGGGGCCGGGCGTTGTTGCTGTCATGCATTATAAAAGAAGGGAAATAGGAACTTTTTTTAGTAGCAAAGGCATCCTGTTACCCAGGTTTTGAAAAATGGTATGGATCCTAAAAGGCCAGTGTTATTTATGTTCCCAGCAGTTTCAGGTGATGTCATTTGTGTGACTCCTTCTGAGTTCCTGATCCTAACCAGTGTGTGAAGGCTTTGGGTGAGATGGGTTTTTTCCCTGCAATAACTTGGGGACAATGCTAGTGGTCTTTGGCACAGCCTTGTTTTCCTGTTGACTCCTTCTCTGTTGGTTCTGTCCAGCTCGGAGCATTGCTGCCGTAAAGCCCGTGTCTGACCTCTGCTCCCAGCATTGTGCTCAGAATCTTCTTTTCCCGTTTCTCCCGTGTGTCTGCGGATAGATGAGCACCTGCAAACCAGTGGCACCTTTGACATCCCGAATTTGCAGTCAGCATTAGTGAACCCTTTGGCCCAGGTAACTCTAGTTACTGCTTTGGGCAGCAAATTGTTGAGAGGACATGAAGTGGCACGTCGGTGCCTCTTTCCTTATCCCATATGGAAGGTGGGCTCTGCGCCCCCAGTTCTAACCCGGGCTGCGACAGATTAATGCCCAGGTCAGCGCCTAGCTGGATTGCCTCACCTGCCTTCTGGTACTGCTTCTTACTTGCTCTCTCCCTTGTGACGCTGTGGCACGCAAAGCACCTTTCCGTGGGAGGCTTTTTGTAGCCAAATCCTGCTGAAACACGTATTTGTGAACCAATCAAGTGTGAGGTTTTGCATGGATTTCTGATTTTTAGTGATGTTACCATATGATCCACCTCTGTTGCTGGGATGCAGGCTGTATGTGAGTATATGTAAATCCAAATCTTAAGCAATTACAATGTAGATGTTAAAATTACTAACAGTTTTAATGCTTTTTTCCCCTGCTGCTGCTGAGATGGCCATTAATAACTCATGACCAACTGGGGTGAGCAATCAGTGTGTGAGATTTTTTTTTTTTTTCAGAGGAGAAGTTGCATACTTGCTTCAGTGTTGTGATGAAACAGCAGATAGCTTATTTCAAAAAAGACAAAATGATCCTTTATTGACCTGTGCACGAAGAGGCATTAGCAAGCTCAGTGAGGTTGTCTCCAAATGATAACCGATGCCCGGTACTTGGCTCTAGGCTGCGTTTAAACTGGTTAAGCAAGTACCTGCGTCGCTTTGAAAATCTGACCTTGGTTTCTGATGCATGTTTTAGAATATGTTGGGTTTTTCTTTTGTTGATTCTCAACCTTTTCTATCATAGCAACCAAAGAATGTTAGATAAGATGACCAAAGGAAAAAAAAAGGTAGACTTTTCTTTAAAAAGATAATTTTGGCTTGCGTTCAGGCTGAAGAATTCCACCAGCAAAACATTTTGTGTCAAAAATAGATATATATTGAAGTTTTTCATGCTTGTTACAAGTCAAAGTACTTTTTCAATTATTTTTTTTTTTTTATCTGAAGGAATCAAATTTGGCATGTTACTAGGATGACACATACTGTCCAGCGGTAGATTTGGATTGTGGAGCCCTGAGTCCCCTCAAGATTTTCCTCCCTCTTTCTTAATCCTTGAAATCATGTCTAAGCGGTTGTCTTTCCCTGCCCCCCTGGTTCTTTAAATGGAAAACATTTTAGTTCAGCTTTAGATGACAGATGAATTTGTAAGCAACTTAGTTTACGGAACTCCCTCGCTGAAATATTTTTGTTGTTTTCTGTTTTCTTGGGTGTGTTCTTCCATGGTGCAGGAACCTCCCCATCGTTTTGACCGAGTAAGAGGAAGATCTCATCACTGCTCTTTGTTGCTCTGTAACAACTCTGGAGGGGTTTTGTGACTCTTTGCTTGTCCGTGCATCTGCCTTAAGCAGCTGTGAGGCTTTTTCTTTGCCTTTCCCTTCTTGCTGTGGTTTGGTGTGTGCCTCAACGTGCATGCTAGGTAAGGAGACAGGTACAGACTGAAGCATAGAGCCCAGGCAGCCTCCCAGTATTTCGTGCTACGCTGAGCTGACCAGGCGCCAGGTAGTCCGGGAACCTCTTGTTTTCAGCAGTCTGGTTCAGGAAGTCCCAGAAAATATGGAAGCATAACCAGCATACTTTGGGTGAATTTCATGATTTTTAGGACATGCTTCAGGGTAAGTAGATGTCTGGAGTGACAGATCAAAGAAAGAGGCAGACAAAGCAGCACTGTTCTGAATTTCCACAGGGCCTGGAGTCTTGCCTTGGAGCATGACTGAGATCAATTTTTGCATCTGCCGTGTCGCAGCAGCCATTCTGAGAGAAGCACGGCCTTTGAAACTCCCCAAGCAGTGTGTTTCAGAGATTCTGTACATTTCGTGTGATCAGTGAACATCTGCACACGAAGAAACTTTTTGAAAAAGGTTAGATTTAAAATCTTAGCCTTCTTGAGAAGTACTTGATACCTCAACAAGTGCGCTAATCTTCAAGGAGTCAGGAATACCTTCTTCTCAAAGCTTGGAGTTCTCTATGAAATTCTTCCGGTGTGATGAGTTTCATGCAAAAACTCAGCTATACGATGATTGAAATAGGATTCCTCCTGTAAAACACACAGATGAATCTGTGTAATCGTCAAACCTAGAGGAAGCTTCACCTTTTACTGAATCCATCTTTTGGAAATTGGTACTTTAAACCCTGTTTAAATGCAATTTGATCCAGGGCTTCATTTGAAGTGAGCTGGTTGTGACCGTTTTATATAACATCTCGGTCATTGGCTGAGTCTGCCTCATCTGCTTGCTGTCCAAATTCTTTTTCCTATTTGTAATTACCATGGAGAATTTTGAATTCTTGAGATTTAAGACATCACCGGATGAACATTAAGTTTTTAGAAATCTCCTTGATTTTTAGCAATTAGATTTTTTGGGTTATTTAAGAATACAATAGCACGTGTTTTCTAATTGCTTTGAGTCAGAAAGTTGATTTAGTAGCATTTTGGTTGATGGTACTTATTTGCTAAACCGTCATCAGCTTGTTACAGCGAAATTCCCGTTGGCTTCAGGGGTTCCATCATCAGCCTTGGGCAGCATTCCCAGTGCATCTGGGGGAGGGGGGCTGAAGGACCACGGGTACTGGTGTGGCTGGTAGGGGATGGCAGCTTGACAAGCGAAAACTTGTCAGGGTTTCAGTTGCAGCTTTGCAGCAGCTTGGGCAGCTGGTTATTAGCAATAACCGATAATTAGCGTACGAGTGATGGAGTGCATTTCTCAGGGCTTGGCACATGCTCCTTGCTGCCTTGCGCTGCCCTCTCCCCACGTAGCTGCGAGCACTCTGGCCAGGCAGTGTTTCATCTTCGCTTGGTCCAGGGATAAATGGGTATACAGCATTTGGGGTTGTGTGTCTTTTGGCTGGAGGCTGGTTTTGGATAGTGTTAAAACCGAAGGAGGGCTTTTGCTCTGTCTCTCTGGCAGCTTTCTGAAGAGACACAGGGAAGCTAATCGTGCCTTTGCCCAGCAGCGTAAAGTGGTGCCCAAAGTGCAGAAGGGAACTTTGATCATCCCTTAGGATCAGTGTCTTGCTGTAATTCCTTGAGGTGACTGTTGAGCAGAACGTGATGCTTTGCAGCCCCCGTGTCCAGCAAGGTGTGTGCAAATGAGTTGTCAGAAACTCATTTATTTTGTGAAGAAATTATACTCCAAAAAGTATCATTCTGATAGAGCTGTCAACAGTTTTCTTCCCTATTTTGGCACCTTAGTAGATAGAAATAGAGGTTTTGGAAGAGGGAGAAGAACAGAGTAATTCTGACTTCTATTTCTGTGCTTTATGTAATGTTAAAAGTGGATGGGTAGGTGCTGGACTTCTGAGTATGTGAAGGTTTATAGCTTTCATGCGTATCAGCAAAAAGTCAGTTTTCCTTTTAATAGCTTGATTTAAAACAGGCCTGGGCTGTAGCCATGGAAGGTAATTGCATTGCCCTGTAATTTTGCACAATTTTGTTAAACTTCAATTTCCTGTTGGACGCAGGCTGTTGCAATTACAAAAATGGCCTCTAACATGAATGTATGAGGTCGTTTCTAAGGACGTAGAAGAGAGATAATGAAGCTTGGTTAGATGGAGGTGCTTTTTAAGTGTTCCCTTATAAATCCACCCAGATGGGGTTGTTCCAGGCTGCCTGTCCTGATGACTGTGCCTGTAAAGAAGATTTCTTGCATTCTGTGTAGCGTCAGAGTCCATTTCTTCATCGTTCTGTACCCACCTTCCTGACCCCAGGCAGTAATATTGGCAAGCTAATGGCAGGGTTTCTACTGAAACTTCCCAAGCTTGCTGGTTGACAGCAAATAACAGCCTTGCTGTGCAGAAATAACCAGGGCCCACAAAGAATAGCAGCATCCTTTGGTAGGGGTGATCCACGAGCTCGTTTGCACAGTTGGTCTGTGTGAGCTGACGTCTGCAGTTCCCGTTGGGTTGGGTTGGTCTTGCCGTTCGGGACAAGCCGTAATAAAAGGCAGCTTCTATAAAGGGAGTCCGACTGTCTTAAGGCATGGAGAAAACCTCTCAGATGTAAAAGTGATGATAACTTACTGAACTTGGACCTGTTGGAGTCCAGAGGAGGCCACGCAGATGCTGAGAGGGCTGGAGCAGCTCTGCTGTGAGGCCAGGCTGGGAGAGCTGGGGCTGTTCAGCCTGGAGAAGAGGAGGCTCCGGGGAGAGCTGAGAGCGGCTCCCAGTGCCCAAAGGGGGCTGCAGGAAAGGTGGGGAGGGACTCTGCAGCAGGGCCTGCTGGGACAGGACGAGGGGGAATGGTTTTAAACTAAATGAGGGGAGATTCAGTTAATACAAGAAGACATTTTTTGTGACGAGGGTGGTAAAGCACTGTCCCAGGTTGCCCAGAGAGGTGGTGGATGCCCCATCCCTGGAAACATTCCAGGCCAGGTTGGCCGGGGCTCTGAGCAACCTGATCTGGTTGGAGATGTCCCTGCTCCTGGCAGGGGGGTTGGACTGGGTGGGCTTTGAAGGTCCCTTCCAACCCAAACCAGTCTGTGATTCTATGATTCTAACTTCACCTTGCCTTCACCGGGGAGTAGAGGGGTGTGATGGAAGCCTCTAAAAATGACGAATGGTTGAGGGGGGGTCATGGAATAACAGCACACCTGTAAGTGTCTGAACAAAAATATGTTTTCTTTTGTGAAAACGTGGGAAACCTGTAAACTGACAAAAACAGTCCTGTAAGAATATGATTTAAAATTCATAATTCAGTGCTGTAGGATTTTATTGAGGCCAAAAAAAGCGTAAAACTATAAAAAGTAAGGGGATATTTTACAGGGGTAAGTAAATGTTAATAGCTCTTCCCAATTTGTATTAAGCATTCAAGGCTCAAGGCAATCCCCAACTCTGGGAGATTATGGGGTTTCTGGCAACTTTCTCTGGCATTAGCCTTTATAGAAGACAGGGTATTGAATTAAAAAAAAAAAAAAGCCCCGTCTCATCCGCTATGCCAGTTTCTGTTTTCAAATACTCCGTGTCAATAGTGGCTTCTGCAAAATGATGACGTTCTCCTTTCAGTTGTTAAAGAAACCCAAGGCCTAGCATCTGCATTTGGAAGTTTCAAGAGCAAATCAAATTAGTCATTATTCTCAATAATTTCTCCCTTAGCAGTATGACTGAGTTCCTCAGTTGAATCATGCTGGGACTCAGCTGTCCGGCTGATCAGTCGCGGCTCTGAGTATCCCGAGCTTCAGCGTGCTGTGTTGGCATCCCGCTGCCCAGAAAATGGTGCCACTTCACGGGGCACAGGGATGCCCAGGTCCCTTTCTCTGTGCCAGAGATGTGCAGTAAGTGCAGGTCTGTGAAAGGTGGGTCTTAATTCCTTATGGAAAAAAGACAGTGTACTTGAGAAGCTTGCATATTTTTTGCTATCCCTTTAACATTTATGGAGATCTTGGGTATTAGGCTTTTAAGCTGCTTTGTTGAAACTCATTTGACAAGGACTTGCACAGATGGTGCTTTCCTTTCTGTCTGAAATGTTATGCTTTTTAATTTCCCTTGGGTCATCTCAGTGAATCAGGCTAGAATTTCTTCAATGGCTATTTCTCTCCTGTATCTCTGACTTGCTTATCTGAAATAAAATTTAATCTGATAGGAGCAATATGTGGGTGCCTCTAACTGTAGGCAGAGCTAGCACATTGAATCACCTGTCTCAGCCCTGCTGTATTCCATAAGTACTGTGCTATTAATGCGTCTGGTTGGATATGCAGAAGCATACTGAATACGGAATCTGCTTCTCTTCAAAGCAGATTTTTTTTTTTTTTTTTGCACTGAGAGTGTATTTCTGAAGAGCTAGCGAAAGATGATTAATTGAAAATGTAACGCATGACTAGACAAGAGGTTTTATGAGATGCTGATCTGTCCTTGACCTGGCTTAATCCCCGGTGTTAACGTTGGCTATGAAAACCTGCCGTATGGACACTGGCAGCCCAGAAGATGCTGTGGCACCTGAAAGCTCCAGATGCATCTTGGGTTGGATTGTGGTGCAGACGCGTGTGGCAGTTAAGGTAGCATTCATTAATCTCATTGACTTTGGCCTATCTGCTAGGCCGTGTTTTACAAATGTATACCTACTTAAAATGTTCACATCTTTGCTTTGTGCATCTATAAAAGGTGTATAAAGCCACTGACAGGTTTCTTAAATGCTGCACGGTTGTCCGTACGGGATGCTTGCTCGTGAGTTGGAGAGCACTGCTGCTAGGAGCATCGCCTGGTGGAGTTTCAAGCAAAATGCACCCCCCCACCCCCCCTCAAAAAAAGGAGGAGGAGGTAAAAGATGAGTGTCAGATCTAAAGAGAGGCATGCTATGCTGAGGAGGTTAGAGCTCTGTGACCTGCCTCTGAGTCCCTTTGCTGGCGCGCCGCTGGAGATGACATCTCAGAGAGCAGGCAGCCGAGCTGGTTGGGTGAGCGTCCGCTGACCTACTTCAGCCAGAGCGACCCACGGTCGCTTAACCCGGTTACGGAGCAGCCCTGCTGACCTCTCTCGCTTACGTCGGCAGTGGGTTAGCAGGTCTTGAGGGATCAGTGAGCAGCTGAGGGTGGTGATGTGTTTCCTTGGTGCAGCTGGATCAGGGAGCGTACGCGTGCTGAGAAATGGCATGGGCTGCTTGCACTAAATCTGTTTTCAGTGGTTCCATTTTCGCAGAGGTGAGTCTGACCCAGCTGTAGAGAACAGGCGCATGCAAAAGCGTATGGTCATCTTGCAGTCGTCTTGTTGAAAACCAAAGTCTTGCTTTAACAGCCAACCCAAACCAATACCTTGTTGTTCCCTCCTACGAGGGTTTAGGTGAGGTTCTGTGTAAGTATCCTGTGCATCACAAACACTGTTTGGGTGCTGTGTGTTGCGTTCCAAAGCCCTCTGCATCTGCTTGGTAGCATTTAAAGGTCTGATCCCAGAAGAGAAGCGTGTAGGAAAAGGTTGCATTGTTTTGCATTGAAGAAATATGAGGGTATATAGTATCAACTATCTAAAATGGAAGTTACTCATGCAAAATTCTGGATTTACTAATAAAAAATTTGTTTTCTGATTGTCCTAGGCTTTTGGGCAGGCCCATACCAACCACAAGAAGGTAGCAGCAGATGGAGAGAGCCGAGAGGAGACCTTGATCCAGGAGTCGGCTACCAAGGAAGAGTACTACATGAAGAAGGTTATGGAGTTGCAGACAGAACTGAAGCAGCTCAGAAATGTCCTTGCCAACACCCAGTCTGAAAATGAACGCCTTAATTCTGTTGCGCAGGAACTGAAAGAGGTGAGTGAAGGTGCACAGAGCACACCACAGCTTGTGTTGTGGTTATGTTTTCTGGTGCTGTGTAACTGTAATAAGGAAGATTCTTGAGCTGATGGATATCTGCTTAATACTGCTAAGATGGGTTGTCTCTCCAAGATTTCAGCAAGGTGTTACATCCAGCTGAAGCCTCCATCCAACAACAGAGTAAATACAGCTTTCTGCTTCCGTCCATTGAACCAGCCTGTTGTGGCCACAATAGTTCTGGCCCAGTACAAATTCACCCTGCCTTGTTCCAATACCTACTGGTTCTGCAGTAACCGCTGTGCTGTGTCCCAGCTCGTTTGACAGACACGTGACTGCATGTCTGGGCCATGCTGATGTTGTGGGTACTGCACATCAGTACTCTGTCTGAGAACGGCTGCCTTAAAAAGCAGAGGAATCTCTTTAGTCCAAGCACAGAGATGCTTTGGGTTTACTTTTTCTGCCTCACTCCCCATACAGATGTTCTTGCTGCAGAATATTTGGGGCATAATTTCTCCTTCTTTCACTTTTCCCACCCTAACTTCTAAGGATGTGGGAGCGTAACAAAAGACTGAATGGCACAAAAGGAGTAATAGTAAAGCTTATAGTCTTGTGTTTTCTCTCATGAAAGTGATGGCTTTTACTTTTTCATAGGCTGCTTAACTTACTACCTTAGAGTACCTTTGAGCTTTTATTGTTCTGGTGTTGAAACGGCCTGTTTCTGAGGGGAAATGATTGCTGAGAAACTGACTTTAAAAGAATAGTTACTTATGAAATCTGTAGCTCTGTGGCACTGATGTAGAAAAGATTGTTTTGAGAGCCATAACCATTGCTTAAATTTTAGACTGAGTAAAAGTTACACAGACTGTAAACCACAGATGGATGTGGTAAACAACCAGCAGTTACTACTCATGGGCTTTCTTGCACCTTCCTTTGATTCGTTAGGTACTAGCCTCATCTAGCCCTGAGATAATCCACCGGCCACCTTTGCCAGGAGGGGAGCCCACGTCTTAATCTCAGCCTACTCTATGTGACCCCAGAAAATCAGAAGGGTCTCTCGTTTAGTTTCTTTAGGACATAGTAACAAATATGTGGATAACACGTGGTGGTAAAATTCATGAGGGAATGTGAGTTGCTTCTGTGGAGATGTGGGGGTTCAGTAGTACCTCTCTTCGGGGTACGACAGAGAAGGAGATTTGTGGGGCAAACTGTCACAGGTGATGAAACAGGTCAGTCAAGCTCTCCTCTGATCTCATGGGTCCTGGCTGTGGGATAACAGCTGGAATCAGTCCACGTGCTCTGCCTAGGCGAGGAACCAGTCCCTGCAAGCACACACACAACTCTCATTTCCTAACCTTTAAGAGCAGCTTAAAAGAAAAGCTCCCCACCCTGGAGGCAGCATCGTGGCCATAACGGATTCCAAATGCCGCTCAAAAGTGTGCTGATCGGCAGATTTCGATCCAGCTCCCTGTGTCACTGCGGCTGAAGGTGATTTTTCCTTCTAGACACTGCCACATTTCAGCCACCTTTGCTTGGATCTGCATTTTGCTTTATACAACCCCAGAGGAGCTGTCAGTTTGCAAGGTTTTAGGGTGTTTTTTTCCTTTTGCTTTGTCCTTCCACCTCACCCACGCACCCTTTTTTTTTTTTTTTTTTTTTTTTTTTTTTTTTTTTTTTTTTTTTTTTTTTTTTTTTT
>WHYT01016165.1:61968-117571 GCA_009806455.1 Tetrax tetrax
TTTTTTTTTTTTTTTTTTTTTTTTTTTTTTTTTTTTTTTTTTTTTTTTTTTTTTTTTTTTTTTTTTTTTTTTTAAAGCTCTCGTCTGCTGAACAGGGGAGGGTGCATTTAGTTACTTGACTTGGTTTGAAACATAAAGGCTGACAAGAATTAACTGGATATGACTGATTCTAAACTTTGAAACTGAACTCAGTTAAAGAAAAATAACAATCAAAACCGAATGTGATAACTGTAACCTTGCAGTTCTGGTTTTCTCTGCCTGTCACTTTGTGTTATCTCAGTGCATGCATTTTTCTTTCCTTGCCTTTTTTTAGCCTAGCTGGTTCTTCTGCTGCTGGTAGGACAAAGAGGTGAGGAGGAGGAAAAGAAACGGCATGAAAGCTTTAGCGTTAAAATGAAAACATCTGGGCCAGTTGACCATGGGTGGTTTGGGATTCTTTTCCTTTGAAGATGCTGATTTGTGTATTGCATTTTGGTTTGAATTGCCTTATAATTACTGGTGGGGAACAGTGAGGCAGTGTGTGAACAGAGATGCCAGCCTTCTCCTGGCCCACAACAAAGCCAAGTCAACACTACCATCTTGAGGGACTTGGCATCAGAAAGCGGCAGAAGTTCAAATAGCTGCTATTTCACCATCGTTGTCCAGGTAAGTGGGAACAGGAGGATGTGCTCAGGCCTCCTGTGATGATTTGTAGATCTGACAGCAAATTTCATTTGAAAGCATGCTAGGGAAATCAAGGAGAACATGTCGTGGCCCTCGTAAGCTGGTGAGCGCGGTGAGCAGTGTGGTTTTCCCCAGTCCCTGTTGCCGTGCTTAGCTTTAGCCTGACTGATGGTAGCAGTTTTATGTTGATGTGAGTCCAAGGAGACTCCATGCTGTGAGAAAAGCTGCTGTGATCTGAAAGCGTTGGGGGTGAAGGTGGAATACATTCTACTGTTTTATACCGCAGAGACAGAGTGGAAATTCCTTCCTTCCTTTTTTCTGACTGCTGATGAAAGAAAAACTGCTGTGGCTCCTCTCCATCTCGTTGCAGAGAATGTTTGTAGGCAGATCTAGTCTTTACTGTGTGTATTTTGGAAGTCCTGTTATTGCCTGTCGAGAGAACTGATTTGCAAGATGTCTAGGGGAACAGGAAACTTTACTTCCATTGCAAACTTTCTGGATTTGCTCCAGTTAAGAGGGAGGATGCGGAAAATGCTTGATTCTGTGTCCTCTGGCCAGGCAGAGGTCTCCTGTCAAAACTAAAAGGAAGTTTAAAACCAAACAAACAAAGTCAGGAAATCAACTGAGGCTGAATCTCTGTTTTATTTTTAAGGGGTATTTGCTTGTCAGGGCTGGCTGCAAAAGTTTTTACCTGCTGTTTTGTAACTACCTGATAGGATACAGAGCTTTACTGTTACTGGGGCTTTTTTGAAAAAATCTCCTCAGTCCTTACAAGAGGCACAAGGAAGATGGTCGAGTGCAGCTGGCAGCAGCGGCGGTGGTGGATTGAAACCCGAAGTTGACCCGCGTTGGTTGGCAGCGGCGTTCAAGCTGCCGTCGTTCCCTTTGTGTCTTTTCAGGACGCTCACAGAGAAGCGATGAGTTGTTTTTGGAAGGAGAAGGGCGACATTGGGTACACCTGGAGTTGCTGTAGCAGACACAAGCGGTTTTGATGCTTTTTGTTGAATTATCTAACCGTGGCCTGTTGAGACAGGCTGACAGGGTGGCTACGGATTATGAGTTTTACAGCTGCCAGAAGCTAGCTCAGCAGCTCCTGCGTCCTGGAAGAGTCACTGGAAGGAGTAATTGCTCATGAGTAATTGCTAATTGCCATTCCTTTTTAATCTTCTTTCATCTCTCCTGTGTTTTAGCGGCACCAAAACAGATTTCATAGGGTGATTTGGCTGTGAAGGCATGAGGCAGCCGTGCCCAGTGTAGAGAGGCTGAAAAATAAAAGAGCGATTCTTTCCCAGGGAAGTAAAAGGTGTTCTGATTATGTAAACTAAAGAAGGAAATATATTTTAATGTGTGTGCTTTTATACATTATTTAAGAAAAGTAGCTGACGTGACATGGTGCAATATAATATGTCCTAAAAAACTTGGAGTTCGAATGCTGTCAGTGGCACATGAATACTTTCATTCCTCCAAGGCTGTATAATGGACGCTGGTTTTCTGAGGTTTGTTCTGAAGAAACTTTCTTCTGTTTTATCAGCTGTTAGGCTTTATCAAGAAAGCGTGTGTTAATCTGAAGGAATATGAACACTGTGCAGTTACCCAGCCCTACTGTGGGCAGGGGACTCTCTCCCTCTTTTTTCTGTTGATAATGCTGGGATTTTCCGTTCTGTGTTAAGCACAGACACACAATTGTCTATCCTGGGGTGTTTTGTTGTTTGTTTTTAACCCTGGAGAAAAGGAATTGTCCTTGGACATAGCAATATTACAGCTGCTTGTATCAGCTGTCAGGGCCTCGCAGTTAAAATAGGCGAACAGAGGCAGAAGAGACATTGCTGGGAAGCCCAGGACACGAGTCAGTTCACAATATTTGACTGTTTTAATTAGCAAGTGTTTGTTTTTCAGAGCCCGTGTTTTCACCATGGTAGGCCCAACAAGTTGTTTGTTAGACATGACTCTACCTGCTCAGAACGATGATGACTGACAGTTCTTCTATAAACCTCTGATTGCTGAGGTTCTCCAGGTTTCCTTAACGTTGTCAGTGAAGGAAGAGTATTCCTAAAGTTAAGATGACACTTCTCTTTCCTGCTAGGATTTACAGCTAAGGTGCTGGGTAGTTCTTTGTGTTGCTTTTCTGTTTCTCCCTCTTGAATTTACTGGTAAGCCATAGAGGAAGATGCACAGCTGATCTGCCCCGCAGCCGAGGAAGGACAGCCTCCGCATTCTGCGTCTCCCGAAAGCTGTGTCGGGAGGCAGGACTTTGATTATAGCAGAGAGTAAGCAGAAACAACATTTTATTGTGCTCTACATTAGACTGTGCACAACTGGTAAGTGGTCAAAAGTGTGTTCAAGTAGTTTATGACAATGTAGTCTAGATTTGAGGTGCTGTGGTTCGTGTAGTCTGACCTGTATTTCTGTGTCAAATCAAAAGGACTCGCTCTTCTCTTTTTAAATAAATGGAGGAAGGGCAGCATTATTTTTTCAATGCAGCAAAATCATATGAAATTCTCAATATTATTGCCTTAATATTTCTGGATGTATTGCAAAGGTCAGAGAAACTTGAAGTAATGTTACTCATATAGCAAAAATTATGGTTGTGGAAATCTTAACTTCTGTACACGCTTGCATGGTGTCGAGTAAACCACCTTCTCCATTCTGCACAGTCTCTAATCTGTAGTGCTGCATATACAGGAGAAGAGGTTAGAGAAGGGAAAGCGCTGAAAGATTTATTGTCTTTCATGATAAGAATCTTGGAAAAGAACAGAAGAAAAAAAAAAAATCACTTTGTCTCTAGAAGAGTTATTTCCAAGCAAAAAGGACAGTTGTAGAGGATTTGCGGCTTTTGGAAGTGGAAGAGTGAAGGATGGAAAAAGAGGTCAGAGATGCGAGTGGCATAATGGTGTCAAATGTAGAAAGTGAGGAAAAGGCATGTTTTTCATGGAGCACATGACTTGGAGCAAGGGGACTTTAGTGGTAATATTTGGATTAAATGGAGTGAAGGAGGCTGAAAAGCTCTGAAAGTTGATGGTAAAATTGGTTGCGGTGGAGTTTTGGCAGTGTAGGAGTTTTGGTTGCACTGAAGGAAGGTGTAAATAAAGGCTTTTTTGGAAACCTTGCCTCTAGGAAGTACAGAGAGTGGGAGACCCTGTGGAGGCAGAAAGAGTTGAGAGAGAAACTCCTCACTGTCACCAAAGAAACAGGAGCAGGGTTGGATTTTTTGGTTCCTTCTGGGCACATTGGGAACGCTGTTTCTGAAAGCAAAGCAGTGACGAGCCTGTGTTTTGAAGGTACCGAGCCAGTCAAATTCGGTGTGCAGGACTGGATTTCTTGTCCTCTCATGTGCTGAAAGAATTAGAAGGGTCACAGTGTTTTTATTTGTGTATTTTTTAAAAAACCTGTCTCTTGTCCAGTGCAGGAAGTTCAAAGGCGGTGATAACGGTGTGATAGCTGCGTGCTGGCTCAGCACATTGCGGATGGCTGCAGATGGCAGCTGTTTGCTTCCCACCTTTTTTTTTTTTTTAATTGAAGTTGATTTTCATACCAACAGCTTCCTTTTTTTTTCTTTTTTTTTTTTCTTTTTTAAAGAATTATGAGAGCTGAGTGTTTTTAGAGAAAAGAAGTACTGCAGAGTGCTTGTATCCATTTGAAACATAATAAAAACCAATTCCAAAGATGATGAATTGTCGTGGAAATTCCGTTGACGTCCTTTGCACGTATTCAAGGAGGCATCTGCTGTGATTTCTCTATTGTAGCAGTGCACTGATATATTCAGAGGAAAGGGGTTAGCAAGGCTTCTTTTGCTGTAATGGCTGCTGCCTAGAGACTCGGTGTCCAAAACTGGATTAATACTGAAAATGAGGGCGTTGAAAGTCACCATTTGAATTCTGTATTTTCAGAGTTCAGATTTTTAAAGAAATATTAAAATAAATTCTTGTTCTTCTGACATTATAAAGCTCTAAATATGAGTCTCAAAGTTTCAATTAGCAGTTAAGATTCTGTGCTACACTCTTGTTTGGGAATTAACCTGGGAGCATGTTTGGCGGGGGGATCGTTTCGTTGTTGTCTTTGTCAATAATTAAATTGCTGGGTGCCTGTTGGTGCTGCAGTAGTAGCAGGATGAGTTTTTCTCTTTAGTCGGGGCTCCTCGTGACCTTCATTATGACTTTTAGTCTGCCCAGGGTTTCTGACTGCCATGAGCGGTGGAGGGTGAAAATCTCTTGTATGCAGCTGCAATCTTTTGACAGATGTAAAATCAATGTGCACCATTGAAAGAGTAGCTGGAAACGCTCTAATCAGGGAAACAATGGCTTGAAGTTACTTTGCAACCTGTTAATTAAAGAGGTTTGTTCCTGTTTTGTTTTTTTTTTTCTCTTTTTTTTTTCCATGCTGAGTGAAAACGTCCGCTTTGCCTGTGATGTTAAGATGCAGAGGTGGGGAGATTGCTTTGTTTTGCCTGTTCTTGGCATGGCTTCCATTAAAGTAGGTGGCCCTTGGCAGTCTATCCAAGCATGATTTGTTTGGGTCAGATTGGCTTTCTTTTGAAAATAGGAAAGAGCATGCACTACAGCGTGCCTCAAAGCAGTACTGTCATACACTTGGGAAAAACATTCCTTTGTTTCACCTTGTAGCTCTGCGCTGATAAACTGGCTCAGGACTGCCCCCTGAGATCTGCTTTCAGGTCACATACGGTCTGATTGAAGAACGTGGCTTGTGACAAAACGCTGCTCGGGCAGAAGCACGAAGAGCCAGCTAGGGGATGTGCCTGTGATATCAGAAACAACACTGCTGTGCCCGTGCTGCTCTTGCAACTGTATTAAAATCCACTTTTCTTTTTTGATTTTTACCTTATGTTTTGGTTTTCAAGTTTGGTTTTGATGTACTTTGATATTCCTTTTTATCCTTTTTTTTTTTGGGAGGGGGGGGGTGAAATAAGTTTGGAGTGGTAATGTATCAGTTCTCCCTACCCCACTCTTCATAAATGCTCACTGGATCATCTGCAGATGAAGGAGGGGGACCAGATTTTTTTCTAAATGATGTTGATTAGTATTCTCTCCCTTGATTTCATTAGTGAGTGTAGCTAACTCATTAACCCCTGCGACTTTTTAGCATTTGATTTCCCCAAGGGAGGTGTCTGCTGCTGTGAAAGTTGAGGAGATGAGAGAAACCTGGGATAGCTGGCATCTCCCTGAACCAAAGCTACCCATCCTCTGCGTGTCAGACTGGCTCTGGTCCGAGCTGTTCCTGATGTAGGGGAAATACCAAACGGAATAACCAGGTACCGAGCAATTGTGTGCAGTGAAATCCAAGCTGCTGCTGCTTGCGGGGTGACTTAGGTCTGGAAGCTGGAGGGATATCTTTGGTTTTTCTTACCTGGGTTATCCCGACCCTCTATTGCTGCAGAGATTGAAAAGACAACCTGGTAAATCGGGAACAGCTAAGGAAGTTCACGGTGTGACGGTTGTGTGCCCAGTGTGAAAATAGTCAGCGGCTCTGGGAGCGGTGTTCGGGACGGCCGATGGCTAACCGGGCATACAGATGGTCGTGTCGGCACGGGCACTGGCAACCACTCCCAAGAGTGGGATGCCTCCATTTCCCCTGCCATGGTATTTTGCCCTAAAATGCAGAGTCTAGAATGGAGACTTGCCCTTTTTGTGTCTTAATGATGGCATTGTGTGTTCTTGTGGTTACTTGAACAGCCGTTTGATCTTCACCGTGTCTCAGCCATTCGAGTTCAGAGGAACTTGGACAAAAGCTCTCGTGGGAGGAAGAAATAGCGTTTTTCATGACTCTTCTGTTTTGCTGCTGCCAGTTTTGCCTACATATAGGTTTTTATACAGTTTAGTTTTTGTGTGATTTATCAAAACAATTCTCAGGAAAATTATCCTCTTCTTAATAGAAAGAGGGCAGTGTGTTACTCTTATATGGCCAAAGATTGATTTTTTTTTTTATTTTTTTTTTTCCCCCCTCTCTCCACGTTTGCTTTCTGGAAATATAGGTCAATGGCCTTACAGCAGGCACAGAGCGTGCACATTGAGTGTGAGTGGTTGTGAACAAAACAGTATCTTGCTAATTACCAGTCTACGACTTCAACGGACCGTGTTCTGCACACAGAACTTGGCTGCTCTGTCCAAAGCATGTCCTGCAAGAAGGGATGAATGCAGAACAACTGACCCGGTGGTGGTTTTGGCTTTTGAAAGCCTCTGGTAGCTGTAAGATAACACTGGAGAGACAAAGGAAATCTCTGGAAACAGTATTTAGTTATTGCTTGATGAAGATGCAGTTGCTATGTCCCCACATCTGTTTATTTCTGTAGAGTACAAGCTAGATGTAACGCACTTTCTGAAGTGCAACTGTGAAAAGGGAAAGAGATTTCATCATTTAGCCATAATATGTATGAAGTAATTGTATTAAGTCATCAGAAAGTTATTAAAATCTGTCCTGCAAAGTGGTAAACAAGGCTGCTGAAGGAAAATCCGAGCTGCTTGGGTCCTGCTCCTCTTGTAACCTGCAGTTTGTCTGTTGGAAGACAGAAATGCAGGCTGTGATAGGGCAGCAGCTGGAGTTACACCCGTACTGATCTCCCTCTGCTCTGTTCTTGCTTTCCACCCCCCTTCACTTGGTGCTTTTCTCTCACCAGAGGCTCTGCCTCAAGTTTAATGCAAGTTTAACGCACAGCAACTTCGTTAAAAAAATACACACTGGAGACACCTGCAATTCCTGCAGTCCGTGTGCAAGTCGGTGTCTTGTGTGGGGGGTGTTACCCAAAAATGTTGCTGGTAGATTAGAAAACAACAACGCTGAACTGGGAATGCTGAGTGATCCTGGCTTGGCAGCAGGAGCTGTGCTGGTGTTAGGAGCAGTTCCTGCAGCCAAACAGAGGAAGAGCTTGGCTAAGTTGGCCGTTTGTGTAACGAAGTCTGGTAGGACTATGCCGTTAGCAGATCCTGCTCAGGAAGAAGAGTTAATATGTTTTTTTTTATCCAGAATTGCAGAGCTTACAGCATCCCTCAGTTGAGTGATTTCCTACAATTAATGAGTGAGTACTCCAGGGTTTCTGACCGCCCCGCGCAGCAGAGGGAAGGCAGCTGCTTCCAAACACATGGGTGGACTGGGCGGATGTTCTGGTGAGTTGGAGCGGGGATGGACGTCACTCCGTGAGTTGTACCGGGTTCCTCTGTCCTCTGGAGCTGCCAGGCATCTGCTTCACCTCAGTTCTACAGAACTACTGTACATCTAAAGGGAAACCCTGTTTTCTTTTATCCAGCCTTTGTAAGGCTCCCATATGATATTGTTTAATATTACAACATTTTCTTTTATTCTGTGGTGTTTTCTATAAAGAAGTACCACTTCCATAATCTAAATGTAAGCAAAATCTTTCACATACCTCTTCTACTCACAAAGTGGTATCATAGGTATCATTAATTTAAATAGATAATTCCCTTGGGATTTAGTTCATTAAAATTGTTGGAAGTAGTGATGGAGCCCGAAGCCAGCGGTTTTGAGATGATTGCATCTCAGTAGAATTGGGTGGTGTAAACGAAGCACTTTCCACTCCAGGAGGTGTGGCACCTTGTGAAAATAGGCCACTAATGCTGGGAGTATAAATTTAGCCAAAGCTTTCATCTCATGCTTTACATATAAATTAGTTATGGCCAAATTAAGTCAGTAGGAGACGTCTAATCTTCGATAGCTTTGACATTTTGTCGATATTATTTTAATTGTAAAATCTTTTAAGTCTGACAGATTTGTGGTATCTAGTGCTGAAGTCCCATAAACTTGCTCCTGGCCTGCAGCCGCAGTACGCTGGCGTTAAATCTGCCCGAGAAGGACTCTCACCGCTGGAAACCGTTAGTGGAAACTTAAAAATAGGCCTTTAATATTTGAGTGAGAAATATGAGGAAGAAAATAAAGGAGCCTCCAACAGGCCTTGTAAGAGAGGAGGGCTGCCTTTAATTAACGAGAGAAACTTGTACTTAAGGTTATTGAAAATATGTAGTTTGTGGATGTTTGTCACTGATAAACAGAAGGATGTGAAAATCAAAATCCAAAGATAACAACAACAAAAAAATCTTGGCCAAGGGTAAAAGAGTTACCAGTGGGCTAGAAAAAGTGGTTTATGGAAACATTGAGATATTAGACTTGTTTTAGCTTGGTTAGGGACAAGCGAGACTGCTCAGGACACTGACTGCCGTGGTGACAAGGAAAGGTCCGATGGCCTTGGAAGGGATTCCTGGCTGCTTCCCCAGCAGGGTCACGGACTCCTCAGCATTTCTGTACCTGGGAGCGTCAGCAGCAGCTGCCCTGCCAGGCTTGGCAGGGGTCGGGGCACTGGGCGTGCGGGTGCGACAAGCTGACCTGTGCCCCTTCGGCTCCCATTTGGGTCAGCCCACTGGGAGGATCGCGGCACGGAGGTCCAGCAGACAGTGAATTGGCATCTTGCCCCAAAAATTCCCTGTTGTGGGTATATTGTGAGCCGTATTGGAGGAGTGTCTTCCCAAAACTGGAGATGTAGGCCAAGTTCTAGATAGGGAAATCAGTCTGGTTTGAGTTTCCTACCAAATTATTGTGGTGGATTGCATGTGTTTGACTCTCCTAAGAGACCAGGTGTGTTAGAGGAGTCCCAGATTATATGTTTCAGATGGGGAATGAAACCCCGAGAGCTTTCAAGGATCTGAAACCAATTTCAGCAAATTACTGTTTCAAAGTTTGCTTTGTGATCTCTTCTTCTGTAACTCCTTAGAGCCACCACAGCTTCTCCAGGCAGAGCAGTATCTGACCTGTAGGTTTTATTGCTGTTTTCTGTTAAGGAGTGCAGATGCAGGGGATGCCTGATTTTCTTTATTAGCTTTTAATAAGCAGTCTTAATGTGAAATACAAAAACCTGTGTTTGATGTCACAGTGTATTTTTTTAAAATCAAATGTAACTTAGAGCTACTAATTGAAATACACATTTGGTAGTGCTTTATTCCTCTGAGTGTGGGCTGTGGACAAAACTGCAGCAGAGGCAGCAAAGGCTCTTTATGCTCCTTAGGTAAGTCTGCCTGGGTTGATTTTATTTTCCTAGAAATGTGCTTAATCTTTCCAGTCCCTTGCTAGTTTGCATCCATAAGATGAATTACTGCAGTTGGAGCTTGAGTTCCGATATTCCTCAGGTATATCCCAGTTCAGCCATGTCCCAGGGGACGACATCCCTGTGCCCTCGCAGACCTGGGGGAACAAGGGGCAAGCCCTTGAGTGCAACAGGCTGTTGTCTTAGTTACTGAGCTCTTCTTTTTTCTTCCTTTTCCTTTCAGCTTGAGCGAGGTTTGTTGAAACAATTTCAAGCTTGTTTCATTAGCATCTGAAAATACAAACACAGCGCACAGAAAACCCTTCAAAAGCTGCTCGCTGAGGTGGCAGGCCTGCAGCTTTGGGTGGGTGCCGCTGTTAAGCATCACCCATCTCTGCGGGCGGCTGCCTGGGGACGCTTTGGGTGGCAGTGACCCTTCCTGGTGCTGGGCTTGGCTCCACCAGCCCCTTCCGGAGGTGGAAGATGGAAGCAAACTAAAAGCTTATAGGCAGGCCTTGGAAGGGTTAAATGTTTTCTTCGTGGCAGCGAAGGACATGGACGGCTGCCAAGCATTTAGATTTGAGATTTGAAAAGCAGCTGGAGTTTAACTGCTCTTAGCAAGCAATTGAGTGCAGGAAGGGGGAGACTGTAATAATAACGTTACACAGTGCCATTCATAACGCGGTCATTACGTTTGGGTCAGCCTTTTCCATCCGGACTCCCACGCTCGGCGAGGTGCAGAGCCCAGGCCCTCCCGGAGGACAAGCCCCGCTCCCCGAAGAAGAGGAGTGCGGCTGGGAAGGCGCAGAGGGAGGAGCGTCCCCTCTTCTACTCCTGGAGTTCACAAATGGCTCAGTTTTATAGGTGATGAGATCACTGTTTGGAAACGAGACCATTAACAGTAACTGACTTACTCCAGTTTTAAAATGGGTTATTTCGGATGGATTTTAAAAGTTGTCCTCTGATTTCAGACTTATCAGTGCTCCCAGCTTTTGATCACAAGGCTCATTCCAGTCACAGAATCACAGACTGGTTTGGGTTGGAAGGGAACGTCAAAGCCCACCCAGTCCAACCCTCCTGCAAGGAGCAGGGACATCTCCAACCAGATCAGGTTGCTCAGAGCCCCGGCCAACCTGGCCTGGAATGTTTCCAGAGATGGGGCATCCACCACCTCTCTGGGCAACCTGGGCTAGTGCTCCACCACCCTCATTCTACGCCATCAATCCGTTTGTTTCCGTGAAGGCATCGCACCGCTGCCGCTGCTTGCGTGGCGCTTGCACCAGTGTCAGACACTTGTGTTCAGTGCCCAGTGGATTGCTGGGCAAAGACCACCGATTTGGGTGGGCAGCTGAAGGCTGTGGGTCAGAGGGAGGTGTATCCACCCTCACCTGCTTGGAGAGCATTTCTAGAGCGGGGCTGGGTTCTTCCGCCAGGAACTGAACCAAGAGTAAGCAGCGTATCGCTCATCCCAGCACTGAGTGTGCAGGTGTTCACCCTCCCCGTGACAAAGAAGGGGTTTGGAGGATTTGATTCTGGATTGGATCAAAAATTTGAACAGATAGTTAGCAACAACACATTAAGCAATAGGACGTACGTATTATGTCGACTTAACGCCGACTAAGTAGTTATAAAATATTTCAACAGCTCCAGGATGCCCTGTATTAACTGAGTCGCAGCTCAGGTCTCTCTAATATTGCGGAGAAAAGAAATCCATGACAGTGCATTTCTTTGTTCTCCGGTGTTGCAGTAAACCCATCCCTAATGCCACAGCTTCACAAAGCTTTTTATTTAATGCTTGGCAAAAAAAAAAATCAATAAATCTTGAGCTGAGCATATTAGTAGGGTGGTGCCCCAGCATTAATCACAGACATATGTATCCTGAGTAAGAGGCTTTGTCATGGAGTAGCTGTTTGGATAATGAGAGGACAGGTTTAAAAAAACAAAAAATCCAACCAACCGAAAAATAATAACAACCCCAAACCATCAACCAAAAGCTAAGCAATTGTGCACATTTGCTACCAAAGTTTCAGTGTAGCTGTCTGTCTTCCATTAGCACTTCGGAGCTCTTTGCAGCATTATGTATAAATTACGATAAAAGCTCGTGGGCTCTTTTTTCCCCACTTTCTGCAGGGAGAATAAATACGCTGTGAGTTGCACGTGTTCTTCCCTGCCATCTCTGAGTTGTGTTCCCTGCAGGTTATTTGCCGTGGAGTTCAGCCTGACTGTGCTTGGGAACGCTGGGCATGCCTCCTGTAAATCACAGCTCTTCAAATCTTGTCTCCTCGTCCAAAAAATAACCAGTAAGACTACGACTTCTGTTAGGAGAGAACCATCAGGTCACCTTCGCTCGGTGGCTCCGAATGGGAATGCATCTGGCCTAGGTGTAGGAAAACCCCAGAAGGAGTGAGGTGGGGACCGCTTTCAGTGAGTTCTTTCAGTGCTGGTTGAAGAACAACCCCGGGTGCTAACGCAGGCGTTCCCGTTGCGGTATTTGGCAGGCTGCTATCACGCTCCGCGCTGCGCTGGTGGCGCAGAGCTGCCCGCAGCGGCATCTGAGCGTGGTTCGGATTCCTGCGAGAGCGCTGGGACATCTGCTGCGCTGCTGGGCTTGGAACTCCTTGCCTGCTTTCGGCTGCAGTTGCCACTGCTGGCTTTTGGGATTTTTTTTGGTGGTGGTGTTTGGTTCTCCTCCCACTCCCTGTTCCCAGAGTGAAATAATATTCTGGAGAGGCACCTGGGAAGGGAGACTTTGGCTGGGGTGTGAGTCATCTCTCGCTTGGAGTTTTTTTGGCTCAGTAATTATTTTTTTCTGGATGAAATGCAATTAAAGCTTGACTTTGTTTTTGAAAACACACAAACAAAACACAATTTCTTCTGCTTCTAAGTGACCAAAGCGCTCCGCTGCCTTCTTTCCTTCTCGGTTTGTATCTGCCTCTGTCTGCGGTCACACCAAGGCTTAGAAAGCCGAGCAGCTTTTCGGATAGACCATGTCACGGCATGACTTGCCACAAAAGAGTGGAGAAGAGTCCAAACTGCAGTTTAGTACAATATCCATTTTATTTTTCTCTAGTAGGCTTGTGTGAACAAGACACCAAAACCACTTGCTGTAAATTCTGGAGAACACAGTCTGACTGATGCAGACAGTGACTTTCTCTCCTGTCCATTTCTTGCAATGTTTCTTTTGAATGTGTTTGTGTTGTAAAACACCGCTGAGAGCACGCTAATTTTTCTGTCATGTGAACTGTTTTCTTAGTAATTTCATATGCAGAGTTTGGAGGACAGAGGTGCTGGATACAATTAGGAAAAAAACCCAAAGATTTTTACCTAGAGGATGGTCCACTTCCGTGGCGTAGGGCTGGAGAGGGATGTCTGTGGCTCACGAAAGCTGTGATAGTGACATTTGAGAAAGTCGGTGAGAATAGCTGAATGCTGAACAAATGGAAACACAGGTTTGTGGTGGTGGTTGTTACATATTTTTATATCTAGAGGAAACAGCTACAGGTATAGCTGTGCCCAGCTGGCAGTCTCCACCAGGCTTGTTTTAATTTCCCGACATTCAGTGTGTGGATATGTGTGTGCATTGGGATACAGCCTGAATTTTATACAGGGGTTGCATGGGAAATAAAACTGCTGCTTTTCCCAACTTGAAGTTGTCTGAGCCCGGGTACCCACAGGTGTTTTAGTTTTACATCTTTCCTCGTACGAAGGAGCATCTGAGGCTGCAGCAGTGGGTGTGCACACGTGATAACGTAGGTGCAAGTGTGACAGTTTCTCCTCTGAATGAGGAAGCAGAGCCAGGCCACAGTGACATTTCTCCTTTGCATAATTAAATAAATGTTTTAATACTATTTTATAGTTGTTCTACTGTAAGAATAGAGTGGGCAAAATTTAAAAAATGAGATGCTCATGTAGTTCCAGCATGGGACTACAAACAGCCGTGTTACACAGATTATTTTTATTGTAGTCCTGAAAGTACAGGTTTCCAAACCTTTTCTTCATGTATGGTGAACAGTTGGATCTATTGGAACTTCTAATCTTTTTTTTTTTCCTGACAAATATTAGTGTTTTGTTTTCTACAAAAAAAAAAAAATTAAATAAATATTTAAGAGCCCATAACTTGAGAACTAGAGGAAGATTATTTTTGGTTTCTTATGCAATCTGAATTTGGCTCCGTGCTAGGAGTATTTTATATCCCAGCCCTTAATTACACAGTCATGTGATACTTTGCCACAGGACCCCAGTCCTGACATGTGCGAAGGAAGTGCAATTAAATTCAGATAGGCAGCTGTGGATTTCACACACAACTTGCAACTGCTGGTCTTTGTAGCCTAAATAATGTAACTTGTTAGTTGTGTTAATTCCTAGTGATTGACTTAAAATTCTGGTTTTGCACATAGAAAAGCTTTATGGTCCATATTTTGAGTTCTTAATTTCACCTGTGGTACCTGGGGTAGATGATGTAGCCTTGAGGTTGGC
This sequence comes from Tetrax tetrax, assembly GCA_009806455.1. Taxonomy (NCBI): domain Eukaryota; kingdom Metazoa; phylum Chordata; class Aves; order Otidiformes; family Otididae; genus Tetrax; species Tetrax tetrax. The sequence goes on from WHYT01016165.1 coordinate 76,148, forward strand.
TTTTCTGGAGTGGCAGCTGTGAATATGAAGGCAGCATTCAGAAAAACACCAGCTGAAGTGCCTCCTTCCAAAAAGTGCTGAAGAAGGTGCTAAGTCCCTAATCAAAGGACAGAATTGGCTCCCTGACATTTTTTTTCCTCAATTGTTAATTCTCAGGGTCAAATGAATAGAATCACAGACTGGTTTGGGTGGGAAGGGGCCTTGAAAGCCCATCCAGCCCAACCCCCTGCCAGGAGCAGGGACATCTCCAACCAGATCAGGTTGCTCAGAGCCCCGGCCAACCTGGCCTGGAATGTTTCCAGGGATGGGGCATCCACCACCTCTCTGGGCAACCTGGGACAGTGCTCCACCACCCTCAGCGTAAAAATGATACATAACTTTATATGCTAGGGTGTATGGAAGAGTAGGTGCTAAGGAGCAGGCTTTTGGCAGTGATGAAGGACGGTAGCTATGTTTTTGGTACACGGGCAGGGGCACATTCAGACTGGTCCTGAGGAAATCCCTGGTATTTCTCACCAGTGCTGCTCGGAGGGGCCCCTCACAGAACTCTTTGAGGCAAAACTGAGAGGATGAAAATGCTGAAGCCAAGCTCCCTAGCAGCAGGAGCAGAGTGGTCTGTGACCTTTAGGTCAGGCAAAATCACTTTCAGATCACAGTTTTCCTGGGCAGGGTGGATGAGAGGCTTCTGCGCAGCAGGAATATTATTTGGGCTAAGAAGCTGAGGGTTTTGTTCAGATGGATGAACACTCCATAGATTTTGTGGCCGTCAATTCTCCACGCAGTGGTAATGATATTTTGTAAGTGCTGTATGATTCGCTTTGGGTGGAGGTGAACTTTCCGTAGAGCTGAGAGCCCAGCCAGGCGTGTCCTTGTGTTCCGGTTCCCCATTCTCCCCCGTGCTCAGCGGTTGCTCAGGGCAGAGGAGGAGGGAAGAAATCATGAAGCTGTGGAAGCAACGAGAGTCACAGAAAGGTTCAGACTCATCCGTAGGTCAGCTCACTTTTTCTATGCACTTGAGGAACTGTAAAACACCACCTGTGAGAACATATGCAGTGTATGTGTGTCTGTCTTCAGATGCACAGGTGCCACTTTCTTTATGGGAAAAATTTGATCAGGGAAGGATGCAGTAGCTGCTCTTTCCTGCAGAAAAAAAATCCCGCTGTTTGGCCAGTTATGTGAGATAGCACGGCACCCAATTTAACCTTGCAGCCTGAAAGCACGCACATTTATTTGACAAGAAAATGCTAAGAGCAAGCTAAACGTACAGCTTGCTAAAGAGCCAGTAAATCTAGGTTGTATCTTCCTTCCCCAGTCAGGAAACAAGGGAGCTATTTTTAAATCTGGTCTTCCTGTGCACATTGAAATAGAATTATTTTTCTTGTGCTAGACAGAGCACGACAATACTTCCAACATTAAATAATGAGCTCTTACCGTTGCTCTGAATTAAATGGGCAGGATTGGGCAGAAACCATTCTTTCTCCAAAGAAAGAACATCTCCAGTGATTTCTCCAGGCACTGACCTCTGCAAAGATTAGATCATCCAGGGAGGAAGAGGAGCAACGCAACCAGAATGATGGGGAGCGAAGCTCCCTGGTAGCTTTGTGGGAGGTCTTCCATTGCATTTCGCTTACTCAGGAATGGGGAAAAGTACCGATAAGATCTCCTAATTTGTATGAAGCTCGGTTTGATGCGACAATTTGCAATCCTAGCTGTTAAACAGTTTGGATTATCTGGTTGGAGGCTCTTTCTACCAAAGGCAAGAGGCCTTCATTGCAGTTCTTAAGGAGAAGTGAAATGTGAATTCATCTCAGCCCGTAGCCTTCAGCTACCCGTGGTGCCTCTTTCCCTGCGGCTTTCTGCAAAGACAGAGCCGGCGCTCGCTCTGGCATGGACTATGGGATGCAGCAACTTTTCATTTACATCGTTGTACTGTAGTATCTGGTTTCTACTAATTAATGTTTATTTTAGCTTCTCGGTGTGCTGGGAAGTAGTGCTCTTCATGGCGAAAAATAAGCACATAAAGTTTATACAGTCTAATCTCTACCTGACACATGAGGGAGCTGTAATTTAAATGTATTGGTCTTCACAGTTGCAGGTGATTCTGTGTTCGTGCTCAGAACATGCCAGATTCAAGTCTTGGCATACGCTCCTGCCGTGTATCTACTTCTTATCTATCCCAAAACAATAATGGTGATTATTTTTTTTTTTTTTTTTTTTTTTTTTAAACTTTTTTTTTTTTTTTTTATTTTTTTCTGTTTTTAAACTCTTTCTGTAAGGTCTTGTGTAAGTCTTGGGGCTGACGGGAGGGAACATTTTGTAAGTCAACCGCAGTTGCTATTTCTTTCTACCTGGGGTCTTGGATTTCATTTGAGCTTTAACTCAGTGTCTCTCTCCAAAAGGATTCATTAGGACATGTTTCCAAATTATTACACTGGGCATAAAGAAAAGGTCTGTTGAAAAGCAGCAGCAAATACATGTCCAAACAAGAACAGCTGAAGTCATCTGAATCTGTCTTTCTCTTACTGAAGAGGCCATTCTTGTTTAAGTGTTAACCGATTCAAGAATTGACTTCTGATCTGGAAAACTTCCAGCCTGTGGGGAACATCGGTGTCAATGCTGCTTTCCCTGCTTGCTCGTTAACTTTTCTTTGAGTCAAGGATGAGAATTTGTAAGAGAAGGAATCTAATTATTGTATAAATGACTTGGTTTTCTCTAATTTCATTGTGAGGTGCAGGGAGAGATTCTGTTTCACTAGAATCCAATCGAGTAGTGCACAGAAGGAAAGATAAAATTTTGAAGTTTAATTGTATCTGAGCAAGTTACCATGATTTTGGGGTTTGTTTGTTTTCCCAGGCCAATCAGAATGTGGAGATCCAAAGGGCACGTCTGCGAGATGACATCAAGGAGTATAAATTCCGAGAAGCGCGTTTGCTGCAAGACTACACTGAGCTCGAAGAGGAAAACATCTGTCTCCAGAAACAAGTGTCTGTCCTGAAGCAAAATCAGGCAAGTTTTTCAAAATAGTGAGCATTGCTTTGGTAGCACCAGTTAATTCCTGTGTTATGACATGGTTCTGTCTCATTTGAACATCCAGCCACTTATTTTCCATGTTCCTACTGCTTTTGAGACTGTACGCTCAATCTTTTGGTACCAACAATTGTCCCAAAATGTTTAAGTCCCTTCTGACTCTGTTTATACACAGTCCTGAGACTTTACTGCTTCTACTTTGACCTCCAAGTCCTTCCTCTGCCTTCTCTCTCTTTGATGGAAGTGAAGTCTCTGCAAGTCTGCTTTGTTATGTGGTTTGATCTTTTTGCTACGCTAGTTTTTCAGTGTCTCTTTGCAATACTCTCCATCCATCCATCGTCTTCTACAGTATCTGTAACTGGGTGTACTTTGTGAACACGTTTTTATTGCTCCTTAGTGCTTACATGAGCTCTCCAGTTCTGTGCTCCTCCTCTCTTCTAGCTACTTCCGTTAAACACGACTGTTACAGTAGCTCTGTGTGAGTGCTCATCTGAAAAGTCAAGTTTAATTGCTCAGTTCCAGCTATTTTCAGAATTTTTAGAAAACTGTATTTTTGGAACAGCTCAAGAGTCTCCCTGAGTTACCGTTTGCAGAGGTGATTAGATTAGATGTGTTCACTTCTCTTCATCTATCGATTGAGGACTTGCTATTTTTATTCTTCAGGTACCTGGGTATTAAACTCCACGCCAGTGTTTATCTTTTTGGCCTCACTGGCGTACCCAGAAGGGGATTCTAGGTTGGACCTGTTCTCACCTCAATATATTTGGTGTAATTTTGCTGGTTTGGGTGCCCTGCTGTCGTGGAGTGGGGCTGAAGGGGCTCTAGGTGCAGGCTGGAAGAGACAGCGATGTGGTAAAATCCAGCCTATGCAGTTGGTTACTTCTGCCTTTTACCTTTTCTTGGTCTCATTCATTGTATCCAGAGGAGCAAGTGAAAGTTCCCAGCTCCGTGTTCACATTCTAAAATAATGATATTCAAGAATGCTGTCATTCCGGGATGAGCCAAATTTAACCTCAGATGCTATCTTGTCAGTCACTGGGAATTGTTGAGTGCTGTGTTTGTATTCTGGAACTTTTGAAAAGAGACTGCAATCTTAAATATTTGAGCTCAGTGGACATACGTAGAATCAAGAGCTAATAATTTTCATGACAATGGATTATTTCATTTTCTACTTTGTGCTAATCCTACTTGATTAATTTTATTAAGCTTTCATTATCCCACTGACATAACTAGAAGAAGCCATCAAGTTTTCCCAGGCTTAACTTGCAAAACTGAATTAGCATGATTGGTTCCTGGTTTTTAAATCAGGTGTGGTTCAGCACTGCCAGAGCGGTGTGTGTTGGCATCTAAAATTCCTTTAGCAGTTTGCAAAAACAAATAGGGTCATATATCACATAGTATGTTTTCCTTTCTTTCAATGTAAAGAAAAGGTATTCTTTAGGCTTTTTTTTTTTTCTTTCTCTAAGGGATTCTGAATTTTATACTAATGATTCGTGTTCATAATTTCAGTGCAAGAAAGGTTTAAAAAAATGCAATTTTACAGGTAAAAACTTAGAGCATGCCGTCAGATTTCATGTAACAGCACTATGAGCCTGAAGTGTAGAGTCTGAATTGTAACACTCTCAAGATGTGCTGAAACGATGAAACATTTTATTTTGAATGTATAAAAGCAGAGCTTGATTGCTAGGTGCATCCCAACGGTGTTAAGCCCAGTGGCATATTCTAACAGCAGTGCAGTGAGTGTCGGAAGCACAGCTTTGCCGTGCTGGCGTTTGGAAGTGTTGAGCTTGAATTTGTGGGAAGATTGGCCAGGGAATTTGTTAATCAAACAGAGAAAGAGTTTGCTTAATGTGCTAGGAGAGCCTGTTCTGGGATGCCTCTGTACCACGCACTGTATCTCCCACCTGTCTTAATTAAGCTGGAATAGATCAGCTCCTTTGACGATTTTCTTAGAAATTTTATTCCATGGTCTCTGTGAAGGTAAATTATGTAAGCAATGTTTACAGTAGTAGTGCCAAAACTAGACTCCAGAACTGAAAAAAATTATTCTATTCCCACAATATTTAGTAAAATTAAACATTCAAAAGAAATATCACTTGGTGCCTTGCAGGCAGACATTTTCATTAGGGATTTTTTTTTTTTTTTTCCCCCTGCCATTTCTGCATCTCCAGGTGGAGTTTGAAGGCCTGAAACATGAAATCAAAAGGCTCGAAGAGGAAACAGAATTTCTGAACAGCCAGCTAGAAGATGCCATCCGGCTGAAGGAGATCTCTGAACGCCAGCTTGAGGAGGCCTTGGAGACGCTGAAGACAGAGCGGGAGCAGAAGAACAATCTTCGTAAGGAGCTCTCTCACTACATGAACATCAACGACTCCATGTACAACAGCCACCTGAACATCTCTTTGGATGGACTGAAGTTCAGCGATGAAGCCACAGAGCCCAATAATGATGAAATCATGAATGGACTTGAACAAAACTGCCTCAGCAAACTCAGCAATGGCAAGAATAGCACATCAACGCCCAAGAAAAATGAAAGCTTCCCTCCAGCCCCAAGCCTGGTTTCAGATCTTCTGAGTGAATTAAACATTTCTGAAATCCAGAAGCTGAAACAACAGCTCGTCCAGGTAAATGGGTTTTCTAAACAACTGTGTACTCCCAAATAGTTCCTAGAGTTTACTTGGGTTGTAATCTGAGTCTTTGCAATATCTCACGTGGCCATCATACAGTATGAAGCTAACAGTTGCGTCCTACATGTTGTAGTTCAGCCCCGATCTGGACCAGACTACGCAGTCTCTCTCTCACTCCCCCCACCCTCCGAGAGAATAGGGAGAGGTAATTTAAGAAAAGAGAGATAATTTAAGAAAAACGACTCGAGGTTTGAGATAAGGACAGGGAGAAATCCTTACCGTCACGGGCAAAAACTTCTCTTCTCCCTTTTTTTTCCTGTTTTCTCCTTCTTAAATACGTTATCGCAGAGGCGTTATCACGGGACATTCTGCTGCCAATCAGCTCGGCCTTGGCCAGCAGTGGGTCCGCCCTAGGCCCGGCCGAGTCCACTGAACAAAGGGGAGCGACTTCCAGCAGTTTCCTACAGAAGCTGCCACCTTAGGCCCCCCTCACTAAGCAAAACCACAACACCTACGTTTGGAGGAAAGTTGTAGTGCATCTTCTGTGCAGTATGTGCTGTGTCTGCTTCATTATGTCGCTAGTGAGAAAGACAGTATTTTGTTCAAAAATTGATAGTTACTCCAGTATCTTCATGAAAAGGAGTTCTGTACATCGTAACTATTTTATGTAATTAGTTGGAAGAACAGTTTTAATAGGTACCAAGCATTTCTGTGTTATCCTTGTTCTACTGGGGGGCTGGAGAGTTTGAAACAAGGTACATATTTGTGTTACCTAGAAATGTTTTAAAGTTATTTTGTTAAGCATTTTTTAAGTGTTCTATAAGAAAAACTCTTTGTGGAAAACACTGATGGATTTTTTTTTTTTTTTTTTTAATTAAAACTTTTAGAGGAAAAACTTTAAAAGTTTCAGTATTTCTGAGTTGTTCAGAAGCTCCAAGCTTCCACCATAGACTAGTTGCGTGGTTTCTAATATTTATTTGATAATTTGTAAGATAACAGTAAACTTCAGCTTGTCTTCAGCTGGGAGAATGCTTTCACAATGAGACCATCAGCTATGGAAGAACGGTGTAAAAATGTGCATTTTAGAGTGGAAATGAGAAAGAATTGGCAAGGAACACTGTGCTTGAGATAGTTTTAAAATAAATTAAACAGCCTTTTCCATAATGTGATCGGATTCCTGTATCCATATGGACCTTGGCTAAGTTGCTGTGTCTTATAATAAAATGGTTTAAGTGATACAGTTTCCTTTATGTAGATCTGTGTTGGTGTATTTCAGATGGAAAGAGAGAAGGTGAACTTGTTAACAACGCTACAGGAATCTCAGAAGCAGCTGGAAAATACACGAGGGGCCCTCTCAGAGCAGCATGAGAAAGTTGGCAGACTCACAGAAAACCTGAACGCGATGAAGAAGCTCCAGGCCAGCAAGGAACGTCAGTCTGCCCTTGACAATGAGAAGGACCGAGACAGCCATGAAGATGGAGACTATTATGAGGTTGACATCAACGGGCCAGAGATCCTGGAGTGCAAGTACAAAGTGGCTGTGGCAGAGATTACTGACCTAAAAGAAGAGCTTAAAAATCTTAAGGCCAAATACAAAGAATGTGAGTCTAAGTATGAGGAAGAGAAGAGCAGATATGAGACTGAGAGCCAAGCTCTCACTGAAAAGATCACCTCACTAGAAAAATCCAGTAGGCACGATAGAGAACAGGTGGCCAGATTGGAGAAGGAGCTGAAGAAGGTCAGTGATGTCGCTGGAGAAACACAGGGCAGCCTCAGCGTGGCCCAAGATGAGCTAGTCACCTTCAGTGAAGAGCTGGCCAATTTATACCACCATGTCTGCATGTGCAACAACGAAACTCCAAACAGAGTGATGCTGGATTACTACAAAGAAGGTAAAGGCGGACGCAGTAGTCCAGAGGCCAAGGGAAGAAGGTCTCCCATTCTTCTCTCTAAAGGGTTGTTAACTATAGAGCTAGGAAAGGTAGAGAACGGAAGCGGTGACAGCAGCCCATCTCCAGTGTCATCTCTGCCGTCTCCTGTGTCAGATCCTCGGAAGGAACCAATGAACATTTACAACTTGATTGCTATAATCCGGGATCAGATCAAACACCTGCAAGCTGCTGTGGACAGAACAACCGAGTTGTCCAGGCAGCGCGTTGCCACTCAAGAACTTGGGCCAGTGGTGGACAAAGACAAGGAAGCTCTCATGGAAGAAATCCTGAAGTTGAAGTCCCTGCTGAGCACCAAGAGAGAACAGATAGCAACTCTGAGAACTGTGCTGAAGGCCAACAAACAGGTAACCAGGTCTTACAGATGCGAAGGTTATAGTGTCAGGGAATTAGGTCAGAAACACGAGAGAATTTTTCTTTGAGGTCCTACTGCCATACCCTCAGCTCCGTGGGGCTTTTGTTGCTGGTGTTTGTTTGGTACAAGGTGAAGCAGGTTGTTTCATTAGAGGCCCACAGCTGTCCTGAGGTAAAGCTGAGCACTGGGGCTTTAACTGACTTTTGCTTGTCACGTACTCGTGAGGCTTTTTGTGGAGCTTAAGGTAGCTTCAGTTTGCTGCCTGTCTGAATTATATCAGATTATTTTTAATGTAAGACACCTAAAATGAAGAGGCAAATTTTCTACTTGAAAGAATTCTAGTAGTTACCCATAGGAATTCTTAAACTTACGTACTCTCCTCTCTCAAATTGCAAAATGAAAGAAAGCCTTCTGAGATGAGGATGTGATATAAGAACATGGTCAAAATAACAGAATTGAAAGGTAAAATTAGGCTTTGGGGATTGGGCTGTGCCCTTTGCTAATTAGCAGTGCAATAGATGGAAATAACTGCCATTAAGACATGACATGCTTCATTGTCGTCCCTAAAATAATGCAAATTGAAGTTGTCTTAAAAAGTATACTGTTGTTTAAGAAATATATACATACTTACAGTTTTCTTTTGCACATTTTAATGAAGGTGTCACAAAATGTAAGACAGGCAAAATGCTGTAAGTTAGAGAACTGTGCAAGTGATGGATGAATGCATTTAAATATAGAGATACTAACCAGACTTTTTCTTCTTTGTGTTGAAGTACCTAAAGATTAATTTATTTTAGTAGTGGCTGAGTGTCACTAAATGTATATTCTGTGACTTCCCAGATGCTGCGGCATTGCTAAGGGGAGTAGGACACCTATATGTCCGATCTCAATCTGTTCCCAGTGTTCAAAAATGAAACTTTATTTAATTTGTACGAGAAAAGTTGACCAGAAGTTTAACATTCCAGTACAAAGTAAATGTTTCATTATGGGAATAGCGATTAGAAATCTCTTAGCCAGCCACTTTGTGGAGAGTCACATTAACTAGTACATTTCTCTTCTTCTCTAAACAATAGACTGCAGAGGTAGCCCTTGCCAACTTAAAAAGCAAGTATGAAAATGAGAAAGCTATGGTTACGGAGACAATGATGAAGCTGCGAAATGAGCTGAAGGCTTTGAAAGAAGACGCTGCTACCTTCTCCTCCCTGAGAGCAATGTTTGCTACAAGGTAAAGAATATATGAACTCTGCAAAATGTCATTCCTTGCTTGTGCGGGGGAAGAGCTGGACGCCCTGCCCACCTACCCGTGCAGAGCGCAGCGGGGTGGGGTGTCTGTCCCCAAGCCTGTTGCTTACAGTGTTTGTCTGCGCTGTGTTCTGATGGATGAGGAAAATGCCAGGGGCGTAGTATGTTGCTACAAAACAAGAAGTTGTGGCAGCATTTATTTAATTTGGGTGCATGATTATCCTTGGTTCTTGAAGCCACTAACTCTGAGGAGGAGTGACATTTAACAATGCAAAGTGAGTGTTTATTGTGCAATGAAGATGTGACTCTACTTGACCTGTAACGATCCAGAAAAGGTGAAGGTGTGGCAAACATCTTATTATTCTTAGGTTATCCGTCCTGCAGTTGGCATCTCCGTCGTTTCATTTAGCTGTGTTAGCTGTTTTGGGTTGTGTATGTCTTTGGAACTTGCTTCTGCATCTTAGTTGTGCTTTGTGGTGTTAACAGACAGAAAAATACCTGCTGACGCGTTGTGTGTTGTAGGAGTGATAAATGCTATTCTGACGCGCGTGTTGCTTACTGCTTCTGTCAGTGATTTCTTCTGTGAGCCTACGCGTTTCTGGTGGGGAATGTTGAGGCAACAACCTCGTATTACAAAATCCAGATCCGCTTCACAGCTAAGGAATGTTTGGTTGGCTCCTGTGCTGAGATGATTCTGGAAAACAGGAGAAGAAAAAGCTTTACCTAAAAGTTGTCAGTCCCAGCTTGGTGGGATTCACAGGGACAGCCCTGGCCACGCTCATTTGCCTGCGTATTCAATGCATTGCTTAAAGAAGACGGAGAAGAGAGACTGTAAAAGATGCTGTTTAATGTAACCTACACGCTTGCTTTTAAACTAATCCAGGGGATTACAGACAGGGAGAGTCTGTATGTGCTACGTGCTGCTTTGTTCTCTGCCCTTTCTGGATACTTTTTTTCCTAAAAAAACCCAACCAAACAAAACAAACAGAAAAGTTTTCTTTCTGTCATCTGCTAAAAAGTACCCTGGTAAAGAATCACGAGGCTGCTTGTGAGGATTCCTGAGGCTTTTCTGTATGGTTTTTTGTGGGGGTGGTTCTGCAGCAGCTCTCATGTTGCTGGAGTAATCTTAAGCTTCCTGGTGATTCAGCCTTTCTCAGCAATATCCACGCGTGTGGGTAAGCATGGAAAGGAGAAATGGATACCAAGGAATGCTGAAGGTTGAATTGTGGCAGCTCTTTATGCTAGAGAAAGGAATGCCCTGGACAGGCTGGATTTGTCCTACTTTCTTTCCTCTCTTTCTCCTTTTCTGCAGTGTAATTAATATGCAGAAATTGCAATCTCTGTTGGTTGTAGATCAACTTGAAGCTGAGAGGAAAGAGAAAAAGCCTGCAGTTGTTTTTTTCCTAGAAGCAGATAGCTAGCTGTCTAAATTCCAGGTAACTGCAGTATGTTTTCCCTACACGTTGATTTTCCTGCCTCAGTATGAGAGTGAGAGCGACCGTGAGCTGGTTTGGAGAGGAAGAACTGTCAGAGAAATGCCAGAGGGCTAATTCTCTCTCTGCCTTTCTCTTGGTGTGTTATCTAGAGGTCAGTCTTGTCCTTTTACTCGGAAGACAGTAATGAAGATTCCTTGGCATGGGGAGATTGGAGGCAGAATAAAAGTTTTTCTACAAGCAACAGACCTAAGAGCTCAGTGCTGGAGCTCTCACAGGCAGTTGCAGGTGATTAGAGTCAGGAGCCAGCTTTCTTTGGGGATGCACAACAAACAATTGTAATTTCTGAACTTATGCTTGACTTAGTAACTGCAGTGGAAAAAAAAATGAGCCAAGAGCAAAGGAGGACTCAAAAAGCTGAGGATGGAGTGAGTGGAGACATGGTTGGCTGAGCCTTTCGTCTTGTGAGCGCTTGCGTTCCTCATCGTTGCGTGGCAGATAAGCAGCTGGGCCTCGTATTTTGCATCTAGCCTGAGACACTGGCCACTGCGCAGAGCGTGAGGAACTGCTGCTTCTCCCAGTCTGCCCAGTGTTTCAGATGCCACAACAGCTATCGAGACCAATTTCTGCAGGTAGGGTACTGTCACCCCTTTCCTCCCTGATCTCTGCTCGGAGAGGATCAGTAGCTTGGTGGTTGGCCGTGTGCATTCCTCTCATCAGTGGTTGTTTCATCCAAGTCTCCGTTCCAGGTAAGGTGAGTTTTGGTATTCCTAGGTGCTTTGGTGAAGATAACCTCAAAAACTATTCCGAAGTCTGATTTTTGGTGTGTTTCAAATATCAGAAGTATGTAACAGCCCAGTTTGTCTTCACCGTCACAACCAGCTTGCTAACGGAGTGTTCTTAACAGCAGACGGTAAGTCACGTTTCTTCTCTGGCCAAGAGGTTTGTGTCAGCAGAGACGAATACAGATGATGGGGCCTTCACCCCACCATGTTTCTTTCAGCGTTGTGTTCGAGTGTGGGACGAAGCAGGCTGCTGCACACAGATCTGGATGTTCCACAGGAAACGGCCCATTTTGTAGGATGCAAGAGAACTGTAACAATACGTGAGAGCTGAAGGCTGGGCATGAATATAGTAACTGACCTAATTTCCTTTTTAAAGTAGGTTAATCCCACTAATTTGACAATACTACCGGCTATTTTTAATAAGTAACAAAAATACAATAAGATCTCAGCCTGGAGACAAAAGCAGGCTTGCAAAACACAGATTAAGAGCTTTCGGCCCTGAGGGACTGCTGCAGCACTCTAGGCAGCACTGTACGCCTAAAATTAAGCTGTCGTAAAAGGAATAAATCAAGATATGCGTAGTGTACTAGTGACATACATGTAATAGCTGTCTCTCGAAGTCCAGATTTTCTTAATCAGCACACATATCCCTGTTTTATCTACAAACAGAATGAAAGCACTGGAAGCCAGATTAAAATCTGCCCTGTAGAGCTGAAAAAAGAATTTACCTGCTTAATTAGACTGTAATAGATATTTATGTATCCCTGCATTACAGTCAAATGTTTTGATGTTTCATTAGTAAACTCTTTTTTCAACAGAAAAAAAAAAAGATGCAATCACTTCTCCATTTACAATCCAAAGAGAAGCTGAACATCTTTTTTGTTTCTTGCTGTCGGGCAGCTCAGGTGCTGCAAAATGTAAAGAAGCAAGGCCTGACTGTGACGCAGCAGACGTTCGTTAGGATGCAGCCTTCAGCTTTTTGACAAGAAGTGAAGTGGTACTTCTTTCTCTTTATGGAAACCATCTGGCTCCTGTACTTCATCTGCTATCTGGAGCGGCTGTTTGACAGAGTATTTCCCAAAATAGTCTTTCTCAAAATTTATCCGTTCAAAGTGCACCACTGTGGTTACTGTTTTGAGGGGGTTATGAAAGTATTTGCTTAAGAATTTAAACCAGAATAGCTCGTATTCACACGGTGAGATGGAGCGTTGTAAAGAAAGCATTTTCACAGTACACTTGAAAAATTGAAGTGCAATATCTGGGGTGGGTATGTTCTGTATTTTAAAGAACAAATCCTTGCAAATTAGGAAAAGAAAATACGACTTCGCACAAACCACTCATGTTGGAAATTTTACCTTTGACAGTATAAACTAGTAACTAGTTTGTTTTCAAGTAAAATCCTCCAAAAGGCAGTGTAAGTCTTTAAAATGCACTGTTTACTTCCAGAGTTTGAGCTGCCTCTGTGTTTTCACTGCATCTCTATAACAAAAAAGTACAAAGAGCACAGATTTGCTGTTAACTCGTTTCACTCGGGTCGTTGTTCAAGTGTATATGAATCAATGGGCTACTCCCAAAGTGTTTTAGAGGATTTATTGAGTTTGATGTGACCAATGCCCTGCTAACAGCACCAGGTAAGGAAAAAGCAGCGAGGGCGAGCAGGAGTTCCCAGACAGAGGTGGGTACCGCTGGTGGGATGCAGGTCGCTTCAAAGGGCTGCACAGGGAGCACAGAGGCAGGAGCTGCTGCTTTGTCCTGGCAAAAATATTTAACCTCCATAAATACTTAGTGGTAGGCTTAGATTTTAATTTTTTATCTCTCATTTAGTAGCTTAAGAAGATTGAAAGATTTTGGTTTTTTTTTTTAATACGGAGCAATATAGATCCTTACCTAAGTGTGAGGAAGAGAAGTTAATAGCAAATTTGAGATAAATGAATTCATCTTGCTCTAAAATATTGTCAGGAGAAAGGCTGATTCCTTTCTTTCCTAGAGAAAGGGTGTCTCCAAAGTGCTTTTAGGAACCTGAAGTGAACATGTCCTGTTCTCTAACGATCTGGGGCGGTACTGAAGCATGGTTTCCTTGTCTTTCAGGTCAATATATGTTTCTAGATTGCCTGTAAGCAATTTGCCATTCAAACTTCCAAGCTCATTAGAGCTCAGGTTTCTTAAAACTGATTACAGGGGAAAAAATATTGCATCAAAACCGATGAGAAAAATCCAGCTTGCAATTTAAGCTGGAGGCTACACAGATTCATCAACTAGCAGTTCAGGTTCAAGTCCTTAAAGGGTCCTCAGATGAAGAGCAGGAGGCCAATATGGCTATCACGGCCAAGAAAAGAATTGTCATGTATGGGACAGGAAGAGAGTTTAAACACAATTTTGCATTTTAAAAAGCAAAGGTTATTTTAATTTGTTATGCTAGTCTCTTCCTTGAGTTTGATTTGCTAGAATTTGAGTGAGCATCCTTCCAAAAATTCTACTAAATGTAGAAAATGGCAGAAGCCAGACACAGTGAAATTACAACATAGTTTTCCTCCTTTCTCTTCCCTATGTTATTTTTCTGCTGTTTATCTCTCTTTTTGATACAGCCCACAAGTTTCTGATCTCTTTAACTTGCATATTAAGTCCTACGTGCATTCACAGGAGGACACCATCATCTCTTCTCTGTGGAAGTGCCTCCTGTGTGCCAGGTCCCAGCCAGGCTCTTGCTGTGGACGCAGTACAGCAGGCTGGAAACAGCCAAGCTGGCTTATTTGCTCAGGGTCAGGCACCAAAACCAAACAATTACATGAAGTTGCACTTGTCCTAATAAATCCTGACAGACTTAAGCTGTCTCTGAGAAGTGGCTTAGGATACTTCTTCACTCCTCTGTTTAAAGACACAGGATTCTCAACTTTGCTGCTCATGTATTTTTGATTTCTTTTCCAGAGCCTGAGAACAAGCAAGGACAGTAAGAGAACAGGCGTTTCTCATCCCTCTATAATAAAGATAGAACAGTAATGAAGAAATCTAGCAGAAGGCTTTGAAAAGCAGAGAACAAATATGCCTCGGTGTAAATAGTGGCTGTCTCCATGTTCCAGTGTTTCATACACTGTAATCAAAGGGAGAGACAAACTCTGAGACAAGTCAGCAAGGGGACAAGTGGCAAGTGTTAGAACATTCTGGGGAGGCTGACAGCACGTAACATGAGATTAAACAACAAGATAGTGCTTGTGAGAAAGAAAGAAAACCAGGATCGCACACATGAAACAGCGAGCTGTTGTTCATTAATGTTCATTAATGCAGAAAGGGTGTTTCAATGAACACATACGTTCAGAATCATACAAGCTCTGTCAGTTTTCCAAATATCCAAAGCATTTGGGGAAAATATTTGTGTACTCATGGATGTGAAAGGCCTGTAGAATATAAAGGAGTTTGAATTCATGCAGAGTACAGTGCAGTCCTTGCAGGATTGAGAACTATAGCTAAAGGGTCTTCGTACTGGACTGCACACAGTAGAAGTGTTCAGCTTCTCTAAAAATATCCCATAGGATAAATGCTTGGAGGAACTAGAGACAGAAAATGTGACTTTGAAAATTGCCAGAATGGGATTCCCAGACGAGAGTAGCCAGCGTTTGCCTCCTATTCCTGGTGCTAGATCCAGAGGTGACGAATGATGTCTGGAGAGAAAAATGTCTGGGCCGCCAGCACCCACGTGAAAGGCAGGACAAAGGCACGTGACTGTCTTGTAGCCATGCTACGAAAGGACACGAGTGGTGTCTTGTGCGTAAGTCACGTTTATAACGCTGATGTGCCCGCTCTAGACTCTCGGTTAAAATGTCTGCTACCAGCAATGCTGGGTGTATTGAGGTGCCCCACGGAACTGGGTTGCAATGAGTTCGCGCTCTCCTCCCAGATATTTTTGTAAGTAGCTGTGTCGCACCACTAATTCCTGTGTGCCTTGGTGCTTTGTCTGAATAACTGCTGTTAAGGAGGGTAAAACGCAGGAGGTGTTCCCGTGATGGAATAGTGATGTCGCAGAAATATTCCGAGTACAGACAATACCAGCTCTTGTTACGTAGCTTGTCTGCCATTTTATTTTTAATCAAAATGGGAAGTGGGTGACTTTGTAACATGTTACATGGGAGACTACTGCAGCAGCTGGTATTTGTGTCCATAGTTTTTTAGACAGGCAAGCCGTGGTTTCATCTGGCAATTAATAGGAACTGTTGGTGCTCGTAGTCTGTGAAAAACAAAGTGTGTGCACAGCTCCAGTGGTGCAGGGCAGCGAAGGACGGAGAGCTCGGGATTAGATCCCGCAGCCCTTGCTACCCCCCTCAGTGAAGAACCAGGAAAAATGTCCTGCCTGTGCGTTAGCTTTAAAATTACTTCTAAGCGAGTGGCATAGGATTGTTAATATCAACCTTTAAATATAAAAAAAAGGGAGTTTTCTTTTGCATTCTAGGAGGAGGGAATGTGCCATAAAAGTTTATGGTCTCTCCTTGAGAGTTTTTATCGGTGGAAAATGAGAGCTGTAGCATCTAGCAGTGTGGGGCTGATTGTTCCCTCTCCGTGCAGGAGGTAATTCTTCCCATATGTTTCAAAGCACAAGGGAGATTTGCGCTCCGTTTACTTTCTTTAGTAGCTCTTACCAATGGACATTGATTACACAGGGCTGATTATAAACAATCTGGAAAACGATAGCTGGCTATAGACTATCCTCTGTTCTTAGTGAAAATCACAATGATTTCTACAAATAAAGGCCACAGCATTTGTTCCTTTCAAATACACAACTCAGATGAGTTTGCAGTGCAAGGTATTGAGGAAGTAATTACAAATTAGCAGTTGGCTGGGGTTTCCCTAAATATTCCCTTGAACGTGCTTATCTGTCATCCTGAACTGCCTGAATCTGAGGTGTTCTTTCTTCAGGATTTGTGCTTTATTTTCTTCTTCAGGGATTCTTGAACACATTACCGGAGTTTGGATCTGCACAGTTTACAACTGTGCAAACCAAGGCAAGAGATGGGCTGAGTGCACTTCCCAAAAACATCTCAAAGATGCTGCCCTGGCAGAGGGCCTCGGGCCTGCACCCTGGGCTGTGCACGTTCTGGTGCAGCTGGACGTGGACTCGCCTGCTTGTGCGGGGTTCAGCTTTTTAATACTTCTGCTTCAACAGCTTTTCAACAAACAGATGTATTTGGTTTTATGGATATACAAAACTCTTGCTGGTGTGAGTTCCTTCAGAGGAGCCCGGGTCCTTTGGTAATAAAACGTTGTAGCTTTCACTGCAGATGAGCAGGTTTTCTCAAGGGGCTGGGGTAAGGAGGAGGTGGGGGGAAGGTGTTAAAATTAAGACTTTAATACTAATTTCTGATCTAAAGATTCAGTTTGAAAGAGCAGGTGGCTGATACCCCTTACAGCCCAGTGTAGTCAGGGCTCATTGACATGGCATTTTAACTGCTAATATGTCTCCCAGTTTTTAATAAAGCCAAAAAACTGTGATTTTCATCCTCCATGTTTTCATTTCTTAGGTAGGTTGACAATTTAATCTCGAGGTAGTAGTTAAAGTAGTTGATGCCTCTCTCAAGAGGCCTGCATCAGTCACATCTGCCTTGCTTGGAAGTACGGCCCTCACGGATTGCGGAGGAGCAGGAAAAACTGTAATTACTCCCAGGTGCATTCGCTTACATCCCTTTTTTTTTTTTTTTTCCAGAACATATGTTGATATTGAATTTTTCTATAAATTATATTAAATATCGTGCATGCTAAAGCTTAAATAACAGGGTACATAGAAATAAGGCACAACCAGCATTTGTGGGAAGCAGTGGTATGCAGCTTCTGAAAATGAGACAACCCATTGTTATATTTTTCAATAATTTGGCTTCAGACAGTGTTTTAGACAATTTATTTCTCATCATTATATTTAACATTCAGAATATGTATTTCTTCCGTGTTGATGTTTGTTTTAGCTGGTGGTGTTCCCTATCCTCTTAAAACTGTGAATGTGTAAATGTACAACAGGCTTATGCTAATTTCCCATTCTTCTTTAGAGCAAGAAAGTTCCATTATTTTCTTTCAAAGGTGTTTTTAAAACAAAGACATTTTTTGTTCTGCCCTTGTAATGATTATTGCATTGAAAGTACGGCTGGGAGGTAGCTCAGCACGTGGCACATGAAATGGTGAAAGGGAAGGGTCTTTTACTGTCATATCTGCAAAGCAGCAAAAATATAAATACACATACCACAAAAATGCGCTGCCACAGCTGCTGCTGCCAGCTTTGCATTGAGCTAAGGTGGTGCTAGATGATCTGTCGCCTTATAATCTTAGAGAGGCTTTTTTTTTTTTAAATCAAATTAAACCTTAGTGAACAGCAGGAAGGAAGAAAGCAAGCAGGGCAGATCCCAGTCCACCTGCGCACGTGATGTCTCCATCCTCTTCTGGCAAGTGTCCAGCCCTCAGCTGCTGCGTTTTGCTCGGCGTAGTGTTCCTCTGCCCCCGGACTGCCGTGCTTACGCCAGGGAAGGTTGGGTTTTGAGGCTGTATGGTGTCGTTTGAGTCAAAGATCAGGAGAAAGGGGTTCAGGATGCGTGGCTGTGTGTAGTCGTAGCCGACACTCCTGCCTCCCCCCAGTCCTCTCCTGTATGGGAGAGAACAGTTGTTGGGGTACAGTACAACTGCAGCTGCAGGTGTGCTACTGAGAACCCCTCCTCTTTGTTGGGAGGGAAGGAAAAGCTCTCTGCGTAGAGTTTTGTGGAAAGGACAGCTGATTTTGATATCTGAAACAGCGAATGCCTTCTAATTTCTAAGGACAGTTGTTTGATGCTTTAAACCTTTGTGCTAACAGAAAGCTGGATGAGATAATGACTTGCTACAGTGGTCTTTTGGAGTCAAAATCATGGCTTGTATTATAATTATAGCTTGGCTTATGTGCAAACGACTTCCGTGCCTCCTAGGCTCTGACAAGCAGTTGTCTGTGTCGGCAGGCAGCTGTCAGGTTTGGCACAACTGGCTGCGTTTGATCAAGAGGGGTTCGACTAATGCCACAAACGTCCAGAGAAGAGGATGAAGGGACGTTAGCAAGACCGTGTGGGAAGTCCCTACTCCGCTTTACTGCAATGGATTTGATTTTTTTTTTAATTGTATCTTTTTTTTTTTTTTTTTTCCTCCTAAATGGAGTGGGGAGGGGCACGGGGAGAAGTCTGCCACTCTTGCCTTGGCTGGCTTTGGGCACTTCTCTGGTGGAAGTCAAACGAGTAGACAGACTGCAGCAACAAAATCATAGAATAGGTAGGGTTGGAAGGGACCTTCAATCTTGACACAGCTTCACAGAGATTAAAATTTTGGGGCTAATCTGAAAAGAAAGATACCTCCCCATCATTTCACCTTGGCCAGGTAATCCTGAGAATGAACCAAGGGCAATGGGGGACAGGTCACTCCAGTGCCAGATCACCTTTTGCTGCAGCAGTCGCATTACGTTCCTGAAGGAACCGGTAATGCTTTCCAGACATTCCCCTGGTTTGCAGTAGTGCAGCTTTGAAGGAATCGGGTTTGAGGTGTGGGGAGAAAAGAAAGCAGGAAGGTAACTGGTGATGTAACCACCCTTGAGCCTTTCACCTCAGATGTCATGAGTGTGCTTTTTATTACTTAATGATGATAAATGTCCCTTAAAGTCAGGGGCTTTTCCATTTTGATGTTGAAAGGAACTTCTCCACTGATATTTTTGCTTTCATGAAGAAGCTGTATTTTACAGATGTGGCTGTTGTAAATTCTAGCTGGTACCTAGGAATATTTACTTTTCTACCCATATGCATAATTGGTCTTCTGTGTGCAATAACTATGCATCTACGTGTAAAGACATTAATTTTTTAAACTGTTCAAGACGCACTGTGCAAGTTCAGTAGCTGCCAGGCTCAGGGAAGATGACTGTAGATGGAACAGCGTGCAGGCATTCATGAAGTTTCCCCCGCGGGGCTCCCAGAAATGCTCAGTTCCTTTGTTTAATTGTTTTACAATTAATTTTGATGGTGAAAACCACTATATAAAAGCCATTTGCTGTAGAGAAAGTAATGATAAAACAGTATTTATAGAATTTTTACATCAGGAAGCAGAGTAGGTTAAAGTAGATTTATGAAAAATGCTTATTTTTAACAATGCTGCTGTTTGGACTCCGTGTGTAGAGTAACAAACCATGAAGTCCAGGTGCTCATCAAACGGTGTTACTAGCCATTTTAGGAACGGTCCTTTCACAGCACTCCTGTTCCCCTCCGGCTCCCGGCCCAGCCTGGAGCTTAGAACCGTTGTGGTCCCTGTGTAAGCAGAGACAAAAGCAATGTGACTGCGTTGTGCCTACTCAGTACGGAAGGACATGGTACTGATCTTTAGACGTGGGTAGTTTATATCAAACTCCGTGCCTTCGTTATGTAAGGATGCTGTTAATTGCGCTCCATCTTGAAAGGCGTGAACATAAGCGCTGAGTGTGGGATTGTGGGGGCCCCAGGGAAAAGTACCTGTGATTTTTCTACAGGTTTGGTTTGAAGTTCCTATTTAAGAGTGTGTACGCAAGCACCTGCAAAGCTGTCACTCCGCTCATATCGGCCGGACACAAGGGATTCCCGTTCGGTAGGTGGAACCGGGATTGCTAAAGATTGATGTATTTCATTGCAGATGTGACGAGTATGTCACACAGCTGGACGAAATGCAGCGGCAGCTCGCGGCAGCCGAGGATGAGAAGAAGACCCTGAACTCCTTGCTTCGGATGGCCATCCAGCAGAAACTGGCCCTGACCCAGCGCCTGGAGCACTTGGAGCTGGACCACGAGCAGTCCAAAAGGGTGCGCACAAAATCGGCGTCCAAAGCCAAGAGCAGTAACCCGACTGTAAGTCATATTCGCTCCTGCGGAGACAGGTCTGAAGGATCTGTCCTTAACAACCAGGTTTTTTGTAGTGAGAAATATAAAATCTATTGTGACTAGGGCAGGTGTGTAGAGAAATCGTATTCCGCATCTTATTTTATGCTGTAACTCTCAGCGTCAATCCCCACTATCTAACGTCGCAGTGAGTTGGCTTGTACTAGTATGTTGTTGAACCAGGTAATACAAATTGTATTCTGGTGGTCTTCACCGTCACTAATTCTTAAGTGTGGGGATGCTATTAACAAGTTAATAGTGGAAAGGAATTAGCTGTTTTCCACAATTAACATGTATGGGTTTTGCTGTTTATGGTAAGTGTTAAAAGAGTGCACCCGATCTAGTATATCCAGTGCTACTCATGGTAGTTTGTATAGCACAAATGTGATCCTTTCTCCAGGGTTGCAGCGTACGTCAATAAACGCTTTCACAGGCAGAAACAAACAGAAAACCTTCCTTGTTATTGTGGCTTAGGAAGTGGTGAAAAGCAAATGTTAAAAGAGGTGTGTCTTGAAAATGCAGAGCATTTTGAAACTGGAACCAAAATTAGTTTGCCTGTTGTGGCAGATGTTGAGAACTTGCTGTCATATCACCACTGACCAAAGTCCTAAAGCTTTTATAGGCTATAAAAGCGAGAAAAAAAACTTGGTAGGGTACATTATTTACACTCTGCTTCCCTCTCTTCGGAGGGTTAACCAGAAGAAACTTGCACATTTATATTAAAAATATGCAATATTTACCCCATCTGGTAGAAAATTTAAAATGTTAAGAATTGGGATCCTACCTGGTAGGCAGTTGTTATGCTGTGGGAAAGTGTCATGTCCTGAAAGGATCTTTGTGGTCTCATTTGCTCCTTGCAAGCATAACACTTTGGAAGGAACCTGGTTTATATATTACTGTAGCCACACGACGTGTATGTGTAGAATTAACGTGACTATGGTCTAGTATTGTCAGTCACAACACAGTTTTTCTCAGCTTGCAGTATTAATCTAACTAGGATATAGTATTTCAGAGCTCTGATCTTGTTTGTTTGTTTGTTTTTTTAAATATACAAAAGATATTGCATTCCTTATGCAAGCACATGTTTCACAGGGCTCTACATTATAGGCACAGGAAATTGAACCAGATCGTCCTGCTAATAATTATTTATGAAGTAGCTTAGTATGCTTATTAATCTTGAAAAACAAATAACCTTTGTCTGCTGTTGAACTTTTAAGGGGCCTTTTTAGCCACTTAATTACAATATGTTTGATAATATTAAAGTGTACTTCATAATTGGTGCCTAGTAAGAGAAAAAAGATTGAAAATGTTGCTTCTAAAATTGTGGAAAACTTGTGGAGCACAACAAGGCACGCTTTTTTTCTTCAAAGCAGAGTTTTTAAAGTGCCTAGCCTCAAACTTTATTTTAATGTAAAGCCCTGTTCATTTTGTACTCTTGAAAATAATTTTGTATGCCTATAGTATTACTAAAAGCAACGCGAGACTGCACGGTTGTCTGCTTGATAGCGATGTTTCCTAAAGCCATTCTAATATTCCTGGTGTGGTACCGCCTCAGCTCACTACCGTTTCCGAGAGACGATCAGCAGCTTGCTTCCTGCGCGTTGCCGCTCTGCCTATAAGTAGTCAGGAGATATCCCAGTGCTAAGACGAGGTAATAAGGGGCACAGCTTGTTCTCCCAGTGAGGAGGGCAAACCACGTGGGATTTTGGCTTCCCAGATCTTAGAAGGGGGAGGGGGAAAAAAAAAAAAAAAAAAGACTTCTAAATTCACAAATGGAATTGTAGAAACCTTGCTAACAAGGCTGGGAAACATCAGAAGGCCACAGTCCAGTGCCAGAATTGCATTGACCAGTATCAAGAGGAGGAAAAGAAAAACCCCAGGGATTTAAGTCTCGTATGTTGCTCAAGCATCGCTGCTTGAGAAGCTTAAACAAATGGCAATTCTGGCTTTAGAAACGAGGCCCTGAGTGTCTGTTATTACTTTTTTTTAGAAAACGCTGAATTCTCCTGAATTTGAGCTTTAATATTGCTAAATAGCAGGTTTGATATTTTAGAAGCGAGACATCTTTTAACAATTTTCAATCCTGCTTTTCTCTTCTTTGCTGCACAATCTTCCAGAAGGCCTTTATTCTTCTCATTCCTGCATTAAGTGTCATTTAAAAACACCTTGTAAAAGCAGGCATTTGAGTGCTAACTTTCTGTGCTCCGATAGAAACAGTTACAGTTTTGCTTCCGCTATGGTAGGGAGCTTTAATACAGTTTTCACTGCTTCCATGTCTCTAATGGCAGTATTTTTGCAAAATACTAATGGCAAAAAGGTAAATTGGAGAAACTAATTGAATGCGTTGTTAGTTTGTTTTTGGTTTTTTTTTTTTTTCAAATTAACTGGAACTTTATAAAGATTTTAATGTTACCAGACAGTAACTATTGCTATCAGTCTTGGCTTGTGATTTCAGTTCCAAGAATGAACAATTTTGCTGTCAGCCCAGTAGTCTTAGTCGTCATTTCCGTCTTCATTCATTTCTGTGGATCTTGAAAAAACAAAACAGCCAAGAAACCTGACTGCTGTTTGAGCTTGTCAAGGTTATGGTCTAAGTTTTTAGCACCTGTTAGAAAAAGAAATGAGAAATGGTGGTAAGGTGACTGGATCCTGCTGTTTGTATTTTTAGATAATATTTCAGATTGAGTCTTGTAATTCTTGAAACATACATTTGCTGGACGTCTTTCTTATCACTTTCAATGGGTTGGGATAAAGCATGGAAAAATTCCTAAGCCGTCACCTACCTCTGCAAGCAGGCTCTTCTGAATGACACTCTCTGCATTGGCCTGCATGAAATACTGACCTGCATGTTTCTGGAGAACCTAAAGCTTCACGGAAAATGGTCCTTGCACATTTGTTGCTGTTAACTTGTGCTTGAACAGCAAAGCTTTATTCAGTACTTGTAAGAAACCTTCTTTCTGCAAAGCTATTGCTTCCAGCCTAAACCCGTAAAGCGTTGTTTCATCGGCTTGGAAAGCTTCTGCGAGCGAAAGCGGCTGCTTCCACCCCAGCACGCTAACAGACACCCTCAACCAACTAACCTGCTTTTGCAGCACCTTGGTTTAAGTTTTCGGTACTTTAATTGAGAAATAAACACTGGTTTGGTTTTTTTTTTTTTTCTTTCTTTTTTTTTTTCCTAATGCTCTTTTATTTTTCCATTTTTCAGCTGTAGAGTAGTCCCTGGAGAAGCCCTTCCAACAGTGCAACAGCATTTCTTAGCCTCTTTCGTTACGGCTAAAAGTGGTGGCCCATTGCACAAAGAATGGAAACCACTGCCCCGATCCTAACTTTTGAAAACACCTTTTCCTAGATACTACCCGAAACTTTCCTTTTCTGTCTGAAGCTATAAAACAAACGGGCTTTACCTATAAGTGCTGCTGCAGTAAGAAAACTTACAAGTGCTGAAGAAACCTACTTCAAATGTAACGATCACCATATTAGTGTATGATCTACTAGAATTGTTCGGATGGGGGAATTTCTTCTTTCATTGCAGATGCTCATTTTTTTTTATCTGATTGTTAAACCTGTGCACTTTTGATATTTTGATATTTTTCTTTAGCTTCTTTAATTCCTTATGTAGAAGAGTTTATATACATGCAGTGGTTTGTGCTCATTTTCTCCAATTTGGGCTTGTGATTTTTGAATTCTACATCAGCATGTGGCAGAGATTTTTGGGGGCTCTAGATTGTGATTAAAAAGAGTTTCAACAAAAAAAAAAAAAACCAGGAGCTCTGCTAAACTGTGTGCTGTCCTTCAGCAGCTTTTTTATTATGATAAACTGTTAAGCTTTATATGTTTAAATTACAGATTTTTTTTTTTTTTTTTTGTGTTAACTGCCATGTTCATTAAGAAATCCAGGGTATTCAAATTCTGGGGTTTTTTTCATATTGTATTATTATTCTTAGGAATAGTTCAATGTAACAAGAAGAAAACTTGACTTTGCTCTGGTTAAAACAGTAATAGGCACTTGAAAAATGTTAAATAAGTAGTATTACCTATAAATTCCAGAATTCCTGGGTTTTAGGAAGTTGAAGTATTATTGATTAACAGAATTTTATACAACTATACCAGTTAAATTCCAAATTGGAATTGTTTTGTTACTTTTTCATTTTATTGTGCCAAATTCTGGTACATTTAGAAAGAAAAATTCTAAAGTTGTCAATGATAGGGTGTTATGTATCAGCGCCTTTCTGTCATTAATTATTGCCAGTAGTGCCTTTAATCATTTTAAGGGAGACTCTTAGGGTAGCGTAGTCCAAGTCCGGTGACTTAGGAGGAACGGAACGGCTGGTTTGGAACTGAGTAAAGACGCGGAGCAATAAGTGCAAAGTGAACTCCCCTTTCGCACATTTTTAATGGGTAGTGTTACTATAGAGATTATATAGTCAAGGAATTGTAAAAAATTCTGTTAGTCAATGATATTTCATCGTGCAAATCCTTGCAAATTCAGGGGTATAGAGAGAAAAAGAAACAACCGACTAACCTAAACGAACCCGAATACGCTTTGGGAACCAAATGGACTCGTGCTGAACAAATGAGCGAGACGTGTGAAGACGTTGGTGGTAACGGGACAGAGGAATATCAGGAATATTGATGTTACGTTAGCTTTGTACGGTGGTGGATGCAGTTAACCATAGTATTGTTTGCGAATGTGAACAAGGAAACATTGATATCTTCTCTTGCATGTTGTATCTAATAATTGTAATTTCAGGAAACAGAAACGGAGCAGTGCATCAACAAGCCGTAGCGATCTCTCTGCCGTTTGTTGAGGCTGACGCGAACGATTAAATTGGTACTTCTTGGGGGGGAGCCTTCCCACCCCTCAAAAAAAGTACAAATTGCTATAATATTGACAGGGGGGAAAAGCTTTCTGTTTGCTGGAAAACAAAAAAGCATTATTATTCCTAGATGTGGGGACTTACATTTCCATCTTCTGTTACAGTATTGATTCATAAGAAATATTGTTGCATTTAAAATGACTACATTTGTACGTGGGTATTTATTTGAAATGATGTCGAAGTACTGTATTATGTTTTATGTGCATTACCTTTTAGTGGTGGATTGGTCTCCATTTAACGTCAGGTGCATGTTTTCTTGCCAAGTAACCTTTACACAGATCTGGGGGGGGTCGGGGGGAAATGCGAAAGAGAAAATGCGGAAACTTCTGAAAAGTATAACACTGTGTTAATTGGATAACCTTAGGAGACGTAGAGGGCAAAATGTTACTTCCAAATTAATCAAAAAGTATTTAATGTAGGAAAGCAATCTGCCTGCGTAAAGGTAGTCACATTGGCAGTATCAATAAAAGAGAAAAGGAATTGCGTTCTCTGCCTGTCGTTTTTGTGTTTTAAGAAGGCGCCGCTTTAATTAGCCGGTCTTCCTAAGCTATTTTCAGTGTGGAGCTAAATAAATATTAATTTTTATCTGGGAGAAACTGGGAACTGAAAAGTAAGTTCGCTGCAGAACTAGAAAATGAATGATCTGTACTTGTATTTGGGGAGCAGCTCTGTGCTGTTTCATGAGGTTTCCCTGGGTTAGTTTTAGCCTTGGTCAGGCCAGGTTCACCAAAAAGCCGTGCAAACGCTTGTACCAGTGCAGGGAAGGGGAGGGTAGGACTCATGCTTTCGGTGGCAGTGGTGACAAGCGACCTTGAACTTACATCTTAATGTCTCATGTACTCTCCAAAATGAGTTAAGATGATGTTTATCTGGTAGAATTAACCAACAAACTCACAGGGGAAAAAAAAAAACAAAAACAAAAACAAAACAACCCTGAAGGGGAGTATGCTTACAGTCTGAGGGTTTTAAAATACAGAGGGGTAGATTCAGAGTGGATATAAGGAAAAAAATTTTCACAATGAGGGTGGTGGAGCACTCAGGTGGAGCCCAGGTTGCCCAGAGAGGCGGTGGATGCCCCATCCCTGGAAACATTCCAGGCCAGGTTGGCCGGGGCTCTGAGCAACCTGATCTGGTTGGAGATGTCCCTGCTCCTTGCAGGGGGGTTGGACTGGGTGGGCTTTGAAGGTCCCTTCCCACCCAAACCAGTCTGTGATTCTATGTGCATTTGCTGTAATGGGAGCTCTGTCTGCCGGGTGATCTGAGGGAGAAACATTTAATTAATGTGTGCAAATGACAGAGGAAGAAGAACAGACCTGTTGAAATAATAAAACTGTAATTAAAAAATGCTTTAGTAAACAAATAAGAAAACAAGAAGAGGAGAACATATAGCTTAAAAACTTGTTTAGTGAATGGCTATTAATGAAAACATCAATTTCTCTGACTCTTTTCGGTGTAGAGGAAACAGGGAATGGAGGGAATGTCGGCGACGCTGAGCTGGGAGGGTGGGTCACCAGCCATTCCAGGCCGCAGATGTTGCTGTGTTTGGTCTCCAGGAATCTGCCAGCTAAGCAACACTCCTGCTTGCCGTGGATTCTGTAGCAATCACTTGTTTCTTGCAAGTGAGGCTTGAAAACAAGCTATTCGCTTCCCAGAGGAGGAGCAGGGCAGATTTTTAGATGTGCTTTGATGGCTAAAGATCAGGAGAAGCAGACCTGAAAGATGCCGGGTACCTCGTGTTGTGGGATGTAGGCAATGAAAATTAAGACATGGGTGCTTTCTGGAGATCTCACTGGATGCGACTGCGAACTTGAGCTACGCAAATATTTATGGAAGCTACAGTGCCAAAACGATATTGACATTCCTGTATTTTTTAAAGGCTGATGATGTAGAGTGACTTACAGCAGTAGGAAAAGGTATTTTTTCCATCTAAGGACTTGGCAAAAGCAATGAAAAACTATAAAGATTAGTTCTGGGAGCTCAAAAACAAGCAAAGCCGTTAGTTAATATGATTATTTTGAGCATTATATCGAATGTTTATATAGAAAAGCTTCAAGCAAACATTCCTTGGTGGTTGCTGGGAAGAACACTCATGTACAAACTACTCAAAAGATGACTTCATCCTGTCCCTTTCTTTTCTTCCAGTTCCTTTCTTTTCTTCCCAGAGAGCTGATGTCCTTTCCCAGTAAAGGAGGAGCCTTGCTGCTTCTTAGCGCAAAGGCCAATTTCCCCAAGAAGGAGCTATCACAGCTGCAGAGTGAACTTTTTTCCCCTTTTATACCGGGCCTGGTGTCTCCAAGGTAACCTGAGGCCTGGTCTCCACTGAGTCTGCGCCAGCCAGCCTCACCTTACCCAACTGTGTGATGCTGGGACATGCTGCTCCTAACTAAGTCAGCAGGTCTGCTAATTGCCAAGTGAAGGGGCTGTAAAATGTCCTAGATCCAGTAACTGTGGTGGTGTTTTGTTTTTTTAAAAAGACAACAAACAAATAATCTGGCTCTGGTTCCAGGTTTTAAAGTAGACTATTTCTGAATTAAAGATCATATACCAAGTGGGAGCAGTCTAATGAAAGCTGGTTTTTGTGATTATGCTGGAGAAAACCTGAGAGAAAGTTTAAAATTTACTTAAAACCTAATTTATACTGGTATTTAACTGGGATGATATATGTGATGTACTCCTTGCTGATTAAGGCTACGTACAGAAGCAGAGCTTGAGTTAGCTCCGTATGGATGAAGTGAATTTAAGGTAGGCTGAGGTGAGTCATAACCAGGCACAAACAGATGTCCATCCGCCTAGCAAGAGTCCAAGTTGGTTAACTAAGCTGAAAATTACTTTATGGGCAAACCCCACAAACTCTGTGGCTTTTTATTGACTCCGATGTTGGGTTAGAAGGACATTGTGAAGACCAGAAACGTACCTGCTCAATTCTCTGGGTTGCAAGAATTTTGAATGACTTCATATTTTTAAAATATCTGTGTGATTTTACGTTTTAAAGTGTCAGCAGGTGGACACTTGAGTTGTGACGGTCCCATGCTAAAATACCATAACGTGCTGAACAGGCAGGAGACACTTTAAAACTGATTATTTAGTATAGAGTTTTAAAGAAATCATACATATTAAAAGAGCAGAATTTTAAAAAATAAATTCTTGCTAGTGCTTGCATAATCCATTATTCTCAATAACAGTAATTTTTAATCTTTTTTGAAACTAACTGATTATTTCTGCTTCTCAAACAGTAATGTGTTTGAGGAATTGCAGATCTCCATATTTAAGTTTAGGGAGAGAAGGAATACTGCTCATTTCAGTGTATGCGGCTTTGTGTTGCTTGACATGAAAAAGTTTCTCCTTTTTCTTCTTGAAACCTTGCTCCATGTTTTTTACACAGAAATTTTAGGTTAAAACAGCCTCCCAGTATTCAGGTGCGTGCTAACTTAAAGCTAAGGAAAACACTGAAAATTTGGCAATTTCATAATCACAAATATTTTTCCCTTAATTTCTGGTGATGAGACTGTTCCAAACTAGGACAGTTTGTATCCTTATTCCAAATTACACTGGATAAACATTCAGCAGCTTCTCCTAATCTCCAATGTTTTTTTGCTTATTTCCTGCTATGGTTTCTACCCTGGAGTTCAAATGAGCGCAGCTCAAGGCTTTATCGTGAGATAGGGAGTGAAGTATTTGATCCAGCAGTAGAACATGAGCTTCCCGTTATCCCCATATGAACAATGAGCCTTTATTAAGGCAATTACCAGAGTCCCAGAGGCCAGGCGTTGACACCTCTCCGTTTAGAAGGCCGACATCTCTGTCAGGGAGAAGGCTGGTGAGGCTGTGCTGCTGGCAGCTTTGGGAGGAGGTTTTTAAAGTGTGACCTTACCTGGACCTAAAGAAAAGCCTGAACTTGTGCCTTAGGAGGACGGGGAAAGGGGAAAGTATTAATTCTTTTTAGCTGGTAGTCATGTGGTTATTCAGTAACAGCTCTCAAAAATAAGATTAGGGTTTGTAAAAGCAAGTTTCTCGTGGTTTTGTGTTTCTCTACAGGGACAGAATTCCTAGCTATCAGCTATCACCAGCGTACACATACTTCTCATGCTCAGAGTGGCAAGATTTTTTTGGTTAGTGCAAATACTTGAGTCTAACAGCAGAGAGCTCGAGCGTGACCAGAACCGCCAGCGCCCAGGGTCCTGCCGGCAGGGAGTCGGAGTCACCTGCGTGGTTTCAGCTGCGGTCACTGTTAATCACTCACCACTGCAGCCCGGCTTGCCAGAGGTTTGCTGGGCTTCACACCTGTTGGCAGGTTCAGAGTAGTGTGTCAGCGTATCTGGAGATGCTGTCGTGCTGGAGGATGAAGAAGTGCATCTGACCGTGCAAAGAGCTGGGTCAAAAAGCTGACCAGGCTATGCCACCGCTGCGAGGTGTCACCAAGCGCCCTGCCTTCCATCTGTTCTCCCTGACAAGGCAGCCTCTGGCCTCTGGCCTTCAGATCTCGCTGCGAACGTGAGCGCGGCTTTCCTCTTGCAGGTTCTTGTCCTGCTCTTGGGTTTGCGCAAGCCGCTGAGCAGCCATTAGGTATCAGTTTTGGTGTTTGCTGGCATTGCTTTAGGAACAGCTGGAAGAAGAATGAATCCAATTTTCAGGCACCATGTAATTTGTTTTTTTCAGCTGCGGAAACAAAGCCATCTTACCCCATGAGACCTGCTGGCTGTTTTACAGGGCACTTCACTGCTGCTGGCACTTTCTTACGCTGCTGTCAGCTCAGCAGAGATGGTGGCACCTTCGAGATGTCTCTGAGCTGCCCCTTCCTATAGGCTGCCAAGGAAACGAGGTGCCTGACTTTGCATGACTGATAGTGAGGTTTAGGGTTTGTGGTTTTCTTAAGTTACCACTTCTAGCTACAATATTAGAATGATAGGGGAAGCGAAGAAGTTTGTATCCTTGACTTTTACTTTTTTCCTTTGTGCTATATGAACAAAAACCTGGGTATTTTTTTCTTTAAATAATATAAGAATATATATGTATCTTTTCTGAGTGAATGTTTACTTTCTGAAAAAAAAAAAAAAGGTTTGCTAAAAGCTTGTTCAGCCTTTAATTGGAACAATGCGGGTGTGGGATAGCTGAGAACACTTCTAAGAGCTCGGTTACGCAGAGGCTAAAGAGTATTTCATCGACTCGGTAAAATACACAGTTAGGCTCTCGGTGATGTCCACAAGCCCCTAAGTTACCAACCGTCCACAGAACTGGAATCACAGCCCAGAGAAGGGCTGAGAGCTGAAGATGATGTTCACGTTCTGCCTTTCTCATCTAGTTGCAGAAGCTGGTTGGGCCGTGGAAAGTACGGTAAGAACACCTTTCTCTCCTCCCCGTTGTTTCTTATTCCCCTTGGAGTCATTGTCATGAGCTTTCCTGGTTCCTTTTCTGACCTGGGTTACTCTTCCTTCTCATCTGGAAGGCGCTTCCCAGAGCTGTAAGGTGAGACTGTCACTCTTGCTGCTTCATCGTCTCTACGGAGCTCGGGGCTTTTCTGAGAAGCCTGCCAGAACATCTGCCAGCAAAGGGGCAACAAATCTATCATCTTCCATCTCTGTGTCATTTGTAGGAGGCAAAATTGTCGTTGCTGCTTCTCCCATTCCTCTGAAGGACAGTTCTCACCGGTGTCCTGTTTTGAAAGGGATGTTACTTTCACCGAGGCAGAAAAATGCTAGTAAAAGCAGCCACTGGTCCAGTCCCAAATACCTGCTCCTAGAAAAACTGATGTGTTTGTGGTGGTGGAGAGAAGGGGAAGTGGCAGGAGGAGAAACGAGAAAGGGGGAAAAGGATGTAAGCATGAGGCAGATTGAGGGGAAAAAAAAAAACAACAACAACAAAAAAAAACCCAGTGAAAAAACGAGAGGGAGGTATGCCAGCATGTAAAAGAGGCAGCAAGGAAAAAATGGCAGCAATGGATTAGGATGGACTGTTGAGCAACTTGGAGCAGCTGGATCTGCTGTGGGCAAGGATTGTTTGGCATAAAGCCTAGGAACAACTCAATTTCAGAAAGGCAGCTGGCAATTTAGGGTAGTCTGGTTGTACAGACTGCACAGTGTGTGTTCCCCCATCTTAAAGGGATCATCTAGAACATTTATTAGCCATCAGGGGCTGGGAAGAGGCACACGAGACTACGGAAAGAAGGAACGGTGGGAATGTGTGGGAGAGAAGTATGTTCCCTGGCACATTTGAATGCTTTTGTGTGTGGTTTCAGAACGTCTCATGCAAGTCTCCCAGGTTGCAGCAATCTTCTTCCTTTAAACTCCAGTTCACAGAAGGATTTCCCAATAGCAAGGGTAAGCAGGTACATTTGACTAGCCGTGGGTTAGGTTGCTTTTAAACGTGGTTTTAGTCAAATTGGTTTCTATGGTGTTTTATCAGGAGAACTAAGCTGCTGCCCCAGCTGCCTCCGGAAAGCTGCCAGCCAAGGCAGTGCCTGTGTCAGTACCAGCTTCCGAAGCTAAAACAGCCCAAACACTGGTACCTTATCCCAGTGATGGACACGCTCCTGGGAGGGCTGGGGGCTCCGTGACCTTCAGAAGCCTCTGGAAATTGTGTGGAAAGTCCTGGGTAGAGAGAAACAGAAGGGAAATGGGGCAAGAAAGCCAGGCAGTGCAGGGCAGGGAGCCACAGGGTAACGTGGCAGTCGGTCCCTGAGTGTTTTAGAATTTAATATTCACAGCCTGCATCTCTGCAGCGTCCTCGCAGCAAGTCCTGCGTTCAGTGCACACAGCTAAAATGTGTAAGCGCAGGTGCTGCTGTAAGTCTGCTGTGGCGGTGTGTTTCCAAAAAAAAAAAAGGTTGCAGAGTTTGTGTGATGACAGACTGCTAGGGCTCCTGACACAAAATACTGTTCTGATGTGCAGTGGGTTAGACCGGGCATCTAAAACTGGTTTAAGCGAGCTTCCAGAGACTGGAGGGGAGGCAAGAGCCAAGTCCTTGCTAGGCAGGACACCGGCCTGTTGAGGACTGGACAGGAAGGCTTGTTCTCTGACCTTTGCTGGCTGTGGGTTTTGGCTGTAGCGCCCAGCAAATCAAGGCACGAATTTGGACAGATAAACAATTAAAATAAAAGATAAACAGTTAAAATTTGTACTAGCAGATCAGTTTATGCCTCACGGCTGGAGGATCTGGCCAACACGAAGGTGCCTGTTAAATCATATTCTTTACAAGTCTGGCCACCACTGAAGATCTGAACTATTTTTTCTTCCACGTGGCATTTGTGCTGAAAGTGCCAATTTTTCAGGTCAGCCCCCTCGTGCTCTGTTAATTCCAGAACTGGCAAATGTCTGGAACAGCTCTCTCTAATCTCAGCTCTGTGAAATAAGATTGACTGGGCTCTAAGAGGAGGGAGGAGTATCCAGAATGGGAGATAAATCTGTTCCCATCTTTCCAAGAGCTCTCTTCCAGATACCAGGATACAGAAAAAAAAACCACCAACAAAAAACTATAGCAGCCCAAATGCCAGTGCTTGAATTTAGTGCCAGTGGCTGGTTTTGCGGTCTTGCCTATAGACCATTAAAATATTTCAAAGGCAAAGCATGAGTAAGTTCACTGAGGTTCGCTGGGAAAAGACGGGATGCCCTGGTAATTCTTTCCTTCTCTCTGGCTTTCTGTGGTCTTGTGCAGGGTTGTTTCCTCCTTGTTAACTCTTTAATTCCATCATTTAAGTGTATGTCCCTGCAATGAGCACTTTAAAAGCTCTGTATCCAGTTCGCAGCTCTGTGTGACATGCTGCCACTCATAACTAAATGGTACAAAAATGTAAAAGGGACATGCTCACTGTGCTTGGACACGCAAGCAACCGGCTGCTTTCGGCGCAGTTCTGCCAGGCAAACGCGAGATGGCAGCGCGATCCCGAGCGGCTCAGCATCCTCAACCGGCTGCAGAGAGAGCAGAGCAAAAAATTGTCACGTTTCCTCCACGCGAAGGGTTTTTTTTGTCTCAAGAATTCTCCCCCCTCCCCGCTTCTTCCTCCGTTCAGCTTTGCCAGGGCTCCCCATGGCTTTTCACAGCTCATCTTGAACGTATTTCTTGCTCCTCCGACAACTTGCTGGCGTGGCAGGTTGAGAACCTCAAGCTTTACGACTGGTTACCGTCGCGGCAGCGCCTTACCCTCAGAACCATGTGGCAGACAAGAAACGGAACCACAAGTGCGAAGACATTTTTTTTTTTTTTTATCCCTCTGGTAACCCAGCTTGGTTCCTGACTGCATGCCACATCATCAACTATTTTGGGCTCATGCTGGACCTGCTGTCACAGGAACCTGCCCTACCTGCTGATTTCAATGCCGAGTAGGAATGGTTGTGGGCCAGCCAAAGCTGTGTTTCCAGCTGCACATGAGTTTTTGTTGGCCAGCAAGAGCTCAGCCTGCACCTTCCACTTGGCCCGTCCTTCATGCAGAGTTTGAGCGCGTGGTTTCAAACCAGCATGGCCAAGATTGCCCCATGGGTGAGTACGGAAGGCTGT
The DNA here is from genome assembly GCA_009806455.1 of Tetrax tetrax. Lineage (NCBI taxonomy): Eukaryota > Metazoa > Chordata > Aves > Otidiformes > Otididae > Tetrax > Tetrax tetrax. The sequence goes on from WHYT01016165.1 coordinate 109,811, forward strand.
GGCCAGTTCTGGAAATAAGGGAGCACGTCTACGTGTTCTCAGCTCACCACGAACCAGCGTTACCAGTTTGCAGAGGGTCTTTGTGAAAGGTAAGTGAGGCAAGCACCACAGAGGGTCTGCCAGCAGACATCAAGCCCCATTTGTACAGAGTGGAACAAAGCTGAAACTATTGAAATAGACAATAAATCTCGTTACCTCATGGACAGCATGGCCACACATGCATGGCAGATAGAAGAAAATTAAACATGGAATTTTATAGAAGCTGTCGTGCTTTGGCTCTCTTCCCTGTCATGCCATCGCTGTTTGGGATCTCACGCTATTTTTAGGAGCCCGAGAACCAGGAATCTGCTCCTGCTTTGCAACTGATCAGGAAAAGATTTAGAGCTGATTGGAGATGTACATTGGGCTTCCTGCCACCCAAAGCTACTTTCCACTAAGGAGCAATGGTGAACTCCTGCCTCTCTGCTCTCCTCATTGGTTGCTTCTTGCTGTTTCTGTTCTAGCTTGCTTCAAGAGATGTTTTGGGAAAGGTGTAGCTCAGGGCTCGGCCATGCGCTGAATCATTCAGAGACAGGATAGCTTTGCCTATGTAGTGTTATGTGCGTTGGTTTTGGTTGTGTGTCCTACTCGTTATGCCTTCAATGGCAAGTTCCTGGCTTACAAATCTTTTTTTTTCCCTCCTTCTTTCAATGACTGCAGGAAAACCCACTGTCTGATCACAACATGATCAACTGGTCTGAAAAGTTATGAAGAAAGATGTGTCTAGCTGCTTGCTCCCTTCTGCACTGGACCTGAACTCATGGTGTACCTTTTTGGTTACTATCACTCCTCACATAAGAGAAATAGTGTGATAAATGCTTTTACCATCTGGTAAAAAACCGCCCCCAGTGCCAAACAGCCTGTCTCTGTGGTAGGATGGAGTGAAAACCTAGACTCCAGGGGGGAGCATTAAGGTATGAAGGCAAGAGAAAGAGGATGGAACTTTGCTACGCAGTCATGGTAAGATGTGGATATCCATAGCGATGTGGGCAAAAATTGGCCCAAGAATGCTTCAAGGGAATTTGATAAATAGGCAGAAAGGACCTAAATTTAATGGCTTGCACTAACTCTACCACCTTTTCCTTTTTTAATGGTTCAGTCTTCACAGAGGTGGAGCCTCCCTCTCTTTTGCAGAAAGGATTTATGCACAGACATCTTTTGTTCCTTCCTGGACACTGGTGGAGAAAAGTCTGAGACAGGTTACTCGGTTTATTAATAATAATGGGAAGAAAACCAAAGGTGAGCAAACTGAGGTCTAGGTGACTGAATTGGAAATACCAAAATGAAAAGCTTGGTTTCATAGGTTTATGAAGTTTTGCTGCCTAGTGCTAATGGACAAACTACGTAACTAATTCCAGTGGCGTACCTGCTAAAATTGGTGTCATTTCTCAACAGGAGATGGACCTCCTACATCAAAAGCAGTAAATAATGATGTTATTTAATCAATAATTAAAGGCTGACAGCACTCTGGGAAAGACTTGATTTAAAGAAACTCCACTCTTGGGTCTGTAGTTCATCTTCAGTTGTATTTTTTCCCTCACAAGTAAGTCACGTGGTAGAACAGTTGGTGTGTTTAAGCCTCACAAACGGATCCCTCGTTGAGACCATGCTGCTTAAAGCCTGCCTTTTCTCATGACAGTGACATCTAAGAAAATATAGTATAAAGAAAGAGAGATTATCTCAATATCTCTTATCTATTAAGTATATCCAAAATATATATGTGAGGTAAAAATTACATCTACTATATAATTCAGTAGAGAAAGATCTAGAAATAACTGTCCTTTGGGACTCATAGATTCTGACTTTAAAGGAAGTTCAGGCTTTATACAAGTACATAAATTAGATTTTTAAAACTGTTTTTAGAACAGGTCACAAAAGATGTTTATGCTGATTCAGCCTACCCAATCAATTCTGTGAGAGGGTTGGCCATCTGACTCCTTGAAGAGAGGAGATGCAAATTGACTGTGCTTTAATAAATCAAGGGTACGTACTTGCTTTCCTGGGGACAAATGTGGCACAAGATCTTCTGTGTGACAGAAAACAGGTACGTCATTGCATGGCAGGAGCTGTGTGTGGACCTTTCCTTCTCCTCCTGCTTTATGACTTTGCTAAGCCCAATCACGTCCCAGGCAGGACTGTAATTATCACCGTATTAGGGTGTGGTTGCAAGGGCAGCTTTGGGGGCTGCAGCAGTAAGTTGTGGGTAATTCTTGACAATATTGCATCCACCAAGATGCTGGTAACGCCTGGACGAGGTCTGTGAGAACAGCAAGTGATGATGGCTGGTTTGAAACTTTTATCAATGATCAAATGTATGAGAACCTTTTCGTAGCTTCATGAAGGGTCAAAGAGAATCTACTTTGAAAGGATATATGTATTCTGGATGATTTAGTAATAGATTACATAAATATTGTACTAAACATTTTGGTGATTATTTATTTTTTTTTTTTAGAGTAAAGAAGTTCTACTAAATATGTTGGCTTCTACTGATTTGCACGGTAACCCATAAGTCACAGAATAATTATTTAATTGTGGTGATGTATTTAGAATAACATAAAAAAAGAGATGAGAATGCCTTTATCAAAACTCAAAATAAGTCAGTTTGTTTCTGAACCCAGACTAACAGCGACCAGGATGACAAAAATCAAGTGCTGTAATTCTCTCTTCCTGTTGAAAAGCTTACTGTCTGCCAGACCAGTGTGGCATGTCTTCAAAGTCAACACTTCTGGCCTCTTTCAGGCCAAAGCTGGAGTAAATTTCTAATCGAATGGTGCCCAGAAAAGCAGCATTTCCCTCTCTTGTTTGACAGAGATTCCCATTTTAGTGCCTCTCTAATCAAAGCAACAAATGGACAGAAGCTCAGTTTGGCTGATTTTAGGTTACTGAAAACTTTGGGGTAAAATCTACAATGTTCTTTAGCTTATTTAAATAATTAACTAATAATTCTGAAAAAGCTTATCCTAAACCGTGCTCAAACGCTAAGAGCATTGAGGTACCTCTGTCCTTTTCCTTTTGAATAATGGAGTTTATGTTCCTGAAGGATGTTGCTTTTGAAAAATATCACCCTCAATGCTTCTGTGCCGTGTCAGATGATTCAGTTCCTCAGGCATAGCTTGGTTTTTCAGGGTAGTATGAAAGTCAGTGTTGTTTGGAATTGTTTGATTGAATGGTGACAAGCTACAGCTCCTCATTTACTTCAGAATGCGATACAAAATAAATTACAAACATGGGAGTTGAAAGGACCTTCTGGGTCACCGAGTTCATCCCCAATTCTGCAGATAAACGTACACGTCTGACAAGCCTACAGCTTTCAGTAATCCAAAAATATAAATGCGAAGCCACAGTAAACAGCACCTAATGTATGCGCGGAGGTTTCTGTAGCACCACTGTGTTCTGGCGTAAGTTTAGCCTCGGTATTCTGGTTGTGGCTAGCAAACAGAAACGCTCACTAAGAGATCAAGAGTCTGCTGGCTGCCACACATGTTGACTTTTGGCTGAAGAGGTCAGAAACACGTCCTCGTTCTCATCATCCTCTCCTGTGAGCGTGGATAGTCACAGACTAAGCGTAGCTTTTCTGGTCAGGGCATTAGGAGTCGCCTAATGATCTGGGGTGCTGCCCTCATTTCACACCAGAGACACAGAAGAAAGCAAGTGGATCCACCACCCTCGTAGCTCATTGTTGTTTGTCAAGTAAGGGCACCAGGAGTGTTGTTTTCCCCAGCTCAGCATTTAGAAGATGAAGAATGGCTCTGTTCCCCTCCCTGGGGACTCCAAGAACATTTTTTGTTGTGAAGATCAGGCTCTGGAAAGAGGTGACACGCTCAGATCATTCATTATCTGTGATAGGAACCTACTTCTGCTTGCAGAGAGTCCAGAAAACAACTTTTGATGTATATTACCTTAAGATCTGAATCAATTTATATGAAAAAAAAAAAGTTAAGCTGGTGTATAAGGTACATCAGTGAGATTAGAAAGTCCAGGACTTGAACTGCCTCAGTGTGAAGGAGAATTAACATTGATTCAGAATACAAGTCCTAGCAAATATTTAAGTTCAACTCCTTTATGAAGTGGGGATAAAATACCGAGTATTGCCCTCTGCTATAAAAATCTTGCGGCAGAGCAGAAAAGCTGCTCCAGGACTTGTGTCCTGAATGAAGGACTGCTTTACTTTTATCTGCAGTTCCTTACTTGTGCCTCTGTTTTTTCTTCTGAATTCCTGGCTGCTCTGGTAACTGGGGTTGGTGAATATGGAATAAACTTGCTTTTGCCTAAGGTATCATTAAAAAAAAACCCAAACCCTACCTCACTAGGGTTTCAGCTTAAAAATATTTCCTCTTGAAAGCTACCTTTGATGAATCTTTTTTTTCCCAGTTTTTTTTTTTTGCAAATTTAAAGTGAAAGCAACAGAATCTGCTTCTGTACTGCCATTTTTTTTTTTTTTTTTTACTTGCGATTGCTGGTTTAATCTCATTGTGAATGAGAAATAAAGCAGTACTTCTTTCTCTGCAATTGAAAAGGCTCCATTCAAATTCAGGAAGATGGGAGTGCATAAATAGTCAAAAAATGTGTTACAGTAACCTTCAAATCATCATCTTCAAATGAAAATTAGTCTCTTCAGAAAGGGGAAAAGAAAAAAGCTCTGATCAAAATTCTGAGTTATAAATAAGGACTCTGTGCACAAAGGAACGTTGTACATTCAGCAGAGTGTCATATGATGGCGAAAGCACATGAGGGTCACCCTGAGGATTACATCATCTGGAAGAGAACACAACATGCGTCTCCTACATGAAAAGCATGTCAGGCAAACCCCACGTACACGCAAAGCCTTCGCTTCTTGGTCTCCAATGGCTCATTAAATGTAGAAGAGGTTATTTTTACCTTCTTTAGATTTATCTTTCCTGGACATGCAATGGTAATCCTTATTTAATCGCAGAGCCTACCACGAGGGAGAATTAATTTGTGTTGAGAGAGCTCTTCTTGCAAAAGAATTTTAATGCAATATGACAGGCAACTTTTTTCTTTTTGGAGGGAGAAAGAACGAGTATTTGTGTGAACTTTACTAACTGCTTACACTGCTTTTATTGACCCTTTTCTCTTACCCTTGCATACATGTCCATTAGACATCAAGGGCTTGAAAACAATAAAAAATATCTCACGATAAAGACCACATTCAATGGACGTTGCCCAATGCCTCAAAGCTTGAAGGAAATAAATATATTGCACTGGGTACAAAGTGCAATTTGCATTGGCAAATAAGATTTAATAAAACGAAGACCTTCAGGTGCTCAGCAAGATCCAGTTCAATGCAGGAGATTGCCAATCAGTTTCTCTTCTATTTAGCAGAAGCTTTGTCTTCTTTAAGATTAAGCCTGAGAAGGGCAGAAGTGACAGAAATGTTGACAAGATGGACTTGCTCCTATTACAATTATTTTCTCCTTCGTGAGAGATGGAAGGGAAACAGCTTGGGTGCCTCAGACAGTCAGGTTAAGAGGAAAGGGCTTAACAGAGCTGGCTATGGATCGACAGCCTGCAGCTCAAGAAAAGGCCAAGCCCTGTGCTTTTACTGGAGAGTCATAAACCACGCGGAAAAGCACAATCCCAGGTTTTGTTCCTCACGGTTTTCAAGGAGTGGATGCCGCTCAATTCGGGGGAAAAAAAAAATTGCAATATTTAGAGGAAGTGTCCCAGCAAACACCGTCCTGTTCTAAAACCAATTCTGTGCTGGTTTGCTTCTTTGATAGCAGTGTTGGCCTGCCTTCTCCGGAGCTTTTGTTCCTTCAACTCCCCAGCAGAGTTGCAAAAAACTTTTCTTTGTTGCTTATCTACCGAAACTGCTCTCTGACTCCCAATTACTTACCTTGGTTGAAGAAATGATTGAAGAATAAATACTTATTCTTAGATGTGAAGAAACTTATATTGGCCCTTTGTTACAATCTCAGCTGGCCAAAAGTAATGGCTGCAATGTAATGTTTGCTTAAAGTGTAAACTCCTCCAGATTTACTCATTGAATACAGCTGATTCTGGTCAGAGATACAAATTAAATACTGCAAATGCCCAGACTGTAAGAGTTGAGAGCACCTACAATGAAAAATGCTCTAATTCTGTAGGGGGGGGGGGGTGGGGGTGGGAATGGGAATTAACCCAAAATGTTGAATGGAGTGGGGAAAGAATTGGATAGAAAATGAAACGATCCTTTTAAATAAGGATTATTATTGGTTAACACTGGTTATTTGGTGTTCTGGTGCTTAAATGCCTAAAATAAACAGTTCTTTGTCCCAGCTTTATACTTTCTAGCAAGGCCTTTGCTTTCTCGAGAGCAGAGAACCTGGATGACTTTCAACAATTTTAAAGTTTGTTTCTGCTTCTGAACAGCCGTTACATCTGATAACTGTGTAGCGATAGCTGGTAAGCTCAGATCTGCTCTGGTTAAAGCCCTTTGGAGGTGGATCCCCCCCATTGTCCTACGGGACAGGACCAATTTCAGGGAGCCGTAACCATTTCGTTCAGCCATAAATACGGGGAGTCTAATCTCCGAAATGGTTAGTTGCATGTTAACTTTGTGTAGGTGTATTAATGCTTTGAGGCAGGGTTTCAAAAGCAACGTCAGGAAATCCAGGTTGGTTCGTTACTGATAAATCTGCTTTCTTACTCTAGAGTTAATCTAGAACAGCTACTCCATTTATTCTGGAGTAATTAGTCCAAAGAAAGCCATTTTATGAATTTCACTACAAAAATATTCTTCCATTCCACCACACCATTGAAGTTACCCAAAAGTGCATTTCCATAATGGGGCCTACCTCAAAGCCGGGCCTTTCAGGGGAAAGGTTTGGAGCAATGACCAGTTACTGGGTAGCAGAAAATAGACTAAAGCCCAATGTAGCTAACTTTTGAATTTACTGGTTTGCATTTTTTTTTTCCTGAAGGTAAACGCCTTTGCGAAGACAGTTTTGTGGAGTTTCATTCTTTCAGAGACAGAGTACTTGATACCTGCTTTTAGGCTTAATCCATTTGTTTCCCTTGGTGTTATTCGCTCCCTGGGATGAGGAGCTGGTGACCTTGGCTCCCGGAACGCTCGGACCTCACCTGGAAGGGCAAGGTTTCGCCTTGGCTGCAGCGCACGCTCTGCGGAAGGAGCTTCACCCTTCGGCTCCGCGGTGGTCGCTCCGGTGAGCCCCGCTCCCTGCGTGAGGGACAGAACAGTGAGTCGGGGGGCTTTTTGAGAAGTCCTCAGGGCTTGGGGTGGGTTTCTGGGAGGCGGGAAGAGGTCGGTTGGCTGAGGGGACCAAACCGCAGGCCTCGTCTTGGAGTCGCTCTGGTCAAGGAGAGGGGGCCAGTTTGGGGAGCTGTGGTGGTCTCAGCTGGGCCTCGCCGTGCACCCCGCAGCCGCACAAAGAGGGGCTTTGGGCTCTGAAGGCCGCAGAGGGAACCCGCAGCCTTTTGAAGCCCACTTTCCTGGGGCGTTTGACGGGATTTGGGGCTTTGCCCTGGGGACGCCTCCTCTTTCTTGGCCGGGGAAAGGGGGAGAACCCTTCCTGTGGTGCGCGGGCAGCCCGAGGGGCCTGCGGGTCCCGTCCTCCCGCCGAGCCCTCTCGGTTTGCCCCTCTGTCAGCGCGGGGCGCTTTGGGCTGAGGGGGAGCCGCTGCCAGCGCCGTCCACGTTCCCTTCCCCTCAGCCGGGGCGGGACGGAGGCGGGGAGCTGGGGTCTTCCCCTCCCCGCCACCG
>WHYT01016165.1:117591-131281 GCA_009806455.1 Tetrax tetrax
CTCCGCGGGGGCCCGGCACGGCCCGGGGCGGGGGCCTGGCCTGCAGTGAAGCGGCCTGAGCAGAGCCGGGGCGACTCCTAACTTTACTTTTTTTTTTTTTTTTTTTCCGTCCTCCTGCCCCCACGAGCGGGTTTCTCTCGGCGGGGTCCCAAGCAGCCCGCCTTAGGCCTGAGCCCAGCTGGGCCTGGCGAAGGGGCTGCCCCCCGCCCGCACCCCCGCCGCGGAGCCGCCCGGTGCGGGGGGCTCCAGCCCCGCAGCCCCCCGTGACCGGTTGCGGGCACCTGGGGAGAGCCCGGGCGGCTGGCAGCGCTGAGAGGTGGCACGTTTGGGTAAATACGGTACCGAGCTGCGTAAATGTATTTTTAGTTCTCCTAAACCCACATAAAACCAGTTCTGTTAAACACTTATTTTGGTAGGACTATTATTAACTGCATAGATCAAATTTATTTCCTGCCAATCCATATTTAGGCAGTTACGGAATGCCAAGTTTTTCTCCGCTCTCTCCTTTTTAAATACCTTTTGGAGCTGTTAGTGCTTATAATGTAAACCATTTCTAGTTGCAAATTGGAAACCTCTGAGCCATAATGGCCTGTTGTATTTAGCTGGCTGTCTCTTGTAAGCCCTACATTCTCATGCAAAAAAAAAAAGGAAAGGGAAAAAAAAAAGGCCCTAAAAAACCTTATGAGATTCATGTTTAGAAAATTGGCTGCATACGTCCTGGCTGTTTTTTAAACCTCAGTACCTAAGTCACATTTTCCATTCCAAGTGGTTAAAGTATGTTAAAGGCATATAGTCTACCTCGGTTCCCTTGCAAGATGTAGGGAATTTTAACACAAAGGAAAATGGCTCTACAATTTAAAACAATCTGGGACTAACCACTTCTTGCAGTGCCTGATACGCAGCAGCACCAGAGTGGAAGAGACTATTGGCAATTGTTAGCGACCAGAACTGGTTTTGTTTTCCAAACAAAGTATGCAGAGTGTAAATGGGATACGTATGGTGACAAATACATTGATAAAAGTATTCTTGCATTCTTTGTAAGGTGTTTATTTTTAATAGAAAGCTAGTTTTCACAATGCTATTATGATATTTTAGTTACATAGTTCATATTCAAACTAGCAGCTGTGTTTATAAAACCATACCGTGAAGTAAGCAAGCTGAGTTTGTTCTGATTTCACTCATTTATGACCCGGTTCTTTATATTGAATGGCTCCTTACCTTAAGAAAGCTGGAGAAAAATGATAAAAATGAAATTGAGTTTAAGAGAATTCCTTCTTTTGAAGAAACAAATCCTTATTTTTTTTTTTTAAATGGAGGTTCTCTGCCCTGCATCTCAGGTAGGTAAAGGCTGGATCTACCCAAGAAGGATGGGCTGAGGTTCCCCGTCTGCCCTGCGTCCAGGGATATTCAGACACTGTGACTTCTGGCACCTTCTGAACTACTCGGGTAGCAATCTTCAGTACGTTAAGTCTGGAGACAGGTCCTCCTGTGTGGATTGGAGCCTGCAGGAGCTGGACTACCTGTGTTATCAGCCTCTCTCTCCGTTAGTTACGGAAGGAGCCGAGGCTCTCATTTTAGATGCTCGTAGATAGGTGCTACACATTTCCCACTGTACGTGTGAGAACGTAGTTTTGTTGACTGTGGTTGTCTTCAGCGAGAGAGTTATTTCTGTTTTCAGAGTTACGGCACCTAGAGTGCGGTCATCTAACAGAAGTCCGTAGAGGCTGAGCTTGCTTGCTGTTGTGACTTTCATCAAATGTGCCCTTCTTGTGTAGTCCTGGCTCAAATAATTCTTAAATGGAGCTGGAATTGCCATTGTCCAGCGCAGCTGCTTGCATTTCAATGCATTTCAATGTCTAAAACTCTTGCTGAAAATTAAGCCAGGATTCTTTCTTCCCAGAGGAACTCTGCCTCTTTCCAAATGTGCAGAAGCAAGCTCTGTCAGGTATCTTCCATAGAGATGGGGAAGAAAGGCAGGGGGTTGATACTCATTGCCCTTTCCTTAGGGAAATCCAGTGTGGTGTGGTAATGCCATGGGAAATACTGACCTGCAGAGTTCTTGTGGATGTCCCCTAAACTCCAAACTTCAACTGCGGTGATAATGTGCAAGGAGGTTGGGACTTCAAAGCTTCCTTGGTCTTGGAAGTGTCTCAGAGATGCAAGAGAAGATGTTATGTTAAAATCAATAAAAGCGGTGGAATCAAAATAGAGTGGTGATGGTGCTCGTGGCTTCTTGTGTGGGATGAGCTTCCGTAGCGTGACCCAAAACGAGGACGTCAGTGGCCGTGGAAGCGGGTTGTCGAAACCCTGGGGCACTGGGGGGGAAAGACTGGGGAAGGCAGAATCCGAGGTGATGTTTTTTGACTTGTGCGTTGTTTGCGTTGCAGTGTGTTCAAGACAGGCTTTGTGGCTGGGTTTTTCAGAGCATCCCGAGGGTTTTATGCTCCGAGCTCCCTGATCCAGTTACCGTGTGTTTGGTTTTGGGGAAGCCTTGTTCTCAAACGGGCTGTGTGAGATGGGACGATCTGGGGACTGCTGCCCTCTGAAATGCTATCTAAAATCCACGTGTTTCCCCCTGGTTTTCAATGAACAATGAACGACTCGTTTCATAGGAGGTCTTTGGGAACCGCTTCGTCTTCCCGTGCGTCTGTAAAGTGTCCAGCTCAACGGACACTGGATGTTCCTGGCTGAAGCTTGCCCGTTACTACCGACCCAGCTCAATAATAATGAATGTATGTTTTTTTCAAATTGTTTGTAACTTTTGGGGATTTAGGGATCTTGTTAAGACTATCAGACATCAGCAATATTGGTGCAAGTGGTCCTGCTGTGGTCAGTGAGCATGACCGAGTGTTCCACAGGAGAATGGAAAGGGCAGAGAGTGTAAATGCAACAATGATGTGATGCACGCTTTGTTTCCTCTCTGACTGCACACCGGTTTCTATAAACTTGTAAAATGCTTTTGAGTAAGATTAATTTTCTTCTTCAAGCTGTTTTGTAAGCATTTAAAATATTTTTCATTTACTAAATACTGAAAACTCCAAGAATTTGAAACTATTTATAAGAGGCGGCTGGTAAAACCTGAGTGATAAATACTTCTAGCTCCCAGGACTGGATACAGATACTGTGTTAGAGATTTGAGCTATTAATTATGTAGATGTTAACTTGTCTGAATGAAGTAAGTAGTGTGGCAGGTTAAAGGTAGTAATAACTACTGTGGTATCCATTTTTATCGGTGTTATCAAATTTTAATGTGAAAATGAATGTTTCACTTGAGAGAGATCGGTTTACAATTCTTGTATAATGGTGAATATTGATGCAAAATGATGTAAAACATGTCTCTTGTTTCAAATTCTCCAAACTAGTTGCAAGTTCATTTGAAGTAAAAAAAATATAACTTCATGTATTTTTCAGATGTGGAAACAGAGAATTTGAGATAGTCCACTGTATCTCAGGCTAGGATACAAGTGAGAGAAAGGAGAGAGAAATTATGAGGGGGTGTCACTGAACTCCTCAGCTGGTTCTTTCCGTGGTGCGGCAGCTCTCAAGCCACGCTGCGTACCCACCACCAGCTCTCAGGTCTCTGATTTTCTTGTTCTCCACTAACCCCTTTGAACTCCCCGCTGAGCACCGAGCCCGGTTCCCCCGAGCGCTGGACCCCGGACCTCCACCGTGAAAATCCACCGTGAAATGGGGAGTAGATATTTGCAGATCAGCATTGCGTTCTCTGGAGCATACAGTAACTGGAAGGCAGGCAGTCGACGGCACGAAACTGGCTGGTTTGGAGGTTATGAGTAGTGAAATTTGAGAAGGCCTTTGTTGGTGGAACAATAGTGGAGGTACACTGGAAAGTGCTTCCAGTGAAACTTTTCGCCCCGCCCTCTACTCTCCCCCCTCCCATTCCCCAGCCATCTCCTAAAAGCAAAGTTTAGCGTAACTATATTTGCATTTTATGCTTCCAATGTTTTAACATTTTATGGGTCTTTGAATTTTATTTCACCGTTTGTGGCTTGTCAGTTTATCTATACTGGCTCTCATGAGGAGTTCCTGGTACTGAAGTACCGCGTGTTTGCTGTACCTTGATACCGGACGAATGCTACACCAGCCAGCGCGGAGAAGAAGTGCTGCTGCGTGGCGTCCTCTCCTGCAGCACTGAATGGAGCGCCAGCCTGATGATCATCTCCGTTCCCTCCTCGGTATGGCCAGCGCTTTTCCTGGCAGTAGTCACCGTGTCCTTCTGTGAGAAATACCCAGGGTGTGCAGTTGTGACCTGCCCTCTCGGGGTTATGTTACTGTTCAATGCCATTTTTTAAAGCCTTTATTTGCCTCTCTGGTTCCTGACCACTACCTCTCAAAACGCTGTTCTCCCTGCCTTTTCTTCTGATGTCACTGACTTCTGTTGCTATTTTAATCTTGCTGTGAAATGCAATTGTATTTCAGAGTTTATTGGTGTTTTCTGCTTCCTTTTTTTCTGGGTTACACTTCTCTTATTATTTGGCCAGGCTTAAGACCCTGGTATGGGACAGAAAGCTGGTGATATAACTGCTGTGGGAGGGTTGGGTGGGGAACTGGGCAGGAGGGCTGGGGAAAGGAGGTTGATTACGTAGAATAACCTCAGCTGTCTCATGCAGGATTCCCTACAGGGTCCTGGGGGGACATGATTTCATCAACTGGTCACCAGCTCCCTTAACAGAGTGGCGAAGTTCTTGCCTCAGAGCTGGGCTGTCTGAATAACCCTTCAGATACTGTCGGGATACTTTTCTCCCTCTGTCTTTCTTCTCCCCCTCTCAGTATGATTAGTGTTTTGGTTATGAACTCTGAAAACCCGTGGCTCTTTGACAAGCAGCATGTAAAAGCTGCAGAAGTGCAAAAATGGTGCAGCCTGAATGATGTGGTGGGACTGGGAAGTCCCGGCTTACTGTCGCGTGGCATCCCCGAGAAGCTGGCCAGAGGGACCTTCGTGGGTCCCACTCTGTACGCGCGTTGGAGAAGGAGCTTTTTTGTCTTGAAGAAATGCGTCAAGCGTTACCAACTTCTGTGCCTTTCTTTCTTAAATACTGGTGACTTTCCAGAGAGCTCAGTGTTATTAAATGCAAGAGTAATCATTCCTAGGTGTTTAAATTGCACAGACTTCTCCAGAACGTTTAAATGCATCTGAAGGAAGCTCCTGGTGTAAGAAGCTGTCATCAGGCAGTGAATGGAGTAAAGTGCAATTCATGGTCTTCAAATCTGTTGTTAGTAGTAGCAAAAGTCATCTCTTGGGATGATGGAAGCTTCAAGGCGTTAACAGCAGACGGAGCAGACCACTGGCGTCTGCTGTGAGAGGCGAGGAGCTGCTGCTAAACGTTATAGGTCCTCCTGAAATTCAGTATGGCCATGGCTGAATTTCTTCAGAGATTGATTTGATGCTGCTGCTTAGAAATTCTTTGGCTTAATGAAGATTCAAGGAGAGAATATTTTTATGCTGGACTGCTGAATTAATCAATCTTGACTTACGTTTGCCATTTTTCTCTGTCCAAGCGTTTTGAATATTCTGCTGCTGAAGTACACAGAGACACTGCTTTTAAGTGTAGCTGCCTCTGCTGTTAATTTGTGGTACTCACTGAGCTGGTTAATTAGTGTAAAAAGCTGAAACACTGACACTTTGGACTCAGGTTAGATGTCAGCCTGTCACCGGAAGCCCAACCTCTGTCCTTTGGACGGAGCGTTGGGGTACAGCGTGTGCCTGCAGCATACATATCTGTACACCTCATCGTGGCGATCTGGATGGAGATTTTTGGAGGCTACCAGCCTTCATGTTAAAGAATCTGATTTCTAAAAGTCCAAAGAGCCCCATACTTTTTGGAAGGCATCTAAATATCACTTGGGTGTCAGAGGTTTCTCCTGTTTATTTTAGACTTCTGAAAAACAGGCAGGTGTCTGACAATAATGAAGGAATTTAACACTGGGCTTTAGTTTTCTTAAACTCTTGGCCTCTTTTTATTCTTTCTTTTTGAGCTTGCAGTCTCTGAGCAAAAATTCTCTCTTGGTAACTTAACCCTGAGCAAATATTTACATTCATGAGATTCTTGCTACTTCAGCAATCATTTTGGGCCTTGAGGTTGGAACAGAGTGAAAGTTACTGTACCAAACACTGGGGCTGGGGCAGGAGGGGGGAAAGGAAGCCTGCGGGAGCCTCCAGATACGGTTTTACCATGTTTGGTAGGAATCACCTGTTCGGTGGATTATGTCACTCCACAAACATTGCCGTAGTCCAGAATGAGATTTGCAGAGATACCGTATTTCCTGCCGCTGGCCCTTTGCATCTGATGGGTGCCTGTGATTTGAAGTTCACCCGTGGCTTCGAAATGCTGAATAAAAATGTTTATGTGAAAACTGAAGTGAATCGAGTAGTAGAAGGGAAGACTGAGATGGAAAAGAGAGAAATGTGGTGAATACAATGCAAAAAAACATTGAAAGGAGTGTAGGAAGAGATTTTTAAGAAAAGCTAAAATTCGTTAAGAAATCTGAAATTTGTAGAAGAGGAAATCTGTTCAAAACACTGTTTGAAATTAACCTCTGGACACTGCAGAAATAAAGGAAAGGTTCTCCAGGGTACAGAATGACAGAAAACTGAATAAATAAGGCAAAGGAAGGAGAGATCTCCCCCAAAACCAATGGGCAAGAATACCTCCAGATCTCAGCCTTCTGTGTTTTTGTTTTCTAGATCTTACCGTTGTCATCCAAGAGCGTGCCCTGCGCTGGCCGCACCCTTTCTGGGAAAGAGAGAGGATGACCCCCGGTCCTCACACCTTTTGTGGGAGAAAGAGGCAGGTTTCTCACGACGGCTGAGCACCGAGGTGGCTCCCTCTCCCCAGCCCATCTCTGAGACAGCGCTTGGGGCTGTGTTTGGAGCGCTGCGGTCGTGGTCCGACCCTTGGGCTGGATGCTGCAGCTGCAGCCTTGCTGCCGGGAGCGCAGGAGGGCACGGGCTCGCGGAGGAGAGCTGAATGCAGAAGAGCGTTCAGCGCAAACCGTGTATTTGTATTCCCTCTTAAATTTGACAGAAAAAGGGATTGTGCCCCTGCGGCTAAAGTTGTGCTGTTGGTTAACACGATTCTGCTGGAGCCGTGGCTGAACCTACAATAGCTTACGCTGATTAAAGGTCTAGCCCCCAGGCTGCAACAGCGTACAGCTACATGTTGGAACTGTTACGCTTTGCATTGAAGTAGCATATATGGTTTTTCTATTTAAATTTTTTTTTTTTTTCTCCCCCTGTTTGTTGAATATCTGCAAAGCCCCGGATTGGGGGTGGATGAATTTTGCCCGGAGGAAAATCTCAGCCGTTCCAATTTCCTGTTGGAGCCAGGTGTGCCACCTCCATGCATCGCTCCCACCGGCTGCCGGAGTTGTTCGCTCGGAGTAAAGTTTCCCATGGAGGAACAAACGCTGCTGCCTGCTGAGCCCTCCTGGATCTGTTTTACTAATTGCTATTGAAATTCTTATGGCCTGTTTCTCGGCTGTAAAAATGCAGAGTCAAATATCAAAGTTGGGGGGAACACTCCCCCCCTAGTCATTATGCAGTTGAGAAATGAATTTCTTAAAATTTTTTTCAACTTGAGCAAATACATGTCTTGCCTTGCCGTTCCTAGTTTACGAATGGAGGTGCAAGTTTTGGCAGCTAGGGGAGAGTAAGATTTCCTCAAAACAGTAAAATAAAAAAATAGTAATTAAAAAAGCCTGTCTCATCCATACTCTCTGGAGTTGTTGGAATGGGGACGTTGGTCTGAGTTACGGCTGTTGGATTTTGATGGTTGTGCAGTTGAAGAAGTTGCTTCACTTGGAATGCAGAACAGATGCTTTTCTTATTCACTTGAAAGGATAGTCTAGGGGTTTTTTTTTGTATTTCACAGACCATGCAAGTCCCAGAAGTTGTTTTAAAAATTGCTAATCCTCTTGTTAGGAGCAAAAAACTGTGGAAGCGAATTTTGAGGGTAAAGGAACTGTTGTGTTAATGGTCCATCTAGTCCAGGATTTGAGCTCTGCCCCTGGCCAACAGCCGCTGCTTCAGCTGTGAAAAACTAGCAAATGGTTATGGAATAGCTGGCACCAAGAGTTGGTTTTCTTTCTTTTTTTTTTCTTCCCCCTTCTTTGCCTCACACCCAATTGTTTAAAAATTGGACTGTGTCTTGGAGCAGGAGGGTTCATAAATTCACAGAACTCATGGCCTCCATGGAAATAGAAATTTTATTGTGTCTGGTAACAGATTTAAGGTTGTTAGTACGTATTATTTTTTTTAAAAATGTTCATTTGTAGTTGTTGAGAAAATATTTACAGAGTGGTGCCACTGTTTTACTTGTATGTTCAGTGTTAAAGCATTGTGTTTTGACAATAAGCTTGGGGAAGTGGGGGACGTCCAGCCCTGCTGCTGTGTGCGCTGCACAAACGAAATGCTGCGTTTTGAATTTATGCCAACTCTCCCAAAGCAGCCGGAGCCCTACAGGTAAGTTGCCTCCAACTGGAGCGCAGAATGCAGCATTTTGATGCTCCCGTGTCTCTCATCCCTCCTTGTTGAATTAGGTTTCAAACAAAACCACTGTTGAAAATTGGGCAGGATCTTGCTTAATGATTATCTCTGGCAGCAGGGCCTCCATAGAGTGATGTTTTGTTTTCTGTTTGATGAGAAACCCAGGAGCTGTAGGTGGTGCCTGTAATTTGGGAATGGCTTGGTGAAATGCTCTTAAAGATCTTAAACCTTGAAAGCACAGGTTTTGAGCTTGGCTCTTTGATTTCCACTACCTCTGCTTTGGCACCTGCATTGCTTGGGTCTCCCAACCACACAGGTATCAGATGCTAAGAGCATGTTCCAGATCTGCCAAACACATTAGATTATCCTGTCTCCTGATCTATTCCATCAGCTTCAATGGATGAACCTCAAACTCCAGTTGAGTCCTGGTCACCTGTTTGTCCCACTCCAGGACGACTGAGGAGCACTCGTGTGCTACCAATGAGGCTCAGCATCAGCCTCCCGCTTGTTTTTTCCGTTTCTCACTGTTCTTGGTCTCTCACCTCTCCTGACATCTTGCAGTTCTGTGGTACCTTCCTGGCGACATCTCTTTCCAAGATGTGTTTCTGTTGTGGCATCTGCTTGGCTGACAGTCTGCAATAAAAATTAATAAAAACCAGATTGCTACAGCTATGGGCTAACTTAGCATTGATCTTCAGATCCTTCTGGTGGCCAGATTGCAAAAATGCACATTTGTACTTTCAGCTCTCTGAAGCCTTTGGTTTTAAATCCAAAACCTTGAGGTTTAGGTAGGTCGTGTTTGTGCAGTTTGGGTAACAGCATAATTGTGCTGCTGTTTGCCGTTTTTTTTTCTGAGGAATTTATGTTCCTCTGTCTTGTGATGGAAAAAACGATCTTGTGTATTAAATCAGACTTTTGTGTGTCTAGGCTCTGGGTGTAGCTTGCAAAATTCTGGGTGTGGTGATACGATAAATAACGAAGTCGATCATTGTCATTCCCTAGAACTGTGCATCCTACAAGGAATCCCTCGGTGCCCTACCAAGGAGGCATTTCACACTGAAAACTGATTTTTTTATTTCACCGTGTAGTGGGGGGAAAAGATAGATGAGGCTTCATGTGATGAGTGAATTGGTAGCTCATATTGATCTGTCTTTTGCAATGCATTAGAGATGTCTAAACGTCATGTGCCTCAGTTTCTAAAAATACTGCAGAATCATCATTTGCACTGAAGGCCTTAAAATACTTTTTTTTTTTTGTGGAATATAATTGCAGTTTTTCTTTTTAAAGTGTTGGTTAGGATTTTCAAAGGGAGCACAGTTACAAAAGGGGAGCAGTTAAACTGTAATTCGATTCTGTAGCTTCCATTTTGGTTTTGTTTAATTTTTTTAAGACTTGAAAATCTGGTGGTGGTTTAAGTGCTTTTTAAGTTGATGCTCGTGACTGCAGTGGTGTCCCCTTGCTGCAGAGGGGTATGGCAGACCTTAAAATACAAATCATTATTTTTTCGGTCTGGCATAACGATGTAAAAGAGAAGACTGTAATTTATTTCACTTTAGAGGCAGAGCATGCAGAGTGCCCTGGTTTTTAGTTTTTCAGCAACTTGGGTGTTAAAAGACAGAAAGGGGATCTGTCTGAAAAATGCTGATCCAAACGGGAGCCTGGACTGGAAATACTGGTGGTGATGTTCAAGTTACTGTTAGATTTATATGCAGAGTTCTGCTTAAAACGATACTTCTTTATTAAATGTATTTTTAGGTGGTATTATGGCTGGGTAATACTCGTGGAAATGTGTCTATTGAATGAATGTGTAATTAACGCTATTATGTCCGGAATAAAAGAAATGTAATTCGCAATACTTTTCTTCGTAAGGACTGCATTTAGCAAATAATCGTGACTTCTGTGTTAGGAATATGCAGAAATGGGGTGTAGATTGCTACATTTTCTTGTTTTAGCTCTGACGTTTACTGACTTTGGTTTTTAGTGATGAAAAAGTGTTGCCGTGTCTTTAGCTGATGCTTCCACTGACTGACTTTGTGCCCACTCCCTGCTCCCAGCTGGCCTCTTCAAAATGGTGTGCAGTCTTCATTTAAACCTGCTGGTATTGATTAAACTGTAGTGTCTGATTTTTTTTTTTTTTCTCTTCCTCCTTTTAAAGTATGTTAAATGTATTTTTAAGAGCTCCATGCTGGATCTCACAATTGCAGGATTTGAGCTAGTTTGTTTAAACAAAAAAACCAACAAAAACTGGAAGTCTGCATTTTTTCTGCATTGTTATTTTTACGTTTATTTAATGGCAGTCATGATAAAGTCTGATTTATGTAGGGTTTGTAGCGTAGGCTCAGCTGTGGATGTGGATTCCTACAAGCAGAATTTCAGAGAGCTTAGAAGTGTTTGTAGAAGTTAGATAATGACAGTATTTGGTGCTGTGCCCTGGCTGAAATATGTAGCGTATTAAGTAAATATATCGACATATCTGGTCTCTTATTTGGAGCTGGTCTAAATGGGTCAGTGTTGCTGCTCTCTCTTCTTCTGTTCTCTGTGTAGTCCAAATATAAGGGCTAAAATCAAGTTAAATGCATTTTCAGTTTTTGTTGACTATTGAAATTAAATCGCGTGTGGTTTTGAGTTTGGCTTTTGCTTTGCTTTGTTTTTTTAATATATTAATTGCAGCAGAATCCCTTCTGGAGAGCAATCAGGAATATGACTTCCTTCCTTCCGGGCTGTTTTTCAGCGCTGACAATTGTCTTCTAAATATTTGGTCCAAACCGGCAGATTCACACTCCATCAGGCAGACCTGCTTCCGAATCTGTTCCCGGTGCAGTAACTTTTCCAGAAGTTATTGCAGACACAGTTTCTTCCTTCCCTCCACTTCTGTCATACTGACCATGTAAAAATAACTATTTGTGTTTAAAATTGAGTTGTTGCCTTTTGCTAGTCACCAAATTTAGGAGCACTCCTTCTGCTCAGCCAACTTGTAGATAGGCAGGACCTGGCTCTTTGGGGCTGAATGTGTAAACTGGGATGGGGTACGGCCGGGGTGGCTGAGGGTCTGCTGGCTGGGAAGACAGCAAAATCTTTGTTGCAAGGAGTGTTTTGAGAGTGTGGGGGTTTTTTTATGTTTGCTCTTTGAGAAGGCCTTTGAAAATATCATCTGTGGTTCACATGATGAAATACCTCCGTCCTGGTTGAGGCAAACAGCAGATCCTTGGCAATATCATCTCAGCTTTAGTTTGCTTTATATGTTGCCAGATCCTTGGGTGGATTTGCCACTAGAAAAGGAACATTATCTTCTGAATTCAGGTCGGCTAACCCACTATTAAGAGTGGGCTTGCAATGTTTGTAAGCTGGGGCACGTTGTAGTCTTAGATTATGTAGCCAGGGTTATTAGAAACAGTTCAATGCTTTCTGCTCTCTGCATGTCGTGTTTAGTTTCATGGTTTTTAGGATGACACTTCAAAAATAAACACTGGAACTCAATTTTTTTTTGTGCTGTAGGTGGCCTACAATACTAAGCAGACTCAGTACAGCAGAAGATAAAATACTTACCACTGTCTTGTCAGGGGAAAAAAATACTCTTCTGAGCTTGTGAGGATTCAGTGTATTCCCTTGTAATTATATCCAGCTTTGTAAGAAAATTGGTATTTATTTTGCTCAAGTTTAGGTTGTAAGTATGCTCAGAGACCTGAACCAAACCTAGAGTTCCCTGCAAGTCATGGCATGAGTTTTCTCTCCTTCATGTTCAAATGTTGGGTGATCCTTAGATTATTTTTGAAAGTGCTTGAGAATACAGTTTGTAATGTCATGTCAGTGTTTAAGATGTAGGGTGCTTAACAGTTAATTTTTTTCTTCAACATATCGGTATGATTAGGAAAAAACTCAGGCTATTTTAAGTTGTTTTTCTATTATCTTTTCCACTCTGTAATTACAGGCATGTTACGGGCTTTATCATTTAGGTGGCATGACGGACTTTGGTCAATAAGAGCAGGAAATGACAGGGACAAATGTTTACTGTCTGCTACACCCGTGTTCCAATTGGAAAATAAAAGTAGGAGCAAAACTTTTTCATTTTTTTCTCTTCATTTTCCTCTTTGTCAGATGTGTGCGAGTTCATTACGATGGAACTTAGTTGAAGAGGCTCCATGTGCGGTTCTGCTTGTGAAGGACATGGGTACATGTAGAAAGACTAGATTTCTTTGAGCTTGGGAGATGAAAAATTGCAGCAGTCAAAGGTATCTGTCATTCTTTTGGTGAATATCAGATGTTTTGTGATCAGTGGCTTGGGGGTTGGATAGATACGTTGAGGGCAGTGGGAAAAGTAAGATGCTGGAAAGTGGGTGGGATTTGGGTCGTGTTAAAGAGAGGAGCTTTGCAATGGTCTGATTCAGTGGGGAATACCCTAAATCGTTGACTCCTGCTCCAATTCTGGCTTTCTTGCAAGGAGTCACAGTGGTAGCAGAGATTGTCTTGGCCTCTTATAATGGCTAATCAAGCCTAAGAGAAAAATGTTTTCTGTGTTCCTACAGCTGTTCGCCAGCACTCCGCTGGTGTTGCAGGAAACTCCTAATTGTTAATATTGTTAGGAATGCTGCCCCCGCCTTGCGAGCCTGAGTTACTACTGTGCTGGCAGATAGCGTACTTGGCACCAACAATAAAGGCAACACTAGAAAGATGTGTATTTAAGGAATCTGTGAGGTATAAGTCAGGAGAAGATTTCTTTAGCTGGAAGCCGGTGCCGTGGTGGAGTTTTGTCTGTTTGTATTGAATAAACCGGCGTTTAATTGAGTCCTCAGAAGACCACAGATGATCTCTACTGGAAAAAGTGGGTGTTGTAGGAAACTCTAGATATAGCCATGCTAATTCTCGTAAATCTCTCAGCTTCTTTCCATGCCGCTAAACATAGGGTTTGCAATCCGTAATGGGGTATGAAAACACCGCATTGAAGTGGCTTTACTTGGCACCGTGTTAAGACATTCTGGGGCCTGGAGCCGTAACACAGCTTGATTCTGGCACCGTCGCTGCGCTGCAGTCGGAGGAGGAGGGCTCCTCTTATCATCTGTGCAGTCCTCCGAGGACTCACAGCAAGACCATATCTTCACCGTGGAGCACCAGGAATACATGCACGGGGCAGCATGCTGACTACTATTACTTCTTTTTTTTTTTTTTTTTTTTAATAAATATTTTAACATC
>WHYT01016165.1:138847-150168 GCA_009806455.1 Tetrax tetrax
CTTTTTTTTTCTTTTTATTTTTTTTTCCCTCTGTATCTTCATTAGGAGTTTGTTACCATCTGTTGTCTCAACATGATCTCTTACTTATCTTCAGTGCTAAGAAAGGAGATGTCTATTTTTTTAAAATCATAGAATCATAGAATGGTTTGGGTGGGAAGGGACCTTCAAAGGTCACCCAGTCCAACCCCCCTGCAAGGAGCAGGGACATCTCCAACCAGATCAGGTTGCTCAGAGCCCCGGCCAACCTGGCCTGGAATGTTTCCAGGGATGGGGCATCCACCGCCTCTCTGGGCAGCCTGGGCCAGTGTTCTACAACTCACATTGTAAAAAATTTTTTCCTAATATCCAATCTAAATCTACCTCCCTCTATTTTAAAGCCATTACCCCTCGTCCTGTCACACCAGGCCCTACTGAACAGCCTCTCCCCACCTTTCCTGCAGCCCCCTTTGGGCACTGGGAGCCGCTCTCAGCTCTCCCCGGAGCCTCCTCTTCTCCAGGCTGAACAGCCCCAGCTCTCTCAGCCTGGCCTCACAGCAGAGCTGCTCCAGCCCTCTCAGCATCTGCGTGGCCTCCTCTGGACCCTCTCCAACTGGTCCATGTCCTTCTTATTTTGGGGGCTTCAGAACTGGACACAGTACTCCAGGTGGGGTCTCACCAGGGCAGAGGGGAGGGGCAGAATCCCCTCCCTCGACCTGCTGGCCACGTTCCTCTTGATGCAGCCCAGGATGCCATTGGCCTTCTGGGCTGCAAGGGCACATTGCCGGCTCACGTTGAGCCTCTCGTCCACCATCATTCCCAAGCCCTTCTCCTCAGGGCTGCTCTCCATCCATTCTCTGCCCAGCCTGGATTTGTGCCTGGGATTGCCACAACCCAGGTGCAGGACCTTGCACTTGGCCTGGTTGAACTTCATGAGGTTGGCACGAGCCCACCTCTCCAGCCTGTCCAGGTCCCTCTGGATGGCATCCCTCCCTTCCAGTGTGTCGACAGCACCACACAGCTTGGTGTCATCGGCGAACTTGCTGAGGGTGCACTCTGTCCCACTGTCCGTGTCCCCTGAGGTAGTTAATCTTGGTTTGGAGAGAGGAGACCAGAATGCGTGTTGAAAAGGCACAGGCAGAAATAGGAAGTTTGGTTTCTAGTTAAGTATTTGCTCTTTTTTTTTTTAAAGCATTGCAACATACTTGTTGGCCTTGATTAAAGCATCTGATTTTTTAATTCTTTTTTTTCCTTTTTCCCCCCCATGAGGGAGGACGATTTGCCATATCACCGAAAGTGACTGTTTTCCTTTAAAGCTTCGGTTCCAGATTCAGATAGTTACTTATGAATCTCAGATTACATTAAAAAAAACCCAAATTTGAAATTTGACTAAGGTTTTTTTTGATGCTGTTGCTGGAGACATACTGCTTTTAAGTAGCTTTCTGAATGCTTTTTAGTAGCTTTAAGACAGTAAGTCACAAATAACTCGAGTTTCCTGAATTTCAGTGAGGTAAGTCCATCAAACACCTCGATGTGTTTTGAGAGTCATGGCTGATCTTCTTCTAAACACCTGCCGCTGATGGACGTTTGTACTTCTACTATTTGCATCTCTCAGTAAATATTATCTCAGCTTTGTTTGTTTGTTTTTACTTCCCTGGTAAAATTTGCTCTAAGGAGAGGTTACTTTCAGTGCAGTTCTGTGTCACTCCACCAGATGACACTTGATGCTTAAAGATGAAAAGATGAGTGGTCTTGCATTAAAAATTCTGTATTCCTGTGTTGATTTAGGAAGAGTAACACTCAGAACATTGTATTTCCAAAATGTTCTTGTATAGTACTTGTGCAATTTTAGATGTGTGTATCAGAAAAGCTTATATGCTTTGCTTGGGCTTTTCCTATGTGCTGATGAGAAAAAAAATGAGGGGAGACTTTTTTATAAAGGCTTTGAACCAAATGGTGCAGAAGATAAAACCACAATCATCATCACCTTCTGATGAACCGTTATAAGAGATGATACTCTTGTTGAATGAGAGGTTAAGGGTGGGAGCAACGGCACGGGGAAGGGTGAATTCTTCGGAAGGGGAACGTTTCTGTCATCCGTTTGTGCGGCGGAGTCCTGGTGCCTTTGCAGGGTTCACCACAATATTGACAGTAATTACAAATACGTAAATGGTTCAGACACAGATTTGTCAACTGCAAGATGTTCCTGAACATTGCACGTACCCATCGTGCAAGCCAAGCTGCGATGTACAACCAGGGGAAGGTTCTTCTGTTTTGTACCAGTGCAGAGCTGAACTTGCCGCACAGCAATGGTGCGATAAGCCGCAGGATTAAAGCTTGGTGTTAGCGTACATCTCCTGTGTGTATTTCTGCGTTTACCGAAAACAAGAGTAGCTGTTCCAGTTCAAATGGTGTGGTATTTAGGAGGCTTATGGATGTGTAAAAAGAGTTTGTGAGTAAATTGCCTAATTTTATGTGAAGTAATGTCCCTCATGCCAAATAATCTGTTTTGTTGCAGCCTTTGCTCTCGTGTCTTTTTCTTCACCCTCTGCTGAACATAGTACTGGGTACTGCGCCTGAGCCGCGTGATCAGTTGCACCGCGCGTTTGTAAGTGATGTGCCTCGCTGGTGGTGGCAATCCAAAGCTTTGAGATAAACCTAACATTATATTGATGCTGTCTTTGAAGTAATACAACTTAAGTAGCTAGCACGTGAACTGTGCTGCTTCTCCCAATGGAAAACATAAATCTGTGGCTGTGCCTTACTTGTTTCCCAAAGTAACTTATTTGTATTTCCTTTTTTGTTTATTAGCAGCTGGTTTGCAGTGCTCAGCAAAGTGTCTGCTTTGAGGCCCTGGAAGCCCTTTTGCTTTCTGTGGCTGTGACGTGGCATTAATGGTTCAAGTGACTTTCTCCGAGACGCTTGCCGTTCTTGTTTCTCTTCTTCTCTTGATGCCACAGTGCGCACAGACGTTTAACGGAGGCATTTTCAGTCTGGGGTATGGTCCTGAGATTTGGGAATTGTACTGGATTGACTGAAATGAAAATTGGCCATTTCCTGATGGTTTCTTTTTTTTTTTTTTTTTTTTTTTTTTTTTTTTTTTTTCCCTGTAGTGTAAAAGGTCCAAGCCGTGTTTTATTTTGTTTTGTAAGTGGTACAGTAGTTTTCCACCTTTTCCATACAAGGATCCCCTTTTTCCATATTCACTTAGCAATATGGAAAGATATTTCCTCGAGAAAATAGGTTTCTCGAGCCAAGAACGCGTTGCCAAATGTTTGTCTAAAGCATGTCATTAGTATGGACGAAACAAACGATAACCAGCCCAAATCCAAACCTCTTGGCAGCAAGCTAGAACAAAGAACTCTTTTAACTGTCTTGTGCCAGACTTTTAAACCCATGTGAGCGGCTGTGCTTAAAAGAACAACATTCAAAATAGAAGCCCTGGGTGCCATAAAATAGGCAAGTTAGTGCAAGACAAGAGGGCCTGGTAACTTTATTCCTCAAGCTACTTTCATGGCTGTTTGAAAAATGAGAGAACAAAAGTAAGTCCTCCTCCTGCAAACACTGAGCTTGTTCTGGGTTCAAAGAATCTCAGGCCGGGCTCTGGTCATGGAGCAGCGCTCCTCCAAGGAGCCGTGCTCAGCGCGCCGTAAGGATGCTGCAAAATAGCAGCTGGCAAAAATCAAAGAATTCAGCCCATGGGTTTGTATTTCTTTGTCTGATTCCCTTAAGTGAAAACCTGCTCAATCTCAGCTGGGAGGTGATTGAATTTCCGTAATTGATATGTTATTCCATGTCAATAGAAATGTTACTTCATGAAGTGCTTTGGGAATTTATGTTTTTTAAGTCTCTTGTATAATAAGATTATCATTAAGCCTGATTAATTGTGATTGAACGCATTCCAGAATCCGAGATGATGGCTCTAGAAACCACAGGCTTGGGTTGATTGTAATTGTACAGATCTTTGTGTAGGCACTGATTGTTGATCAATGCAATACAGAAGTTAATAGGAATGCCCAGATTTCACTTTATGGTTGTTAAATCTGTATCGATACAGGTTGAACTTCTCCCTTGGTGTAGCAAGGTGCCCTGATTTGCCATGCCTGGCGAGCGAGCTGCTGCTGGTTCCTGGCCAGCAAACTGGGTCATTTGTACCTCCGAAGGCTGGGAGAGAAATGAGCAACGGAGTGAATTGTAACCTTTCTCTTTACAGTGAAGGGTAAAATAGAGGGGAAAACTAAAAGAAGACCTTTTGTTTTACAGGAAAGCATACGCATGTGCAGATAATTGCAAAAGCTGGAGAATAAAGCTTTGAATGCAAAAGCTTTTTTCATAGATCAGAAGTAGAGTAATAGTCCATACTAAAATTGCTAATATAATCATGGTCTCTTTGTTACCATGCAAATTTCCACGGAGTAATTTGTCCAACACCATTTTTGTTGTTTATGGATCAATTTGAAAACAGACTAAGAGAAAGCAGAAGACCCCTGGGTCCAGTTGGGTATTTAATTAGAGGAAAGCAGCGCAATGTTCCGCCTGTCCCAGCAGCGATGCTTGCGCCGAGCCTGAAACCAGTGCAGAGGAGAAGGGTCTCCTGTCGTGGGGTTCTGTCACCTGTACTCGTGAAAAATAGTCATTAATTCAATTACATTAATGCAATTAAAACTTTCAACTTCTTTGGTGAAAGAAGTATTTTAGTATGTGGGTGAGAACTGGTCCCTCTTTAGAGCATCCCCTATTTAGAGATACATCCATATAAAAATACTGTTTCTGTTCTGTAGGATATTACTGTGATATTAATCTACATATGACTCTGCCTACCTCTCTCCCTGTGCCAACAGATACCTTTAAAAGCAATTTTTAATAGAGTTGTGAAAGTAAATCCAGTGCTCTTCAACTCGTGGAGGGCAAGACCTTTCAGACGTTAAACCTTGTCACGGCAGCTGTGGAGCGACCCTGCTCCAGCGTGGCGTGAGGAGGAAGCACGTTCTCTGCAAGACTCGACATTTTCTTGGAAGCACTGGTTTTAATCTTTTTAAAAGGGAATGATTTCTTTGCAAATATACTTAACTGCTGAGTGCAAATCTGATGGTAGAACACTGTGTTATTTTTACTACTTCTTGCATGAAATGCTATTATGGTACTACCTTCTTTGCATGGTGTCTATTTTCTGCTCCTTTTCTTTTTTTTTTTCCCCTGCAGAATTGGATATTCTGTTTGCGTTGGACCGTGACTAATGTTCGGATTCGCTTTCTGTAGCGCCAGTGATGTTCTGCCAGTGTTTTAGCAGGGGATTTCCCTGCCTCTCCCGTGTGCCAGTGAGGAGCTGTGTACCTCAAGAATACATGCACTTCATTTATTTACTTTGGGGAGCAGGAAAACAAAGGCTCTGGTTTACTTTTTGTTTTCCCGATCCCATACTACCAGCTCAATAGCTGGTGCTGGAGTGGGAGGCAGCCCTGTTGCGGGATAGAACGACCACTGGCCAGGAGTCCGTGCTCCAGTTCTGTTCCCGCTGTGAAACCTTGGCAACACTTTCCTTTTTTTTTCTTTTTTTTTCTTTTTTTTTCTTTTTTCCCTTTTCTTTCATTTTCAAGCGTTCTTTGTTTGGACTGTGAACAAAGAGTGTTTTTAGTAAGTGTTTGTACAGTGCCTATCTCACTGGGCTCTGCTTTCCTTTGGGATTGCTAGGTGCTTTTGTACTAATAACAAAATTAAAATTAGACGCTGGTTAAACAAGTTGTTACCAAAGTGCTCTCACCAAGAGCAAGGGCTGGCGTTCCACATCCCAGATCTTCCAAAAAATGTGTGAAATCCACAGCAATGCAGACAACAGGTTACCTGCACTGTACGTACACACATACTCAGCCGGCGGCAGAGATTCACTCTCTTCGCTGCCCCTTCCTTTCCTTCCCCTCCCTGCTCCCTCCCTCACCCCTTGAAGCACATCCAAACGCTGCGTCCAGCTTCAGGGCTGGTGGAGGAGACCGTAACCATCCACGGTGTAACCATCCATGGTGTAACCATCCACCAGTACCGGGCAGCTCAGGGGAGACCGCCTCTGTGTTTTGCTGGGGTGAGTTTATGTTATTTTTTTTTAATGGGGAGGCTGATACGCCCGTGAGATCCTGCAGGACCGACTCCGTGCGGGATTTGGCAGGAGGACAAGTAAAAGTAGCTTTATTAAATGCAGCTTCTGATGATGGTGTCTGCAGTTTGCCCCAAGAGCCGTTTTGGGAAGGATCCATGGATTAAGTGCCCCTACTCTTGGCAAAATAAGTAAATGCGAGCATTTTTCAGCCTATCTTTACTGCTGGACTTTTTCTAGTACCAGGATGATTTCAGAGCTTCGCAGACCTGAGCACTAACAGGGTGCTGCTCTGTTGTACAGGGTGCTGCTCTGTGGCAGCAGAGATTGGAGTTTTGGGAAGAAAGTTGTTCATTGATGTGTTGTTTGTGAGTAAGTGTTTATTCTTGTTGCTCTTAAAGAGATTATGCATAAAATTAATCATGAAAAATTACTGTAGCAGCAGCAAACTGCCTCTCTATAATTTCATAATTACTAAAGGGAATGATTGTCAAGCTGTGTATATAGATAAATATATATAAAATTAAGAATTCTATATATAAAAATTTTGAAAGAATTGGCTTGGCTCATACCTTTGCTAGAGCTGTTCAGTGTTACGCAGCATTCAAAGTACACAACTGTGGTTCCCTTTCTACAAAGGCTATCTTTGTTTTTCGTGTGAAGTCATGGTCTATTTAAAACTCTTGTGTTTTAATAATGAATTTCGCTGGAAACGCCAGGAAATGAGTCCATGAGTTTTTGCCCTGATAAAAACCAATTTGGAAATTGCAAAGTCAACTGTGAATAAGTATGCATTTCATTTTTAAATGTTTCTGCTTTCCAGTTTTGTTCCTCTTTTCTCAATGTTTTGGAAGAAATGATAAAGCTCACATCACTGACTTCGTACAAGTTCATTCTGCTCACTTTCAAAGCATATGCTGACCGTGGAAATAAAGGAGAATGGAAAAGGCACTTCACACCTTTCATATTTCTTTCTGGTAGATTTTATTTAATCATACTTCCAGGACTAACCGTGTTCCCCCCTTTCCCCACTCCTCGCTGGCTGGGTCCTTGCTTTTCTCCTTGCCCCCCGACGTGGCTTCTAGGGCAGGGCGCTCTGGCGATGTGCGGCCAGCAGATTTAAGCAGCTGAAGTTATTTAGGTGTCTAACCTTCTTTTGACACCACTTACACCCTACAAGTGATTTAAACTTCTCTCTTTCTTTTTCCTGCAGGATCTTAAGGGGAAGTGTCTAAAATAAGTTGCAGAAATCCGTATGACCAGGGCAATTTTTTCTGTTTAGTTTATTTAAGCCTAAAAAGCAAAGATGCTGCGTTCTCAAAAGAATGCATTTTGGCAGCAGAGGTGACTGACAGCAAAGCTAGTTGCAGTTTCTCAAAATTTATTTGGTTTTCAAAAATTTATCTTGCGGCTGAACAGTGATAAAACCCTGTTGCTGGATTAATGCACCAAGAAAAATCCAAGTGGATTGGAACAATTGTGTTTTAAAGTTGCAACGCCTGTGTAGTAATTGCAGATTCAAGTAGGGAAAATAATAATTGATAAATGCTGTTTCATAATTTTTTTTAATTGACATTTTAAACCAGCCTTAGTTTTTAGGGTAGCATCTGTAAGACTTATTAGTGCATGGGAGGAGTTTTTCTGCTGTTGTGCGAGAAAGGAGTGCTGGCCATTAGCAGAGATGGGTTTTAAAATGTGGAAAACTTAGAGGGTTGTGAAAAGTCATCTTTTAAAAAAATCACTTCAGCTTCCTTTCTAGTGATTTGGACTAGGTTGGAATATGTGGAAAACCTGCATGGCTCACAAAAATCACCCTGAGTTGTCTGTGCAGAGCACACAGTCAGTTCTGCATCTGCACAGGAGAAAGTTATAAAAATACGTATTGCAAACCACAGACCGTCCCTGTATATAGCAGGTACCTCTAGAAATCTCCATTTTCATGAGCTGGTGTACCGTTTCACTTTTAGTTGTTTAACTTGGGAAACCGAAATGTGTTCACACGGTGTGCTTGAGTACCTCTTCTGGGATTTTTGGTGGTTTTTGCTGCATGCAACTACTGATACTATTAATATACAGCAATTCAGGTGTCTGCAGCAGAAATAGTGTTGCAGTTAGGCAAGCTGACAGCGTTTTTCCTTTGTTTCATTTGCAGGTGAATATAGTTGTCAGAGTATTAAATAAAGGGCAAACAAATAACAGGTATCTCCTTGTTCCTTGTTTAGCTGTGTACATGATTTGAAGTGTTTATCCTTAACAATGGCCTCTTTTTTTTTTTTTCCCCCTTTTAATTACATCTCTATTTTATTCTTCCAGCAAGAGGTTATCAATAATCTAAAAGCTACCAGCAACCCAGAGATTAATTCTTCATTTCTTTGACCGTGAACAAATCTAATAAAAAGCTTCAAGAAGATTACAGCAGGATCACACAGTAATAAATAGCCATTTGCTTGTCGGTTTTGTTCCATTTATTCTTTGTCAATGAAAGACTAAAGTCTGGTTTTTTTTCCCTCAGCTTTGCACATCTGATATCTTGCCTTGTTACTAGGAGACGTCGTCTGATGTGTGTGTTACTTTCTTCCAGCGCGGTGGTATTAGCCACTTAATGGCAGGAATGTAGGCTGGTAAGAGTCTATTGTTATTTAGCTGTTAGAAAGTCTAAAACAGTAACGCGTTTTTATTTTTTCATTTGTTCAGGGAGTCTTTGAAGAAACCTCCTGGCTATCCTTTCCAGACATACCTGGATATGTGTGATTTTTATGTACATACAAAAATACATATATTCTTTGACTCTTGGTAATCAATATGTGCTATTCCTGCAATTTCTTGGCTTTCTACTGTGCCTCAGTTGTTACCTTTGTCTCTCCCTGGCATGCTACCTTTTAAAGAAAAGAATAATACATCTGAGCTGCTCCCATGTGAATTCCCCTGATGCTGAGCTTCCTTGGTAGTCGACAGTGTGGCTTTTTAATCTGGTTTCCTGAGGAAGTGAGGTTTA
Organism: Tetrax tetrax; assembly: GCA_009806455.1. Classification (NCBI taxonomy): domain Eukaryota; kingdom Metazoa; phylum Chordata; class Aves; order Otidiformes; family Otididae; genus Tetrax; species Tetrax tetrax. Next base: position 147,907 of record WHYT01016165.1, read on the forward strand.
TGCAACTGTGCTGCCTGTCCCTCATTGGTCTGCAAGCTCATTTCAGAGCAGGTTGATAAGAGGGCTAGAGACCGCGAGGGGAAATTTGTTTTCTTTTTCCTTTCAGTATTTCCAGAATTCATCAGGCAAATCGACAGGTCTCTAGAGAAGAGGAGACAAGTGGGCAAGACCATCAGGTTGGCAGCTGCCAGCTGGGCAGTGGACACATGAGTTGCTCCAGACCAGCCCCATCTTGCGCTGGTCCATTCCTGCTGGGACTGTGGGAGGGGCGCAGTGAAAAGTTGGCATTGGTGTGAGGGGATATGGCCAGAAATGTGTTAAGACCAGGCTAGCTGAGCCGTGCAGAGCTGCTCCTTGGCTTTTGGCTGCAGCAGTAGCTGGGCTACTCTGGTTTCTGACTGTTTGGGTTTTTAAGCATTTTTAGCCCTTCCCCATTGCTTTTTTTTTTGTAGCAGCTGGTGTTCTGTGGTGTTTTGCTGTGTTTGCATCGGCAGATTTAGTTCTGCTCTTCCTTGAGTTTGTGTAGGAATTGGGATTTTGCTTCGAGTGAAACTTTGCTATTGGTGGTTATGAAGACGTGACCGTGGGGGCAGCTGTAGGAGCACAGGGAAGAATCACACTCTCTGAGATCTGGGTACCACGTAATCAGCAAAACATTTTTATTGTGATATCATAAAATAAGTAAGACTTGCGTTTTATTTGTATTACGCTTTCTGATTTGTGGCCTAGTAAAGAAATGTTGTAGTCGTGCTCGGCTGGGGAGGGAACAGGTAGAAATAGTGGATTAGGCTGTTCACCCTCTGCTTCACAGGAAGATGGACTGCCTTCCCTCTGGGGCTTCTCCACTCCTGTACCAGCAGTACGTCTTCTAGGGGTGCTGTATGGATAAATGTAACATTACTTCATCTTCCTGCTATGAGATGTTGCTGGGGAAAACATTTTTTCATGGTTTGTTTTTTTTTTTCCTTCTCTCAAAGAAAAGATGCTCTTGCACAAGCTGCATATTGTCAGCTCAAACTAGGGCAGAAATCGCTGCAGAGAGAGAGGAGTCAGAAAGGGACCCAGCTCAGGATAGTTCCTCCACCAGTTCTCCCCTGGCCCCACATGGGTGGGAGATATCAGCCACCTCTTTAGAGGCACTGGGACCCCAGTGGTGTCTCCTTTTCCCCCATGTGGGACTGGAGGGGCTGAGGAGGGAGCTCTGGGGAGCAGACATCTGGGGCTGGGGCTGTCCGGAGGAGTGGCGGGAGCTTGCAAACCCGAAATGGTCTGTTGGGTAACGTAGGCTTTTTGGTGTCCGCTGAGGAGTGAGGAGGTCTGGCCTGTGTGCCAAGGTGGAGCCCTCTGTTTAATAACTGTTATTAAAAATCCTTTAGCAATGAACACATAGGAAGAGAAAGTGCATCAAATCACTTTGATGAAATTGTGTTGGCCATCCTCACCAGGATTTTGGTGCCAGGCTTCATCCTACCGTGGATTATTTTGGTTGACTTTTAATGGGAACTCTGACAAGACCCAAGGAGGGGGAGCACGGCATTGGCATGAAGTCAGGGTCTCACAGGAGGAGCAGCCGTGGAGTGGTCTGTCGCTGTGCCCGCCCCGCTTTTGGTGATGGCCTTTTCTCAGTTCTGCAAACGACAGCAAAATCATTGAGGTGATCTGTTTCATACCGTGCGTGATGATTGTCTGTAACAGAAATGCTATCCTGCATTTTAGCGATAAGCTGATGCTCCTTATCGAGCCTTCCTGAAACTAATCATCCTTGCTACAGCCTCAGCTCTGCAACAGGTTCATCCTTGTCAACCCATTTTTAATTGCAGCTGAGCACTAATTCCCATCTGTGCGAATTCCAGTATGTAAATAAAGTTCCAGTTCTCCAGCTCCTCTTCGGAGGGTTCTTACACCGCACTTGTTTCAAACAGCATCCCTCCAGCATCTCCGAGAAGTTTCATGCTTTTCAACTACGTGAAATTTGGTGAAAATGAAAGTAAGCACAGGTAAAATTATAGTAGTGGCAGTAAACCAGATTTTCCTTCTCCTGGTGTGCAGTCCTGCGCAGCCGGGCTTTAAAGCATCTCCGCTGAGTAGCAGCGTTGCCTCAGCGAAGCCCCCTCCCCTTCCCACATTTATTTCCATGGTAACCCGGGGAAGGCATTCTGCAGCCTCAAAACTACTTTTGCTCTTTCATCATGCAAGCTGGCATTGTCAAGGGCTGAGTGTATTCCTACAGCTTTGAATGAATATAAAAAAAAAAAAAAAAAA
>WHYT01016165.1:162617-179198 GCA_009806455.1 Tetrax tetrax
AAAAAAAAAAAAAAAAAAGCTGAATTTGGATGGGCAGTTGTTATTTGGGAGGCCCTACAGCGGGAAAGAACGGGCAACCTTCAAGTGACCTAGTGTCCGTACGTTGCTTAGTAAGGAAAAACCGGTCTTGCTTCATTAATTGATTAACTTGGAGGGTGGGGGTTATCAGAATTATCCTTCTGTGAAGCGGCGATTTCCTGAAACGCCTTCGAGGTGGGGGGGACAGGGCAGATGGCCGGCCGGGCTGCGCTGGCGAGCCGCTGGTAAGCTTGCATGCTGTGATCTGTTGCAAATCTTGCTTTCTCATGGAGTCTTTAATGTCTTTTCAGGTATCGTTTAGAAAATGGTGTCTTAACAGATGCCTGCTCTTGGACGGTGTTATGCATCTGCCTTTTATCGGTGTAGGAGCGGGGATGTTTAGGGGCATTTGGCAAAGCGTGCGCTGTGTGAGCAATTTGGAAGCTGGTAGTAAAGCGTTCGCTGCGATTCCTGCCGTAATGAGCTGGATTGATTTTATGATCTCTACGGTGCAGGCTTTCTAAAACCCGTATTTATGCAGCGTTTGCGTGTAGATGTTGAGAGGATTTTATTATATTTGAGCAGGCTAAGGCTGTTTGATTGCTCTGTGTGACGAGAGTAGCGTGTGGAACTGGTAGTGCTTGGTGAAAGAAAACCAATTGCTTGCAAACGGGAGGAATGAAATAATGTTGTAAGTAATTATTTTTTAAATATTCTGAAAGTAGAAACCTGTCTGATACAAGCATGATCAGAAACATTTCAAAATATGTCCTTATCTTGTGTGATAAATGGATTGGACGGATTTTTATTTTTAATTTCCTGCTCATGTCTGTTTCCATGTTGTCTGAGGACATGAATCACAGTGCAGTAATAGTATTGATTAAAATATTTCAGGGGTGCTGCATGATCAAAGGATTGGATTGATGTTTGATTGGCCTGTGACAAGTGGGCAGGAGTTTTGTTTTTCTTTCCTTGTATTATTTGGTTGGGAAGGGGTAAAAATGTAGCTTTCTTCTCAATGTGTCTGAAGTACATAATGGCTGTGAAGTTACCATGACAACATGGGGACTTGGATCAGATTTTCCCTCCACCCCTTTTCTGTTTTGTTGTTTTCTAAATATTTGTTATTTATGCATTCTCTGAGCTGTTTGAGGGAGAATCTTAGAGCTCCTGTGGGTACAGGACTTTTAATGATATCCAGCTTTGGAAGTGAATTATTTTTGCAGTGTTTTCTTTGATTAAGCACGGACCAATGTATGTAATTTGCTGTACAACTAAGGTGGGATCTAAACAAGGACATGAGCACCTCAAGCAGGAGTTAGGGGTCTACCTGTCCCGCGATTCCGGCATTGCGGCCCTGAAAACTTCTGCTGAGCTCTTGCACAGTCCTGGGACTCCCTGTGTTCTTGCGGCATTGCCGTGTCGGACGTGGAGCCTGGGGACTTCTGAAAGTTATGTCTGAGCGAAGGTGTAAGAGCATCTTTGTTCAGGCATGGCTGGAGTCTGGGACAAGCTTGGGGATGGCAAGAAAAAGTCTGATCATGGTCAAGAAAAAAAAAAAAAAAAACAATTCTTCCACACTTCTTTGCTAAGGAGTGCTGAATGCACCTCCCGGGTGGGAAGAGGGTGGAGGTTTTTGCAAGATGCGGTGCTAGCCGTCCCTCCTTGATCACTGGGGTTTACTAAAGATGAGGTGCTTGAGGTGGAGAGAAATTTGTGTTTGGTTCCCTTCTCAGTCTGAGGCACTCGCATTTCACCACTTGTGAGTTTTTCCAGCCTGCCAAGGGTTAGACTGTACAGGGCACTTCAAGCTCTTCTGAAGCGCTGACGCTGTTCAGAGGGAATGAAAGACTTGCTGGGTTAGAGGGGGTGTGCAGGAAAGGCAGTGGCTGCAGCACAGTGGTTAAGAGGCTTTTTTTGGGGAGTGGTGGTGGGAGAACATCTGGCTTCTGGTCTCCACTGCCACAGTGGCAGACATGTGCATGGGAGTTAGATGGGTGCTTACTTTGTGGTTAGTGTTTTGGGGTGACCCAATTCAAGAACCTTCCAGGTGAGTATTTACATTGGGAAGTAGACATCTTACCTGGAGATGTCTCCCTAGTGCCATCTTCTGCCTCCTCTTGGCAGGGCTTGTAGGATGGGAGGGAAGGCGTTTGTTTCGTACTTGTAATAGCAACCTGTGTAATTTATGGTGAATTTGGTGGAATAACAAGTAGTAGTAGATGTTCTGTGGAGGTGACGTTTCAATGTCAGCAGAGGAGGGTAATTATGTACTTCTAAGTTATCATCATGCTTCTTGATGGGAAAGAAAACACTGTACTTTGGGTAAATGGAAGTAAAAATCATTGCAGTTGACACTTGTGCCTGTGTAAACCTGGAGCAGAAGTGTAGTATCTGTGAGATTGGATTTAGTTGCCCTTGTGGCAGAGTTGTGAGTGTTTCAGCATTGAGGCAATTGAAAAGCAAATACAACTCAATGGTCACTTTTGTCTTTGTCTTGTTACTCGACATGAGGACGTGAAGAACCAGACGTTTTCCTCTCCGCTCCATCCCAGTGCTGCCACATGAATAATAGAATGACTTTTTTAATTTGGAAAAGTGTTGAGTTCTGTCTAATACTGGGGCTGAAGTTCCAAATAATGCTTAACAGGAATTATCTAGAGCTTGGTTGGATTGTGTCCGTTGAAGAACTGCGTGTCTACGTGATATAGCCTATTTCCCCTTCTCCTTAACATTACCTGATGTTATCATTTTGAATATAGCAACTGTGCAGAAAATCCAGTCCTTTGGAAATTCATCTCAAATATCTGAGAAAAGATTTCATTTGAGCCAGAGGCTCGAAACGATGAGATAAATCAGTGATGAGAACAAGTAAGAGCAAGAGTCTGATGGAGTTAGGTTATACAGATTTTTGTGGTTACATACCTTGCTTTCAAGATCCTTAAAGTGAGGAAACATCCCATAAATGCTAGAGGCAAAAACTTGAAAGTCATGAATTTAGGAGTAGTTAAAAAACAAACCGAACCAAACGTAGATGCACTCCTCCTCCCCCCCACCAACGATAAACAACAAAACCAAACCCTTCTTATTCCCAAGGTTTGTGCCAAGTGTGGTGCTGTAAGGAAATCCAAACCAAGAGAAACCCCTGTAGATGCATGGGAACCGGATGGATTGGCAATGAAGATGGCAGTACAGTGTTCTTGGTACTTAAGGGTTCTGGAGCTTGAAATTGTGCTTTTTACTCCCTCTGATGTTAGCAGTGGTGCTTTAAGAGCCCACTGACACCCGAAATCAAGGCATTTGTATTTTTTTTTTTCTGTTGTCTATTTCTAAGTGGGGAAAAGAAAGACTTGAATATGATCGTATTTTGTAGGACTGAAACCATTTGCAGTATTTTATTAGGAATAACCTGGTGTTGCTCTGTGTCAGAGGCTGGCGCTAGCTTGCAGTTTAATCCTTCTTGGTCTTTCCCAGTGCCTGGGGAGTGTTGGTGTACGGACTGCCGTGAAGAACTCCACCCGAGGTCCAGAAATTCTTTCCAACTTAGAGTCCCTGCCCCTGACCCCTCCAAAAAAGTGAAGAATTCACAATAGTGGATAAATTCATAATTCATTGTTAAAATCAAATCCTGTTTTTATAGAGCTATTCTTCTTTGCCACTTCCCTCCTCAAAAGAAAAGTTTCTGCATTTGCAAGTTCCAGCAGGAAACCAAAATTGGGCTTTTTCACTTAAGCATGGGATCAGTTGAAGTTTCATTTCCCCTGTAAATGCAGATGTGGCATTAGAAAGCCCTTGCCACAAAAATGATAGAGGTCTGGAAAATATGCTTCACTGAAAAAGTCAAGGGTCTCAACCTCTCTGGTTATCAAAGGCAAGCTGGTTTTAACTTGGGTTAAATTTATCGAATGACTGACCAAAATGCCATGGGCTGAGAAGGTGGAAAATTGAAACTGTAGTTATTTTGCTTGTAAAGGTGACTTTGTTTTTAAGAAAGAAAAGTATGGGTTTTTAATACTTCTTTCAATACAGCTGATTCCCAGTGAAATTATTTTGTTGCAGAACAAGAGGTTTCTGTATTTTTTTTTTCCATGCCATTAGGCAAAAATAATTGAGACGCAGTGCTTCTGCTTACTGGCCAGTTGAGTTGCTGTAAACCGTGTCATTCCCAGGGCTCTGCAGAGCACGGGACCTGTCAAAATAGCTGCCCTATCTGTTGTACCACGGTAGGAGACGTCTCGTTCCCCTTTCTGCTGCCTGTGGTCTTGCTGGCTTCCACCCAGGGCACAGCCTGCTTTCACACCGCTTCCCTGTGCACGGGATGAGCTGAATCCATTCAGAGTTGAGTCAATTTATTGACCTGACAAAAACCTTCTAACCAAGAATGATGTAGTGTCTGTGGTTGAGGGAGCGGGGCAGGAGGACTCCTTCATTTGGAGGAGGAGGTTAAGCGTAGTATAAAACTCCACCATTAGTCCCACCGTCTGTATCTTGCACCTGTGTTAAATTCTACTATTGAATGTTTGGTCTGGTTTGGTGAAATGTCCTTTTTTGGAAATGTTGCCGTGAGAAGCAGAATGAATGGCAAGTGCCATTGACTTGATACACTGTCATGGAAGTAGATACAACACACAGAGGGCTAAGGGGGCTGATCCCACCAGGTGTTGAGTTCCCCTTCCAAAGGAGCTGCCCAGTGCTCTTGTGTTCCCTCTGAGCAGCCTGGATGGAGAAATACCAAGGGCTTCAGGGCTGGGCCCTTAAAGAGTTAAATGGACAGAGTAGTAATTGGTGAATATTTAGGTCATGGAGGACTGAGACTGGAGAAAAATTGAACATTACTGACAGCTGGTGGGTTTTATATTGGTAACAGAGAGACTGGAAGATATCTTCTATCTAGTATTAACACTAGATTTGGGGGTTCTAATTGCACTTTCTGTTGTGTTTGTGTTCTTTGTTGCATTTCTGTTGGTTGGCAAGAGGTGAGGTGTGCAATGGGTCTCTAAATGGGCTTTCTAGAACCATTAGTTTTATCTTTCATAGAATCACGGAATGATTTGGGCTGGAAGGGACCTTTAAAGCCCATCCAGTCCCACTCCCCTGCAAGGAGCAGGGGCATCTCCAACCAGATCAGGTTGCTCAGAGCCCCGGCCAACGTTTCCAGGGATGTGGCATCCACCACCTCTCTGGGCAACCTCTGCCAGTGTTTCGTTGGAGAGGTGGTAGATGTCCTACAGCCCTAGTCGGAGTTGACCTCATAATAGTAGTAGGTGTTTTGAAGATTAAATAGGAGCAATTTGTCATCTTTTCTGAGGCAATGCTTACAAAATTCAAAGTCTTACTGGCTTTCCGCAGGGCTCTGACCCATAAACCACTTCTCAACCCTATGTGTAGCCCCGGCTTTGAAAACTGGATGAGTGCATGGTACGTGTTGTAACTCTCTTCCTGTGAGCAGTCCCCGTGAAATCCATGGGATTACTCATGCATCTGACCATGTCCACATTCTGGCTTGACAAACTTTAGTTTAGCGTCCTGGGTAAGGTCTGCGAGAGTCGGGTCTGCTCTCGTGTCCTCTCTCTCCTCTGGGCCAGAGGCACCCTAGAAGCTCGGTCTGACCGTGCTTGCCTGCAGCTGTACCTGTGTGATACAATTCCGCTCAGGGAGGCTTTCATCCAAGCACAGCCGTACCAATACAGCTGGAAAAGAAAAGAAGTTGGATTAGCATGGAGGTTTAATAGTGTTGTGAGAAGGGCTGGGTGTCCGTGGTTTGGAGAAGAATCTACTGAATGAAGTTTGCTGAAAGTGCTACGTGTATAGAACTTATTTTCTTAATGGCTAGTGTCTGTATTTTTGTGGGAAAAGTAGGGTGGGAATGAGTAAGGGACAATGAAACACATGATTAGAAAGGTAACTTTAGAATGTCAAGGAAAGACAGGTAAACATTCCCATTAATGTATTTTCTCCTGCTTTCTTATGTTTCCAGGGAAGTAGAATTACCTGCTTTTTTAAACTTTAAGGTAAAATAGATAGCGTATACTTCGCTGCATGCAATGGAACTTTCATGTCTTCCTACTTTCACAGTAATTTTGTTTGGCAATGATTTTTTAGCATGGGTAGATCAAGGCAGGGGCATTGCTGTCTGGATGAAATGGTGACGTCTTTGCAACTGAGAGACAAAAGGTTCACAAAATTCACGTGTAGCTCTATCTAGTGCTCTTGAAACAAAGAGCTTTGAGAGAATATCTGTAACCTGCATTTGAAGCTTGTTCTTTTGCATGAAAATAAGGAATTTCTATCATACATATTTTCTGAACTGCATTCTCTTGTGCCTGTTCTGAGCAGGGGTATTCTGATGGCAATGTTTAACTGTTTTCTGTTATTACTTTTTTCAAAAGTAGACGTAGAATCTGACAATCTGGCACCCTGAAGTATTCAGTTGACAGCTAAATTATCTAACCGATACGTCCTCGTTTATTTCTGTACTTGTCCCATGTTGGTGCCCAAAGTCCAGCAGTTTGGATGAGTGTTTGTTTTTATGCTGAGAGGTGAGAGAAGAGTAAGAGAATATTTCAAAGGGACATAGGGAAAATCCTGTTTTGTTTTTTTTTTTTTTTTTTCTTCATCCTTATGTAGTTGGAAACCGACTAAAGAGCTCTCTCAAATAGTATGTGACTCTGTTTATTAAATGAACATGAAATGGGTTTACTTCTAAGCCACTTAATTACATCTAGGGGGACATGCAAGTCTTTCAGGCTCCGTGTTTGCTGCCAGTTTGAAGCAAGCCCAGAGAGAAGGGATGAGCGCCGTGGGGTCAGGCAGCGGTGCGGCACGCTGGGTGGTTTGGGTCAGAGCGCTGGCAGGTGAGTGATGCAGAAACTGTTCTCTTGACCTTAAAGAAGAAAATAATTGAAAAAGATCAGGAGAAAAGCATTTAAGAAAATGAAGCTATGCATGTCAAGAACTTTCTACAGGCACATTTTCTTCTTGAAACAGCAATGTCCAGCGTTGGTTTACTTGTTGGCTCAGTTACTAAGTGGAGTAAATAGAGGAAAAACACTTTAATATGCTCTCTTCATTGGTTTCAGCTTCATTTAAAAAAAATTCTTTTTACTATGTCGCGTTGTCTCCATGGTGTTGCTTGTGGTTTTAAGGAAGTCTTCAGAATAACTGATTGAGAGCCTGCACTTAAAGTGGGTAATGTTTCCATCCTTGCATAATTTGGATTGTGTCTATGGATCAAAAACCACAGTTCCATGGATGAAAAGATAGTTGTGCTGTGCGAATTAAGAGTCATCCTGCTGAAAACAGTAGCAACTGCCCTCCTACCTCTGTTCCCATGATCTATGACATGTGCCTGTATGGTGTGCCTGTATGGAGCTCAACTGAGGAAAGGAGAGGAGAGGAAAGTGAAGACCAAGAACACAAGTTTAACATGTCACCAGCTTCTCAAGCCGGTGTCAGAGGCTTTGGTGGTGAGGCAAACAGAAGACCTTACATCTACTGGTGGGAGAATAATTCCTTTGATGGATACGGACAGATCCATTGCTACTTGTAAAGTAGCTCCCAGTAGTACTGTAAATCACAGTTAGGGGAAAAAATAGTGTATTCCGTATGTGAAATGCAGCAGGTGTGACCACCAATTCTCTTTAATGTAGAGGAAGTTTGCCGTCAACAAAAGGAGTATCTTAGACTGGACCTGCAGTAGCTGAAATGTTTTGGCACCAGCAGTGCCAGCTGGTCGTTCTTACAGGGTTGCTGGCCGCAAGTTGCGTGATTGCGTTAGCCCAACGTGGGTTCCCTGCGGCCGGATCTGCCGAGTTTATGGGTTACAATTTTGACAAGGGAAGTCAAATACAGGAAGATTTCAGATATATCTTTTGGAGAGAGGAGTTAAAATACCTTTGCCACAGGTTTACTTGTAGTAGTAATAATAATAATGAGAATTAGACTGATGTGAGTGAATGGACTAAGGAAAGCCACTGAAGGTTTCCAGGTGGTTTCATTAAGCCCTGGACAACCCAACTCCCTTCATACCGAGTTTTCCACCTCCATACTTACTGTTTCTCAGCACAGCTATGCATAATGTAGGCAACTGGGTTTTTCCAATCAGTATTGTTGTTTCATGTGACGATAAAGTATTGCTTTCTTGTTTATCCTTCACTGATCATACCACTGTTGATACTTTCCTTGGTGGTATAGATTACGTTCCTTTCAAGCTTGGTAATTACGTTGTCTTCAATGTGCAGTGAAATTTCAGCTATTGTCCACCCGGGGAGGACTGGCTGCTGGTGAACAGCTGCGTTCTCCGGTACTCAAACTCGCTCCAGTTCATCTGTGAAGAATTGGATTTTGGATGTTAGTTACCCAGACAAATCAGCAATTGGTTTCAAGCATTGTTAAGGACAAAGCGAAGAATAAATAGCTTCTGCAAAATACGGCATTGTGAGCGGTGCTGATGCGATCTGCTATAATTTGTCTGTCTACCTTGGAAAGCTCTGTGCAGGAAGATGAGCTTAGCATTTTGAGATAATTACCCATAGTGAATATGAATACTAGCCTATCTCTTCCTTGGTATTAAAAGACAAAAGAAAATTTTGTCGTGTGCTTTTGTAAAAATAAACAAACAAACCCAAGCTAATTAAAACTTGGCCTGAATCTCGCAGTGCTTCTCAAAAGTGTCCCTGGTTTCAGTATTTGTGTTCATGGTTTTGTGCTGGACAAGAAGCGTTGGCAAGGTGGGGAACTGGTGCTCAGACCTGTGCTGAAGCAAGCTGTGCGTTGGAACCAGTTTGGTGTTGGTTTATGGCAGATTGGGGGTTGGTTGTGTATGTATGTACGTATATGTGTATATATATGTGTGTGTGTGTGTGTGTGTGTGTATATATGTATGCACACCCAGTAATTAAGGTACTATAACAGCAGCAACAAATCCAGAATGCAGATTTATTCTGATTGTGAGAAAGGAGGTGAATGCACATAGAAACAGATTTTTGACCTTATAAATGCCATGTTGTGCTGCTGCATAGCTGATGAATGCGCTCTCGCTGCAGATGTATTTTCTGGTGTAACAACAACTTCAGAAGTTCGTTCATCTAAGAAATGCGTGCGAATGGTTGTGTGACACATGCAAGGTCTTTAAACCAATTTTTACCATTACCCTTTGTAATTTAACAGCCATAGGTTAGGGCCTGAATTATTTAGGAATGCCTTTCTGCCTTGCTACCCATGTTGTCTTGCTTAATCTGATCTGCTCCTTTATCCAGGTACCTACAAGTAAAGTGGATTTAGAAACAGCGAAGTCTTGATTCTCTTTTGATTGTGGTTCACTGCTGCTTATGGGAGGATTCTTTTTGCTTAATGGGGCTTCCCTCTGTTAAATTCTTAACAGAAATTCTCATTTCTGTTGGAAAACGGAACATTTGAGAAACCTCGGAGAATGATTTCCATCCCTCCCTCCCAATTTTAACCTCTGAGTCAAGTGAGAAAAGAGGATTAAATGCTGCTTCTGCAGTGCGAGATGCCGAATCCTTTTGTGCCGTTAGACCTTGGATCTGTTCTCAGGTAGCCTGGAAACGTTAACTGAATTGAAGTAGTTAAGTACTGGCCTTCAATACACTCCTTTTTGGGTTGTGTTTTCTTTTCCTTTTCTGTTCTTTTTCATTTGTCCTAAATCAAGGAATGCGTTGAACTAAAATAAGAATTTTAACCTTTTCAGAATCCAGGAGTGGAACTGTTTGCGATCAAATGATGGCAGAACAGTAAGTTACCATCTCTCAGCTCAGATCCTCAGCGGTTAACGTGTGAGCTCTTAGCCTGCCCCAATTTTGAGATAAAATGTGTCAGTTTGAGGTTTCTTGTTCTCTGTGATCACACAGGCAATGATGGCAGGTCTTGTGAGGAGGCAGTAATTTGCTAAGATGCTGTAACTGGGGTGCCGAGTTATCCCCGGTTACGCTGATGCTGCATCGCTCCCGCCTGGAGTCGGCACCAGGGGAAAGGCACACAGTTTTTTTTTCTTGGTGTTAGATGTTTACAGGCATTTCTTCCCATTGCTTGATGACTTCTGGAGCACTTACTGCTGATACCCATCTTATAATGCAGTGTCAGGTGGAATATGGATTTGTACCTAATGAAAATGGAATGGAAAAATTATCTTTACTGCTCTAGAGCTGGTACCATGCTGGGGTGACTGCGTCTCTGTGGAATGGCGCCAAGTGCCACCCGCAGGCAAATTGAAATACTCATTTCTACAGCCATCTTGCAAGGGAGAGTCAAGGCCATCAAGGAGGGTTAAACAGGAGCAGAGTGTTTCGTGTTGTGGCTGGCTCTCACCTACTTGTGCCCCTCTCTTAGGCACAGGCTGACTTTCCTTCTCCTCCACTTGATACCTGTTAGGACTGACAATTACTAACTGTTAATTAACGTTGTGGCTGTCACTGCCATGTCTGAGTGTTTCCAGTGCATCCTCTGCCTATGCCAGAGAGTTCCCAACTTTGTGGTCTCCTTCCTTCATCAAACAAAGAAAAATTAGACATGGGGGCGGAAAACTGACCTTCAAATCAAGCTAGAATGAATTTCTAGACCTCTTCACTCTGAATTCTCCCCGCCATTACTACGGACCCCAGATGACAGGGAGGACCACGCGGCCAAGCGCTTTCTCTGTGGATCCGTTGTTCCCTCGCCAGTGCAGCCCCAGCATTTTGTGTTGCACAGGTAGGAATAAGCTTGCTCAGAAGGGCTCATGGAAATTCTGTTCGTAGGGCTTTGCTCTGTCCTAACAGACTTAGATTGCCAAGAGCAGGGCTTTCTAGTCTTTTATCTGTCTGTAAAGTGTCACTGAACATCTATGGCGTGGCATAAATAATAACAGTAATGATGGTCCTGCGATGTGCTGTGTGTCCCTGGGGAGAGCGGAGACTCCGACCCCGCTGTTCCCGGTCCCTGATGCCCAGATGGTGCTGATGCTTTATAGACGTCTTCTCATCCACTTTGAACACCAAAACTGCTCCATTTGGCAGCCTTTGCTGCTTCATATGCTGTCATTATGAATTCAGCCCCTGCTTTTCAGGTGATTTTTATTTTTTTTTATGTTTAAAAAAGATAATTTTTTTCCAAATGCTAAAGCTCAGTCATTTTAATTTAACATTATCATCTATATTTCCAACAGATGGCTGAGTGGATTGCAATTTTATGCTGTTAAATGTAATTACCATTTAAGTTCTATGTTCAAACGAATATATTGTTATGACTCTAGTTTTTGTATTTGTAATCCTGAAAATGTTTTGAAATAAAATATATTTTACTGGATAGAAGAATGAGGAACCCCAACATATAATGCAGTTCAGAATATGTGATAAATTGAATTTTAGTTGATACAAAAAAGTTTATATAGTTTTCATGGCTCGAATGAATTATTTGATTTAACTGTAATCTAACCATTGTAATTCCATCATCAAATGAGAACTGAAGTATTTGGGAAACATCTCTGGTTGGGTCGCTTTGGAAAGCGCACGTACTTTGTGTATGCTGTGCGTTCTGGCATTGCACTATTATTTCATGTTTTAAATGGCATGTGCGAAATTCTGAGATTTTGTGGGAAGGAGGAAGTGTCTGTTCAGTCCAAGAATGGTTTTCCTAGACATCTGGTTAGGAAAATACGGCTGTAGCAGTTGTGTTCTTGTATCTGACCAGGTGAGGAGGCTCCATCGTGGTGAGAAAGAAGGAATCGGCTCTGATCTTCGACTAGAAAATCGGAGAGATTAACTAGATATTTTTCTCTTTGTCTCTAGTTTTATTCTGGTGGTTTTATCAGCAACCATGCATCCTGCAGGGAATAAAATACAGGATTCTTCCTGATCATTACTGCAAATGAGCTTTTAAATTAAAACCCACCTCTAAGCGATTATTTTACTTGATGGTTATAATTTTTCCTCTGCCGCAGTCCGTAATAAGTCCTGACCAGAGTTTTTCCATTTGAGAGCACAGCTTCAACTAAGGGAACCTGGAGATGAAGGTTGGCCAGTCGGAGCGTGTTCCTGCGCCGTGTCTGCAGGACGGCCGAGGGGCTTGGGCAGGAGCGCAGAGGAGGGACCGCTGAGCGGCACGGCGTCGCGGTGGCCCTGTCTGAGGGGGTAGGAGTTGGGGCAGGCTGGGCTGTGTACGCTGGCAGCGCCTTGGCTTAACCTTCGAAATCGCCTGCGGCTGCAACTGCCCTCTTTGGGGTTCCCCGAAGAGAACCGTCATTCCCTAACGAGGGAGGTGGGAAGATGTGGCTAATGCAGACTTTGCATAAATTTAGGAATGCCACAGTTTGATATAGGAGGCATGACACCTGAGCTCTGAGCATCTCTTGATTAGCCCCGGTTTATTTATGAGCAGGATAACGTAGCTTAAGGTGCCTTCTGAGCACTAACTTTGGTGACAATCATCGTGTATTTTGGGGGAGGTTGCTCATCATGTACAAAAGCAGAGGTCTAGGACAACCTTCCTTCCTGCCATGGAAGCAGAAAGAGTACCAGGGAATTTGGAGATGTACTGGTATTACTATTTTATTGTTTGTTGATTGATGCTAACTCAGGTCCTCACTTTAGGTGTAAAGACACTGCTCTAAAAGGTGTCTCATTCATCTCCCTGCGATTGGACTTCTGCAGCAGTTCAGGCTAGCTGAAGCCAATATGCAGTAATAAATCTAAAAAAACTCAAACAAAACCAAAAATCATTTGTCCATAAGCCATTCTAGGGAACCAATACAATTGTGATCATATAAATAGATTGTACTTTCACAGTCAATGACTGTAAGAGTTCAGAATTATAAATTTATTATAAGAGTCATTCATGATCTGAAATAATCTTGTAATGATATTTTTTTACTGTTCTACAATGAAAATTCTTTGCATTTTTCTTAATAGCTTCTAAATTTCTGCAATCACTTTTATTTTTAAATCCCTCCATTATTTCCAGTCGTCCTTTCTCCTTAATGATGCAGCTTTACCAGCAAGCATATGTTTTATGCATAGAATATTCTCCTTCCATAAAAGGACAATATGGAATAACGATGCAGAAATTACATGGAAACCAGTAATTATTCAAACAGTGACTGCCATATGGTAAATGGTATTTTATGCAATATAATTTTAAACACAAATATTCAGATATGTCCTGCGCAAGTAACGTGGTTTGTAATTATCCATATTAGCTATACATTTATATTTGAAAATGCTAGTTGCCTGTTACATTTCAGGTAATGATAGAGCAAACGCTTTCTTAGTTTATTTCAGGGTTGAAAGCTGTGACCTAGGCAAGAGAAAATTGCTGGCAGAGTTGTAATGCAATTTTGAGATCAAGTATGATATATTTTTTTCTTTAGAATGAAGATTTTGCGGTCAGTCACACGGATTTTATTGTTTGAGATTTGTAACTGTTGTCCCAAATAATCATCTAGGTGCTCACAAAATGTCCTTGTTTTCACGTCTCGTCCTTACTGATGTGATGAAAATGCAATTATAGATAATGGGAGAGATGAAATGGTTCTACAGATACAATAAATTAACTGGAGTTTTGTTGGGAAAACTAATAATAGTTCCTTTGACTGCAGCTTTTTTCTGTTACAGGCCTTTCAGCTGGTGTTGCTCTCTTTGGAGCTTGCCAGGCTGGAAAAAAAAATAAAGGATGCTTTATGCTATCCTGCGTCCGCTCCGGGATCCAAAATACCGGAGCTGGTTCAGTGGTTTTCAGTCTCTTCCAATTTATTTATCTGTGTCTTGTTCCCATGGAACACTTTTCACCTTTCCAGGCTCTTTCTTTTCTCGCTTGGGTCCTTAGAGGCTGTGGATCGGGGAGGGAAGAAGCATTGATCTAGGCTTAGGAGGTGTTAGTGCAAGGGAAATAATGCTTTGCTCTCAGTTCCTCCCTCGGTGAAGTGCAGAGTATGCCTGCGCATCCCCTCGGAGCTGGAAGCGACGTGGAGTTTGACGTCGGGAGCATCCGGTGTAAAGCACGGTGTAAACCCGGCAGGCCTGGCGTCTGCTGCGTGAGTCTCTCTGCAGAGATGGTGGTAAGGATTGTGTTTTCCCCTTAGCTGAGAAACCAGTGCGGTGTAGGATGGACCTTTGGTCATCACTGTAGGTGCCCAAGGTCTCCAAAAAGTGGTATCTAGGCTCTTGGTCGCTGGACCGCTCTGAGGCTTCCACTGCGCTGGCTTTGCGGTGGCCACGTGGGATTGCTTTGTGAGAAGTACAGGCGTGAGGAAGTGGAATGGAACTGAGAAGGCTTTTGCTTTTAGCCTCTCCGTGCTGTACAGGCTTGCGAAGGCTTCTCTGAGCTGCAGTTACTGTTGTGGCCCAATGTGGTGCTCAGTCTGCCAACGTGCTGACCTCTTCGCTCCTCTCCAGTTCCTGCCCACGTTCAACGTCATCAGACAGAAATAAACTCTTTTCTTCTGACTCCTTTTCTCAATAAAGTGCTTACTTATTGAGAAAGAACAATGTAAATTGTTCTTTCATTACATTTGTATTAAATAGGAAAAAAATTACTATTATAGACGCTGTACCATTATATGTGTGTCCATCCTTGAAGATAGTCAAACCAAGTCCTGGGCAACCTACTTCGAGCAGAGAGGTTGGACTGGATGATCTCCAGAAGCCTTTTCCAACCTCAAGACTCTGCAGTGTGGTCGTTTTCTGTAAAGGCAGTGAACTTCAAGGTGGGAGTTTCCAAGCAGCACTAAGAGCTGAAATACGTTCTCCTTTAACGATTCT
Organism: Tetrax tetrax; assembly: GCA_009806455.1. Taxonomy (NCBI): domain Eukaryota; kingdom Metazoa; phylum Chordata; class Aves; order Otidiformes; family Otididae; genus Tetrax; species Tetrax tetrax. Next base: position 177,386 of record WHYT01016165.1, read on the forward strand.
TGTGAACTACTGGAAGTCCATTCTTGTGAAATTGTTCTGTATTTGGCAGTGTGCAGCTCTGCTACCAAAGTAGTGTATCTGTGTAAAAATACTCATTATCCTTTTCAGTAATGAAATTGAATTTTCTTAACTCCCTCAGCATGGAGTGACAGCGCGTTGTGGTAACACAGAAGAGCTAGTCCTCTCCTGCAAAGCTCAGTCCTGTAGCAAAAAATCCGAGCTCAGTTCTACCTACTTTTATTTAGTACCTAAATAGACTTTTAAATGAGCAGAGGCTAATTGCTGGTTTACTCAAACTAATAAAACAATTCAAGATTAAAAAAGAAAGCCAGTTGGCTGAGACACTGTTGGAGACACATTATGTTGTCGTTAAATCTTAAGTGAAGGATAATTTTTACTCCATATTGGTTAAATGAGTTTCCTCATTGTAATCTGTGCCATTAAGAAGATTCACAGGCACATCAACTGAGCAGTGTGAGAGTCTTGCATGGTGCTTTTGTCATTAGCAAAAAAAAAAAAAAATTAATAAGCTTCTAGTAGAAGGAGAAATGAAAGCACATGAAGCCTTTTTTTTATGACAGCTTTAAATGAAGGCTGGAATCTTGCTTACAGGGACTCATATCTGGCTGTTTCTCACCTTTGTGTAGAATAGCCTTTGAAATCGCTGGAAGGTGGGCATGCTTTTCTCTCTGTTTTTTTTTTTTTTTTTTTTTTTCTTCCTCCCCATCATATAAACAATTCTGGGAATTGCAGATCTGCTGTCTTCTTGTTGTTCTTGGGAGAGAATCCCCAAGACAGTGAATCACCTAGATGCAGGTAATCTGAAAGGAACAAATGGAAATGGCTTTGGCTGGGATAATTTGTTTGTGTCTAACTGGTATGAAATCTCTTTAGGTTTTTACAGTAATGGATTGCTCTGGTGTTACAATTCCTGTGTTAAAGCAGTACAGATGTGAAGTCCCAGGAGTGTTATTAGCTTGAAATATGTTCTTTGATTTGCATAATCAGTGTAATTATAAATCAGGACTCTTTCATCATAATGAAAGACCTGTTACCTGTCAAGGGAAACGAAAAAAAAAAAAAGCAAGCTCTGTGCTCATCTAAGAGGGAAGTCTCAGGAACGCTGAATAACAGTTCTGCCTGCATCCCTTCGACAGGGGTCCAGCGTGTGCATCTTCTCAGAGGAGAGGCTGTGTTGCAGGCATCTGGCATCTGTGAGGGCTCTGAGGCTGTCAGACAAAATAATAGCTTTAACTGAAGAAGTCCGTCCTGAAAACTCATTTATCATTGCAGCTACGTGCTTCGCCCTTGGTGGCCTTCCAGCTGCTGTGTGAGGAGTCTCACAGCTTTACTTTACGCGGGATGTTCCCTGCTGGGGGAGCAGCGGTCCCTGGGTAAGCATCCCCGCGTTGTGGTAAGGAGAAATCTGGAGACCAGAGCTAGGCTGAGCTAATAACCAGGAAGAGATGGGATGAGAAGCCCGTTTGAGCTGTGAAGAGGGAGGGAAAGGTGAGTTGAAACACCGCCGCTCTGCTGCAGGACACCACAGAGGTGGCACGTGGGACTCGGCCTCTGAGTCAGAGAAACACCCCTTCTTCTTGTCGCCTTGCTAGAACCAGGAGCATGATGGCAAAATTATGATGAGAAGTGCTCGTCTATCAATAAGACTTCCTTATAGGGTGTTCTAGTTGTCTCAAGTGCTTGCCTTAATTTTTTTTTTCCAGGCATGTTTTCTGCCCAGTACTCTAGAATACCACTGGTTTTTGGGGGGGGGTGGGGTTTTTTGTTTTTTTTTTTGTTTTTTTTTTTTTTT
>WHYT01016165.1:179569-196249 GCA_009806455.1 Tetrax tetrax
GCTCTCGTGTCCTCTCTCTCCTCTGGGCCAGAGGCACCCTAGAAGCTCGGTCTGACCGTGCTTGCCTGCAGCTGTACCTGTGTGATACAATTCCGCTCAGGGAGGCTTTCATCCAAGCACAGCCGTACCAATACAGCTGGAAAAGAAAAGAAGTTGGATTAGCATGGAGGTTTAATAGTGTTGTGAGAAGGGCTGGGTGTCCGTGGTTTGGAGAAGAATCTACTGAATGAAGTTTGCTGAAAGTGCTACGTGTATAGAACTTATTTTCTTAATGGCTAGTGTCTGTATTTTTGTGGGAAAAGTAGGGTGGGAATGAGTAAGGGACAATGAAACACATGATTAGAAAGGTAACTTTAGAATGTCAAGGAAAGACAGGTAAACATTCCCATTAATGTATTTTCTCCTGCTTTCTTATGTTTCCAGGGAAGTAGAATTACCTGCTTTTTTAAGGTAAAATAGATAGCGTATACTTCGCTGCATACAATGGAACTTTCATGTCTTCCTACTTTACAGTAATTTTGTTTGGCAATGATTTTTTAGCATGGGTAGATCAAGGCAGGGGCATTGCTGGCTGGATGAAATGGTGACGTCTTTGCAACTGAGAGACTAAAGGTTCACAAAATTCACGTGTAGCTCTTGAAACAAAGAGCTTTGAGAGAATATCTGTAACCTGCATTTGAAGCTTGTTCTTTTGCATGAAAATAAGGAATTTCTATCATACATATTTTCTGAACTGCATTCTCTTGTGCCTGTTCTGAGCAGGGGTATTCTGATGGCAATGTTTAACTGTTTTCTGTTATTACTTTTTTCAAAAGTAGACGTAGAATCTGACAATCTGGCACCCTGAAGTATTCAGTTGACAGCTAAATTATCTAACCGATACGTCCTCGTTTATTTCTGTACTTGTCCCATGTTGGTGCCCAAAGTCCAGCAGTTTGGATGAGTGTTTGTTTTTATGCTGAGAGGTGAGAGAAGAGTAAGAGAATATTTCAAAGGGACATAGGGAAAATCCTGTTTTGTTTTTTTTTTTTTTTTTTTTTTTTTTTTTTTGTGCGTGTCAGTAATAACCTCAGGAGACGAAGGCAAGCAAAAGAGTGCAATACCACATCCTGTTTCATACAGGAAAAGAAAATATTTTTGTTTGAGGGCTTTAATGTGCCTATTGTTAGTCCTGATGGAGAATGTATTCTGTGGTGCTTAACTTTGGTTTCTTTCTCGTTTTCCTTTTAAGTAAGGGTATTTTTATTCTGTGCTCAGTATGGATTTTCTGGTTGCTGCTTCCACTCCCTTGGAATCGCCAGGTTGGGAGCTGGTCCTTGCTCCCCTTCAGCTGCTGTTTTTTTTCCCTTTGCATAATTTTTGTCAAGAATTGGCCTGATAGCCTGCTCTAAAATAATAATAAAATCATAAATATAACTTTTTTTCCTAGGGAAAAGTGACCTTCCATACGCTTAATGCTAGATTCTGCCTTTTTGTCCTGGAAAGTAGATTAAATTTCTCTGTTGGCGGCAAGTTGAGTTGAATCCCGTGTTACACCTCAGCAGATATTGTCATTCCCACACTTGGTGGGAATGTGGAACATCTGAACGGTCTTTTAGGAAACCTTGCTTTGTGTTGCCTGTGGGTGGTGAGGTGGCCAGTTCTATTTGGAGCAACACAAAAAAACTAAAGTAGACGTGAGTGCCTGCTTGGTTTTTGTCTTCTGTTTTTTTTTTTCCTTGCCCCAGTGTGAGGTTGTGTGTAAGGACTTTCTAGCAGCAGGATTTATAGGATATGCTCGTGTTTCTGCCTTTTCTTTACCTTGTCACATAATAAGTATGAAGGTCTCAGAGGAGTTTGGTTTGCACACCTACGTTGAGTAGCGCTGTAACACAGAATTGGATGTGGAACTCCGCATTTCTGTCACTCAGAGATCTCCTGACTGTTGTACACTATATAAATGTATATAAATTATATACATATAAATGTAGAGCAAACACTTCAGAATCACTTTTATAGCCAATTTTTAGCAGCAGTTTGCCAGCTAACCCATGTCTAAGGGAGAAGCCCTGGTGACCAAGCTGCACCCAGCGATCCCGGGAGGTGAGTGCCCGTGCTGACACCCACAGCCCTGCCTTCTGTCCTGAACTAACAATTCCAGCAGTGTTTCTTGCTGGACAAATGTGAGTCTGGGGTGTGAGGTTTTATAATTTACATGCAGGATAGAAAATGAGGACTGTGCTGTAGTACCCTCTCCGGGCAGTGTTGAGTGGGACAAGAGATGTTGTGAGGAAAGGGCTGATGTAGGTCTCTTGAAAAGCTAATTCTTTAAATGAAATTCAGAATAAGAATAATTAATGTTCTGTAATGGTTTCTTCAAAGCAGTTGTGAAGTAATTGCTGGCTGCGTGATCAAGTGTGAAACGTCCCAGAGGCAGAGGAGGGTTTTGAGTGGCGTTGCACTGCGTGTGAGGTGCTCTTCAGGATGGAGAAACAGAAACAAGAGACATACAGAGACTGCACAGAAATGAGCGTGTAAAAACAGAGAAGCGCTAGAAGAAGTTATAAACCAACAGTGAAATCTCAGGAATAGTCAGTGGTCAGACAAATATCCCTAATTTCAGTGAAAGCTGTGTGGCTACCTCCGATTGCGGCTCTCCAGCGTGAGCGTGCGGTACGGCTGTGCCTGGGGAGCTCACGGCTAGGAGCGACGCTCAGCGCAGCGGCAGGCCTTTGGGACTGGCTTCGAAACAGAAAAAGTCAGGGCTAAAAACTGTTTTTCTCAAGAATGTGTCTGTTGTGATTCACATGATGAGAGGCATAAAGTGTGTACCCGTGCCGGTAGAGCATAGCCTTGAATTATTTGGATTAGTGTGCAGGAACTTGCTTGAAAACAATCTGGTGAGGTTAGAGGTGGGAAATCATGATGCAAGTTTATGGAAAGTACTGTGACAGTGGTGTTCAGCAGTGACTCTCAGGATACTAGAGAAAAGTCTATTAAAGGAAGCATCCTCACCTAAGGCATTTAAAAGCAGTCAGAAAAGGGTCAAAGTACACCAAATCCCAAATTCTAGCGCTACAGGTCTGGGGAAGCTGCTGGTTGTTCTTGGGCTTTATATACAGAGATTTGTTTATTTTAACTATTTGGCTCTTTCTGTAAAAAATCCTCTTTTTCTCCGGATGTGTTTCTGTGTTGTTATAAGTGTGTTAAACTGAATTTACCAAATTTCTCGCAGCCCTCCTCAGACTGAACGGTTTGGTGCAGTTTGCAGGCTTTGTGTTTTTCTGGTAAGGACACCAGCAGCCCTTCTGCTGCTCCCCAGGGACGGCGCTTGCCCTGAAATGAAGCATTTAATTTGAAAATTTTACGTTTGGTTTCTTCCTTTATTGTTTTTTGTAATAGGATTCTGCTGGGAGAGCAGGAGAGGGAGAAGGATCATTGAAAACTTTCAGGATTTTTGGTGGAAATCTTTTAAGTAGCTCCATCCCCTGCCTGCTGAATTGAATTTATTGTCACTTCTGCGGGCTGTTTCAGCAAACTGAGCGCCTGTACCTTCAGAAAGCTCCTGAGACACCCCAGTCCAACTCTTCTGGGAAAACTATGTGTGGTTGTACTGGAGCCCTTCATTTCCCAAAGGAACTGGATGCAGTCTGAGAGTTTGAGTGCTGAGAACTGGGATTATTTTTGGTTTTCGTGACATGTCACTGCTGTTACTGACCGTTCTTGCGTTAACATTGAACTATATCTAAGCAGAAAGCTTTTTAAAGAGATGTAGTTTTCTCCTCTTGTCTGCTTCAGAAAGATTCAGGCTTCTAAACCCTCCGCATCCAATGTATTGCATGAAACTTAAAACCAAAGAGGATTTTTCTGCAGACTCACAGCAATCTCCTGCCACTTCTGCTTAGTAGAGCTCCTCCGCTCGCCCTTGCCACGTTTGTATTGAGTCACCTAACCGCACTGGGGTGGGAAGTGGGATGGGGGAGGCCGGTTCCTGCGAGCATGGCATTTTCAGCCATGAAATGAGAGCGGCAGCAGGAGCTGGTCTCCCTTATTTTCGGTTGTCTTGTAGCTTGAGAAAATAAGAAGAAATGTGGGGATCTCTGCTGGAACACAAGTAAGTTACATCCATCTGTCTTGATTTAGAATTGTAATCTGTGCTGGATTCTCGCTTGCTTTCCGACAGAACGTTTCTTTGATTGTATCTATCTCTGAGAGCTTATGGTGATAACTTCGCCGTCACTCTTTTTACTGAAGTTAACATTTTGGAATGCCGGAAAAATAGATGTCATGTGAAATAACCCTTGCCAGTGTCCTTGAGCTGGGTGTGTGTACAGCCCCAGCTGCGCTACGCCCCTGCTCGGGGGTCCTGTGGGCCGTGGGCGGGAGGAGGAGGAGGTGAGATTTTAAGTGGCTCTGAGGAAAGCGCTGGAGTTGCTGAAGCAGCATAAGAGGGAAAAGAAGGGTGTGTGCCTGGAAGCAGGGAAGGGCTTTGCTCCCTCCTGCTCAGTGGGAGAGGGTCCGGAGCTGGTCTAGCGCAGGGCAACGTGTGAAACTGGGGAGTTGAGGAAGAGCACAGGCTCTGGAGCTGCCGGCCGTGGGCCACGCTGAGGATGGTGCTGGGTGCTTTGTCACCGGCGGTAACAAGCAGGATAACGCCGTGCCATTACTAGAGCTGGCACTGAGATAAATTTCGTTGCAGTGTGTGGCAGGTAGGGCTGTCGACGCTGGGTTTTCCTGCAGTGTAGTGAGTTCTGTAGTTTCTCTAAAGCCGTCCTTACCCAGCGGTGTCTGTAACACAGCCTGAGCGTGAAGGACAGCGTATTACACCACTTGGCAGATTCCTGCTGACACAAGGAGGACATAATCAGCACCTTTTGATTTGTGTCAGAGTTCCTCTTAGGCAAGATTGGTTTTTTAATTCAGATTCATAAATTAGCTCTGCCCTTGAAGCCCTTTGCTTTCTAGGTTTCTGCCTTAAGAGCAGCCTCTCCTCCTTGAAAGGCTTTTACTAGAGATGACGAGAGAGAGAACTTCGCCGTCCGTGACAGCGTTAGGGAATGCCCACGTGGATGTTTCAGTTGAAAATACAGGGATGCGTGAACTGGGCATAATCAAACCTGCTAGCGGAGGTTAAAGGTGCATGGAGCCTGCTCAGCTTGTAGCCAAACTTTGGGAAGAGCTACACTCCTGAAGTTCAGCGGCTTGTGTTTAACTGCTCTCTTTACTGCTACACTCAGTGGAGCACCCAAAATCCTTATATTTTATCTTTATTTAATAGAAAACTATATCATAGCCTTCAAGTCTGTCACAGCGTCTAAGAGAAATTTTTCAAAAATATGGGCTCTCTTCTGGGTGCAGGCAGCTTTTTGAGGATAAGGGGAGATAATTGAGAAATTTTTCTGTGCCATGAAAGTATTTCCTGGTGGCGTTGAATTAGAATCATAGAATCACAGATTGGTTTGGGTGTTTGACCGCTATAAGGTCTCTCCAGAGCCCCCTCCACTGCGAGGGACGCAGTGCTGCAGGTGGGGTCTTACCAGAGCGGAGCAGAGGGGCAGAATCCCCTCCCTCGACCTGCTGCCCACGCTGCTGGGGATGCAGCCCATCATTGCATCAGAATTATGTCAGACAGACTGAAGTTATTTTTCCTTTTTAGTGAAAATATAAATGGTACATTATCTTAAGCATTTTCAGTTTTGTTTAAGTTTTACCTTTGAAGGAGCCTTAAGTACATATTATTTTGTTAACATGCTTTCCAGCGATAATTTTTTGCATTGTAATATTTGTCCTTTTCTGCTTGGATTGGTTTTCAGCAGAGAAATTTTAAGCAGTGTTGTTCATGTGAGCAGAATTACGAACAAGCCCTGAAGTACTTGAGCTGAAATACATTAGAGACTCAAGGACTGCGCATAGCAAAGCTGAGTTTTGCAGCAGAGTTTTAACGTTTGGAAATGCACACTGAGGTTTTTAGAGCGTGCCTGGAGGGTGCTGGCATGCTCTCTGTCCAGACAGGCTGTGACTTTCCGCCCAGAGCTCTCTCAGGTAACCAGGGATCAGGTGTGAAGTCAGCGTCAGCTCTCTAGGAATAGCAGTTTATTAGTAGTAGCCTTTTATAAGGTTTGGACAAAAGTAACCTTTTTTTTTTTTTTTTTTGTCGATTTGCACATACCAGTACACTTCCCAAGTGCTTCCATGGCGGTTACAGCTAATCTGTACTGCATCCAGTTCTGGAGCCCCCAACATCAGAAGGACATGGACCAGTTGGAGAGGGTCCAGAGGAGGCCACGCAGATGCTGAGAGGGCTGGAGCAGCTCTGCTGTGAGGCCAGGCTGGGAGAGCTGGGGCTGTTCAGCCTGGAGAACAGGAGGCTCCGGGGAGAGCTGAGAGCGGCTCCCAGTGCCCAAAGGGGGCTGCAGGAAAGGTGGGGAGAGGCTGTTCAGTAGGGCCTGGTGTGACAGGACAAGGGGGAATGGTTTTAAAATAGAGGGAGGTAGATTCAGATTAGATATTAGGAAACAATTTTTTACACTGAGGGTTGTAGAACACTGGCCCAGGTTGCCCAGAGAGGTGGTGGATGCCCCATCTCTGGAAACATTCCAGGCCAGGTTGGCCGGGCCTCTGAGCAACCTGATCTGGTTGGAGATGTCCCTGCTCCTGGCAGGGGGTTGGACTGGGTGGGCTTTAAACGTCCCTTCCCACCCAAACCAGTCTGTGATTCTAATCTGGTCTAGGGAGGGTTTACACAATCTGACACTGGACCGGAGAGCAAAGAGGAGGCGATGTCTGTGTTGGGTCCTGCAGGTCTGGGGGATGTGGGAGAGCAGGCGATGAGGGAATCATCACCCACTCCTGCTCTGGAAGAGTCTGGCAGAACCGTGGACATCTCAAGGGTGGGTACCTGGGCTACGCGTGGATCTCATTCATGTTGTCCCTGTCATTTTCCATGCCCAGTAGCACCCTGGAGCGTGCTCAGCAGACAGTGGGGTTAACTTTCAGAGAATTCCATGTGAAATAATCCCGTAAATCTTGTTTTCACAGGTCATTTTATAGCACTTGAAAAAATGTGTAAGGAAAGTGGATTTTTGTCTTGTGTGCAAAAAGCAGCCCTTAGGGGCCACATCAGAGATGAATAGGGAGAACCGTCTTGGCTTAAATGAAATAAAAAAGAATGAAAGCCACTTCTGTGGTTTCACCCATGCATATTTTTCTTGATTTAGGGCCAGCGCTACGTTTGGTGTTTAAGGCACTTGTGGCCTTCCAAGTTCCCCTCCTTTCCAACTGTTTACCCATTTTATTTTCTGCTCCGTGCCCGTTTGCTCTTTGGATGTACCGTCGATAAACGCGTGGATTGATTGCGGGCAGTAGATGAACAGTGATGTATTTTCAGCAGTAACCTGTGTGTGCAATATAGAAGATGATACAAAATACTGTGTTTTTAGAGGATGATGGATATATATATATTTTTTTTTTTAATATTAGGTCTTGTTTAATGGGAAGTGGCTCTGAGCACAAGTCCTAGAGCATTTGGAGCCAAGGTCAGAGCTTGTTTGGGGCAAGGTGGATGTGGTTGTTGAGTAATTACCAGTGGAAGATCTTGTGCCTTGATTGTTTGACAGGATTATGCAGTGTAAGAGAAAAACTTGGATGTGGATTTATATAATAAGCATCAAAGCACTCTACTTTTCAGTAACATAAGTAGGTCATAAGAGCTTTTAGCCTAGACGTAGAAGAGGGGCCTGGTGGTGCCATGCACTTGAAAGCAAGCAAATAACCACGCGCTCTTATTTTTATCAGTAAGAAAGAAAGATGGTCAGGCCTGCTTTTGCAACGATGAATCTCAATAGGAAATAAAAAGGAATTGGGTTTTAGTTCCTTTTGAAGCTTTACAAAATGCTACCAACAAGACAGTTTCTTTTGGTGGCAGTGGTTGAAGAGGAACTGGGAGTGCTCAGGGCAATGGGTGCCTTATCCCAGGTCAGCACGGGGGTGGCTGGGCTCAGCTTAGGATGCCCAGCTGAGGATCCCTGGGGTGTGGTACCCAAGGGCAGGAGGAGCTGAGGCTCTCCCCCTTCAGCCACCGCAGGGGACTGGTCGCTTCCAGCATCTCCTGGGGGCTTCAGGGCTCGCTAGAGTTGAGGCCAGTGCCATGCTTCTATGATCAAACGGGATGCTTAGAGGTGTCTTCTGGTCTTGTCTGGAGCTGGCTTAGGTGCAGAGATTTGTCCACCAATAATTGGATCATGAAAATAACTTTTAGGAGAACACAGCATTGCTGGATTGCCTTCCAGTCGTGGGCACTGCTGAATCCCTGGTGAAGCACTGAGCTGAGAAAGCTGTGGTTTCAAAATAGAGGGAGGTAGATGTAGATTAGATATTAGGAAGAAATTTTTTTACACTGAGGGTGATGGAACACTGGCCCAAGCTGCCCAGAGAGGCGGTGGATGCCCCATCCCTGGAAACATTCCAGGCCAGGTTGGCCGGAATGGTTGGAGATGTCCCTGCTCCTGGCAGGGGGGTTGGACTGGATGGGCTTTGAAGGTCCCTTCCCACCCAAACCAGTCTGTGATTCTATGATTCTATTCTTGTTTTCTTGAATTCGAGCTTTTCCCTTGTGCACTATTTTAATTCCCTGCTGTGTGAGCTGCTGTTAGTAAGGAAGACGTCCCGGTCCTTTCCCTAAAAGGCTGGCGTGTCGCGGCCCTGCTGTTGCTGTCACAGGGAGCCCTTGGTACCCAGAGCCGAGGCATCTGCGTAAGCTCTTTCTGTGATGATGTGTTTGCAATAATCTATTAATCTGCTCTAATAATCTACTCTACTTTCACTGTGTTTTCCTGATAAGTGAAATTATATTTGAATAAAACCCAGTACTTATTCATTCCCGGTTTCAGCTGGAAGGCTGTTTTAATAGCTGGTCTCAGATCTGCTGAAAAGCAGATTTTGTGGTGGAAATGCTAATGAAGCTTCAACAGCAACGACTGGAGGCATGCCGAGGAATTCAGGGGTTGTATATTTGGGTGGCGGAGATCAGTAAATAGACTTGTGCCATCTAAATCTATTTTTGTCTGCAAAATTGACTTCAATATTTTATGAATAAAAAAAAATCTGTGGAAGTTTCTACATTTTGAGGGCAGGTCTCTGCTAATCTTCCCAAGCAGTCTCTACAGCTCAGATTTCAAAGTCTTTATTCAAAAGGTCGCGTCCTGATTTAATACCATTAGTATAAACCCAGGATAATTCAGCTGATGTGGATGGAGGTGCTTGTCATTTCAGTTTTTTGATCTTAATATAAATCAGGCCAAGAGCAGGTTGCATTTGTGAAGCTAATGCCGTGTTCTCGAACACATCACAGGACGGCAAGGATTGATTTTTCGCATTTAGATGAATCCGTTCTGCAGGATGCAGGTCACCTCTCGCTCCAGCAAGATGCTGGTAATTTCAGCTAGTCCACTTTAAAACAGGAATATGGAAAGAATGCTTGTTATGTTTTCTTTGCCTTCTTTTTTTTATGGATTAGCGTTCAAATTTCTACATTTGATGTGTTTTCCACTTCTCAGTACTGCTGGGAGCGTATATGTTCATGTGTTCATATGCAACAATTTTAAGCCACAGTCCTTTTAAAACTTTTTTTTTTTTTTTACCTTCTTGTGACACAGTAGTAAAGCTGGCATGAGGATATCATGTACCTGTAGGCTTGCCACAAGTCCAAAAAAAACCCCAAAATTCACTATGTGAAAGTGAATATATGGGTTTATCCCCACAGTGCCCACAGAATGAATCAAGAATGTTAAATTAAAAGACAAACAAACATATTAATAACCTCTTTCTCTATTTTCCCACTGGGTTCTATCTTAATGGCATCTTCTAGACCGGAGCCTTTTGAAGGAATGTTAATATTTTATGTAAGGAGGAATAATAAATAGCGGTAAAATGCAGTTTGAGTGATTAAATCTCCTGAAGGGATGGCACTTGTACCATTGTCCCCACGCGGGACACATTTCTAACTCATCGGAACGTGGGTGTGTTTTACCGAATAACATGATGTTCTATGCTGGGGCATTTGTATTTCTGTTTGGAGAAAGCCTTTTGAAATGGTTTTTATCTTTTGTAGTTACTCTTTTATTTTGAGTGTCAAGAAGTAAGTAATTAATTAAAGATAGAATTACCAGAGTTCCATCTGTCTTACCAGTCACTAGTTTGACATGGTCATTAAGGCTGGATATATTGCTTGTAATAACGTTTGAGTGAAAGGCTCAATCCTCTTCTGCCCTGCTCCCTTTCCTCAGGAACTTGTATGAGTTATACACTTCCAGAAATTTTCTTCAGGATTAATAGAACAAAATAAATACTGACTTTTTTCCCCCCTCCTCCCTCAGGTTGCCCTTGTTCTCCTTTTCAAATCAAATGTCACATTGACTCAAATCCGGTGTTGGAAGCGTGTGGGGAACTGCAGCACATCAGCCCGGCGCAATGTATCCATCAAACTGGAAGGAAGCCCAAAACCAAAGCTCCGCTGGCCAAAATGCATCCTCTGCAGAAACCCCAAGGCAAGTGGCTTTGTCCTTCTAGCAACTGTACCAGCTTCTATCGCACGTGGAATGTAATATTTTAAAATGAATTGTTTTAATTTTAAGTCACAGCAACGTAGTTATTTTTATGTTCTAAGGTTCAAGTACAGCTGGTAGGGTTTTATTATCTTCATTTTTTTCCCACGTTAGATAACCTTTTAGGAAAGCCTTCCAGAAGAAATTGATTCAGGCATAACAGATTGCTTAACTTGCCAATTGATATTTCCTGTGTTGTTGTTATATCTCGTGCAGCTGTGAAGTGTAAGTTTAATTTAGCAATACTGTTTTCATTCTTAATTAATTTTTTTAAAGTATTTAGGTAAGAATAGCTTATTGTCCAAACCTGGTCTGTTTTCCATTTATTGTGAGAACTATGCATAGCACCAGGAAATGCCTAAATGTAATGAATGTATTTTGAAAATGAGAAATAGAAGCTAAACTAGTCACACGCAAGCATAGTATGCGGGCTGTGGTAGTTCCACAGACCTGCCAGACTCAGAGTCAAGTAGGTGGGAATCCCAAAGTATGGTCGAAGAAAAGCCAGGAGGAAGCACGTCCCAGCTGGTCTCCAGGCAGGTCTTACGGTCTTCCTGGGCTTTTCTTCCCTAAACCATCTGAACGCTGGAAAAAAGACTGCAATAAATTTCTTGAAAGAGGATAAATTGTTTTCATATTTCTCCGTCAGTGAAATGACATGTGGTCCTCTCTTTGTGACATCAATTTGCCAAGTGCCTCCACTGCCACCACCTGCTGCTTTGTAGAATCGGTTAAAATATTGTATATGATGAGTGCTTGCCTGAAGGTAATGGGGGATGCAGAAAGCATGTAGTGTGAGGGGTGTTTGGAACAAAGAAGGTGAGCCTGAAGATGATACTAAGTTCATAAACCAAAATTTTTTAAGAAACATGTCCATGTGAAAGGTGGTTGTTGTCACGAGAGAAAAAGAAAAGATATTTTGGTCACCATGAGGGTGTGTTGTACAAACTGAGCTTCTGCACCACCACCCCCTCCCAATTCAAATCCCTACATGAAAGCAGTTTTCTGATACGTGTTCAGCCTTAAGCCACTGAAAAGAAAGCACTGTATTTTCTGATTCTGGAAGTAGGCCTTAACTGTTAAATTAGTATTCTTGTTCATGCTTGGAACATCTCACGAGGTCTGGGTATTTATGGAACTTTCACCTTGAGGTCTTGGTTGCCCAGGTTTAATTAGTGAGAGTCCCATGACTGTTGTTAATAGTCATATGTATAATTAATATAAATATATAATTAATATACATAGTAATATAAAGGAATAGCAGAAGTTCCTGTTCAGTATGAACTGGAATTCATTCAGCTGCTGTAGATCCTTTGCTGTTGTGCTGATTGCGCTGATTTCCAGTTACTGAGGACATTGCCTGTTTTTCTACGTATTTCAGAAAAGTTGGAGGGAGCCTACTTAGTGTGCTTCAAATCATGCTTAAAAGTTACCCAAGTAGGTTAGTATGAGTTAGTATTAGTACTAGTAATACTAATTAGTGTTGGTATTTCCATCACTGAGAGAGGTACTGCTTCTTTCTGCTGCTCACGCGCATCCAAGCTCTCTCTCCCTTTATGACCATAAGCTTAGAACTAAAGAAGTCAGTGTATCTTACTGGTTGGTTAATGCTCTGAAAAGGATGGAAATTTGTAATGAGGTGAAAGAAACCCTCAAAGGTAAAATGCTTTCTTGACTAGTTACTCTTGCTAATAGTTTCTTTGACAGAACACAGTTTGTTGGGCTTCTTGATGTCACTGTAAAAGTAGCCTAAGAAGAAACAGGAGTCCCAGTGACAATTCCCGTGAGACTGTTGCGTAGTTCCCAGTACTCGAAAATCAGAGCACCTGGTGTTGTCTCAGACTGAGCTGGGTTAGCCGAAGCTACAAATCAGCCTTACAAGTCTTGGTCGTGGATGTGCCAGTCGTCTTCCTGAAAGACACTTCATTGTAATAAACTTTAAAATAATGGTTTTATTATTTCACTTAACATCTTTATAATAAAACTACTTTTTAAAAGTATCTGCAATTAACTTAGGTATGACAGTAGAGAACAGTATGTATGATAGTCTGCAGGGAAGATGGTACAATATTTTTTTCTCTTCACATTTACTGACTTTGTAAATTTGAAATGGCTTTTCTCCCTGTGTCATTGATTTCCTCTACTGCATGGCTCCTATACCCAGTAAAGAAAGGAAAGAACTTCGTGCCTCTCCAAGAAAATGAAATTGTCAAAATAACTTTTTTTAAAAGTTAGTTTTATTAAATTGACTGTATTGAAGTTGATATTTTCCTCTAAACCATCCTTGCTTCCTCTTGGTGTCTGTGTCCAAAACCAGTAGTTGTGACAGCGTGGTGCATTTCTTTGCAGCAGACATAAATCTTTCCTCAGTTTTTTGTTGGTATTTCTATGCAAGAACCTTTTTTCCAGGGCTTTCTCCCTAGAGCTCCATGAGTGCCTCATTAAGGCCTGTTTCTGGTTGATTTGTTGGGTGGAGCGTGCTGGCATCACCACCTGAGACTCTAGGAGCATCTCTCTGCCCCCACCCAAGGCTGTGCTGTTGGGTCATTTATTCTTTTTTTGAGTGTGTTCACTTCCCAGGAGATAACCCTTCATGACCTGCCTCATCATGTGTATTTTATTAGATCTAGTCTTGTCAAGGGACCTTAACTGAAGTAAGTAAATCTGCAAATGTGACTCACACCACTTGAATTTCTCTTTATGAGGTCCTCCCAGCTTTCCCAGCAAGTCAGACAGACCTGCCGCCACTGGGATGACTGATGAGAACGCCTTCATCGAGTCGTTAATAAATGGATGTTGACTGGATTTCTGTAAGGAGGCACTTGAGAGAGAGAAATTCATGGGCTGGGGGGCTGAAGTGGTGCAGAGGCTGAGATGCTGGGTTGGCAGTGAGGGAGGGGTCCTTACTCCCTGCTGTTTTACAGACCCAGGGCCAAACCTGGGCTTTACCTTCTCCCACATATTCAACCTTGCCTTTTTCTCTTCTAATTCTGTCTCACTGCTTCTCATTATTTCACTTGTTCCTTCTGCAACAAAGATTTTGTGTCTCAATTTCTGCCTCCTCCAAATAGCCATGGGCTGCTACGTAAAACCTTCAGGAGGAGGAGGACTGGGGCAATACCATTCCAGAGCATGGCTTCAGCCTTCAGGCACCACCTGAAACGTGCTCCGTAATACTCATACCTCTTCCGTGCAGCTGGCTTGCTTTCTTTTTCCCACCAGTTTACCTGTCTGTGCGCGGGACAGGCACTGGAAGCTGCATCCAAGGCCGTGATGCTTTGCGGCTGGGACCTGGAGTGAGAAAATAGCAGCACTGGTTCCTGCTGTGTTGTCTCAGGTGATTCAGGTGGAGTCCTCTAACAGGAATGACATAACATGTTTACGTGGACAGCAGTGACACCCAGTGCTGTCCGTGGAAATGCTTTGGCGGTGAACTTGAGTGTTGTGGGCCACTCTGAAGCTATGAAGGGCCTGGTAGGGGATGTGGGGTAGGTTCTGACCTGTCTGCCTGCTGCAGTGCACACCTGCAGTAAAGAGCCTAGATCTTTTCTGGCTGGATGAGCCGGGTGGCTGCGTGGATACTTTTATTTTAGATTGTTTTGTTTTGTTTTCACAAGGAGAAGTGTGGCCAGGCGTAGCGTGGTCATGCGGTGTGCAAGTGAAAACCTGGTGAATGAAGCATTGAGCTCCACCATCCCATTTATCTGCAAGACGATTTTCTTTTCCTGCTTACCTGTTATTCCTGTGTAAGAGAGGTTTTGTGGTGGTGTATTCAAAATTGAATTGTAACACCTTTAAGACAGGAATTCCAGATAGTTTTGGACACTGGGAAAATCAGTCCTTTTATAGAAAGCGTCCCATTAGAGCTCAAATCCTTAGGAGATTTGGTTTTATTCTTTGGTGCTAAAATAAATACTCAGTAATGTAGGTAGTTTAAAACTCAGAGCTCAAAAACTCTTCACCGGTCCTTCATCACTGACCTCAGACAATGACCGCCCATAGCGGCTCCCCGTCCGCTGCGGCAGGGAGGACGTCTGGTCTGATGTGAAGCTTAGAAGAGATGCGGAGACTTCTGCAGAGTAAGGGCAACAGGAACTGGCTTTTTGGGTGCATATGCCTCCGTTTAGCCTCCTCAAGAAAGGAACCTTGAAATTACATTCAGAACAGTCGCTGATTAAACCTCTGTTACGATGTTAATCACATTATGCTGATGTGCCATATGGACCATTTAAAAATTGGAAATGCTTGACATAAACTGTTTTTGAAAAAGTTGTTTAATAAAACACATATTTAGAGTTTCCTCATTTAATGTGTTAACTCTTTGGATAGTCTAGACCAGAGGGGATACTTGGCAGCACCACTCCAAGCAGCGTGCGCTTGAGGAGTCATTGCGCAGTCGGTTTGCCTACCTTCCAGCGTCAAGTCTGCCTGTGTCAGGTTGCTTCCACTGTACGAAACTCTAACAGCACGTGAACCTGTTGCCATGGGTTACTGCTTGCGTATTTCCAAAACCATTTATTCTGCAATCAATACAAAGGCAGAATTTTTTTTTTTTAAATTACATTACATTTTTTTAAAATACTGTGTTAAACATTATGCCTTTGCCTCCTAGTGAACCCTTCAGCAGAATGTATACATTCTTACGACAAGTGTTTTATTTATATCCTATATATCTCAATGTAGAACCAAAAGAGGAAGGAAATTTATGAAGACTATACCACAGCAAAGATGGGGGAGGGAGAATGAAAGGAAGAAAAGCTATTATGTTCTGCCTGTGGCATTTGTGACCAAGCAAACACAAGGCACTGAAATCCACGGTGGGATTCTTTTTTGGTGGTTTGTTTTGAGTTGTTGTTTTGGTTTTGGTTTTGTTTTTTTCCTTTTTTCTCAGTGTAAGAGATTCAACAGAGTGCCCGAGTTGTGAAAAGTCATGGGAGGGGAAACTCGTTAGTGTGATTGAGATGGTGAGCACATTTGCAAAAACGAAGTGTGAGCTGTGCATCCTGTTTGGTAACAAGGAAGCGGTGAAGTTCTGTGAGCCGCTCGGTTCGTTAACACGTCTGATAAGGCTGTAGAAAGACAAAATATAAGCCCATCATTTTTATTTTGTGTACAGCAGTCTGCTTTGGTGTAAGAAATACTTTGGGACTGCACCTGTGCAATTTAGAAAGGCTGGTGAAAGAATGGATACTCTTCGTTCTGTATCGAGCGCTTGGATTTTGTTCCCGGTTTAGGATAAAGAAGATGGAGATTTATCCTCCTGTTTTTTCCCCTCTCTTTTATTAGTACCTCCTAAGCCTGTCCATCTCAAACCTGGGCAGGAAAGAATTCCTCCTGCACCTTCTCGGCCTCTGCCAGCTGATCCCAAGTCGTCGCGGAGCTTAGCGCCTGGAGAGGAAGAAATACCAATATCAGCAGGAGTCAACACGCTCATTGAGAAGTTTGAAAGTATTCGGTAAATATGGCTTTGCGAGATCGGCTCTAATCTCCCTGTTCTGCCTCTTTCACTTAGGATCTAACCATAGAAAAGATTAATTATAATTGTCCCATAGAAATTCCTCTTGAGATGTTTTCCACTGGAAGTGCAAAACTTGGCTGACTACACAATGATTTATTTATTTTATTTTTTTTAAACCATGTATTTCAAGAACTTTTAGTTTCTAAGGTACATTTGTTCTTAAGGAGCTTAAGACCTGCTGAACTGGGTAAGTGTTCTACCAGAAACAAGTAGCCCAGAGTCTGCTTTCAGTAAGTTAACTTGATATTGGGATTGTTTTTTTTGCATTATAAGAACTTGATTATTATGCTACAAAGTAATTGAATTTTCTGTCTAAGATTCAGTGAACGTCAGATGTGCTCTTTGGTGGCTTCTTGGAGGCAAGGGAGAGTTAAATCACAATGTACTGTGAAACAATGTCATGTAGAACAGCATTTCCTCTGAAACCTTATATAAAAGAGACATTAAATAGGAAAAAAAATACGCATTTTGCCGTACAACCAGCTAATTTTACAAACACATGAATATTCTCTCTGAAGACGAGATCTGCCTGATGGAGCTAAGTGATTTTTTTCATAAAGAGGGAGATGGAGACAGAGACAT
>WHYT01016166.1:0-29318 GCA_009806455.1 Tetrax tetrax
TCATACAATATGAAATAGTTAATCACACCATTTAACTTTACTGAAGATGACTGACACAGAGTAGGGCAATCATCCTACAAATGCTTCCTCCTGTACACATACCCACTTAGAATCACAAAATCATAGAATGTTTTGGGCTGGAAGGGACTTTTAAAGGTCATCTAGTCCAACCCCCCTGAAAGGAGCAGGGACATTTGATCTTTGGAGGGCTGACAAAGAGTGCTAAATAGTACAGCCAGCAGTGAGTGTTTGGAGCACTGTGCTCCCAAGCTCTTCTGTCTCCACGAGGACAGCTATGTGTTTGCCCAAGCAGCTGGGAAGGGTTGTAGAAAAGGGTACAGCTAGGCACCCAAACACGGGAGCACTGCTGTGCTTAAATAGAACCAACGGAAAATGTGAGGTGTGCATGTTTTAACAAGAAAACCAGCAGCTAGAGTATAAGCAGAGCTGCCTTCAACATGCACTGGAATGCATATATAAATAGAGCACATTGCAGGAATAAGGGGGTAGCAGGGAGAAGCCATAGAGACAGCAGAGAATATCTGAAAGGCAGAGTTGCATGGCAAGCAGAGGAAGGAAAGGATTTTCTCCTGCAAGGTGCTGAGCACCCCTGATGCCCACTGAGTTCGTAGGAAGAAGGAAAAATCCTGCAGTCATGTCTATGTTAAGTTTGAAGTGTCTTAAGTGCTCCTGAAATTTCCTTCTTATAGTTACTGCCACTTCACTGCAAGCAACCTAATGTGAGCAGATCCACTGCATTTTTTTTTAATCTGATCTTTGCAATGCTAAATTGTTTTATCTTTCTGATCATGTGTTCTGACAAATCTCATCCAGAAGTGTGCAGCAAAAGAGGTGACTTTTGCTGCTGTCATTTTTGTTGCTTCAGTGAATAATATAAGAGAGAATTTCCCATCCCTGAAACCCCGTTTCTGGCTGAGCCACATAGTAACATCAGCTCTGTAATGTTTTGCTCCCTAAGAATGACATTCTTAAAATATTCAATGGCTAAAGTAGGATTATCTCCACAGTCAGGATGCTCTGATAAAACACCTTTCTTTAAAAGTGCTTATCTTCAGGTCCATACAAATATCTATTGTTTTTTGTATACATGAAAACTACAGCTACTCAGACTGCATAATTTTATATCCAAGATGTAAAAGATGAAGTGTTCACCATAAAGAGTGAAACCTGCTTCCCTTCAGGCTCTTCCTCATCTTCGCTTCAGTCAGTGGCGTGTGAGAAGGGAAAGTAAGATCAAGCCCTACAATAGCCAGGGGAGTGGTACTGCCACATGCAGAAATTTCATTTACGTTGCTCCCAGCAGGAACGACGTGTGTTCCTCCATGTCTGCAGACGAGTGATCACTCTGAAATTGCCTTGCTACATGTGGCTTTTTTTCATGGCAGTGAGATAAATCAGAGCTCTGCATGAAAAGCAGCACTCCATCACACCTGTATGGACTTGTGACACCATCAGGATGGTTTTTGTTTGTCAAGCAGTCAGCGCATTGCATGGAGGCAAAGATACATCATTTCTAGCAGAGGGAATCTTGCTTTACACTCCTGTTTTATGCAGAAATAACAACAAAAAAAGTCTTTATTTCCATGACCACACTGTTACATGAACTGAAACATGTTTGTTTCACAAATATGTGAAAAAAGAATGAACCACCCAGCCAGATGAAAACTTCATGTGCATAGTGTTTACAAAATGAACATTGCAGAGGTTTTCCTTTTGCAGGGCGGTGTATGATTAGCTACACAATAATGTAAGTTATTTATTCAAAAGGGGATAGAAGAGCTGTTTCTTCTAGTCTTCCATAATGTGCACAGGGTTCTGATTTTTCATAGCTGAACTGCAACTGCTGGCTGCGCCTGCGCTGCCACAGTGCCAGTTGTTAATCACAGCCACTTCCGCGGGATGGGTTCTCAGCTTGTAATCTGGAGACACGACTTCTTCAGCAGAAGATCTGCTGCTGCAAAATAGATGAGATGAACTGGCACAAGTCTGAGTAAAATATCTTCTATTGTATAAATCTGCAGCACATCATACATCAGTGTGCATATATATAGGTGTATGTCTATGCAGCCATGAAATGCAGTGTTTGGAAGGAATGTAATTACTATGCTGTTATGTTAGAAGTCATGCAAGCCTTTGAACTTTACCATAAAAAGTCATGATGACTTCAAAATTCTGTCAGTTAGATATATTTTCTGTTATATACTCTGTCTTGCATATGAGACATGTTTATGAAACGGTGCTAATTTGTTGTGGGCCAACAGTTTATATGTGAAGCACAATGCCTGCTTCAGACAAAGTACTTACTCCTTGGCAGGAATTTCTAGGAATCCCACTCTGTGTTTTGGTTGGGTTTTTTTTTTGGTTTTTTTTTTGGTTTTTTTTTTTTTTTTAATTAAGTTTCTTCACAATTCCCTTTTTTTTTTGTAAAAGTCTGAAATCAGAATCTGGGCAAAGGCCACTTTCTAGCCCCAAAGTGACTATGGTTTTCTAAAATATGGTGCTATGAACCACTCTCATTGCCAAGTCTCAACATGAAATTCGTATTGAGAGTGAATGCAAACAGCTCCCTGGCCATACGTTGAGCTGCTGAGATGTTTAGATTAATCTCTTTTGGTTTTTTTTCAGGAATGGAGCATGGTCTTTCATTTAATTTCAGAAAATGCTGTGTTTTGCCATGGTAACTCACTGCGGGACTACTGCTTCAGGACGACAAAGCAGGGAGGCTGGAAAAGCAGCTGAACGAGTGAGTTTGTCTTAGAGCCCAGAGAAGCCCTTTCATTGATGGGAACATCACACATCTCTCCATTTTTATTATTATTAGCAACAGCAAACCCACAGACGTCGGAGGTACAACATACAAATGCACTTAGTGCTGTACTTTCAGAAGCATTAATACTTTTTTTTTTTTTAATCAGAGGCACTTTTCTGTCAATATAATTGTCCTCATGATGGTAAACAAGCTGCAGTTAATCAGTCTGGAATACCAGACACACTGAAATAACGAAGTAAAGGAGAAAAGGAATAATTTTTGTAGGTAGAATGAAGAACAGATCTTAAAATTGCACAGACAAGCTAAAATGAAAGGAACAGCACAGAGTGGAATAAAATAGAAAAGAACAGGAAAGAGTAGAAAAAAAAAGAGTAGAAAAAGTTAGAAAGAAGAGAAGAGAAGAGAAGAGAAGAGAAGAGAAGAGAAGAGAAGAGAAGAAAAGAAAAGAGAAGAAAAGAAAAGAAAAAAAAAGAAAAGAAAAGAAAAGAAAAGAAAAGAGAAGAAAAGAAAAGAAAAAGGAAAAAGTGGACATCATCCATGTATTGTTTTAATAGCATATTCACCTGAAAGGACATGCAGACAAGTACCCATAGTCTCAATGATTTTTTTTTTTATTTTTAATTTTTTAAAAATAATATTCTTGCTGTTGATATTGTATGCAGCTGTGGTAGCTTGGAGTTATAAGAAGCCTGAGCTCTAGCTACTCTGTGGCAGAGAAGTCAAGATTTTTTGAATGTTGGAGACATAACATGATTTTGGTGGGTTGCTGAAGGGGAAGGTCACTGTCTGTGGCCTTTTACTGTAAGAAGCAGGGTCTGAGCTGGGTTATATGAGACAAATAATGCCCTGTAAAGCAAACTTCAATTTTATGGCAGGTCTATTGCTAATATAAGTTAGGTGAGAAGAAAGAGAAAGTCAGGTGT
Source organism: Tetrax tetrax (assembly GCA_009806455.1). Taxonomy (NCBI): domain Eukaryota; kingdom Metazoa; phylum Chordata; class Aves; order Otidiformes; family Otididae; genus Tetrax; species Tetrax tetrax. The sequence goes on from WHYT01016166.1 coordinate 3,715, forward strand.
TAAGAAGCAGGAGGTACTGAGTGAAAGGCGTCCTATGGTAGAGTTTAGGCAATATCAGGTGGCTTAATACTCAGAGACACTGATTTTTGAGAGTTGGGAAATGGAAGAAATCTGGAACTAGCAAGAAATATATAAAGTGTGTCATCTGTTGTCTGTTAACATTTATTTCCAGATTTTGTATGGTTAGTGTAGAAAATGATTTCCAATTCTCTTCCCAGTTTCTATGTGTTGGGTCAAATGTTGCAAGCGCATAGAGAAACCTGTAAACATAAATGATTCCTATCAATAATTTTTTATTAGCCAATGTGTGGGATCTTCTGTGGAAATAATTGCTTGAGAGCATTTTTATAGGAATGCTTTTGTCTTATTCAGTACTAAAGTAATTATAATTCTTGCTGGAAACTTCCGAACAATCAATTATTTAAAAGGAATGCATTGCGCTTGATGTGATTTTACATGGGCTCTGAGAAATATAAATGAACCTTGAAAGCAGCAAGTGAAAAAACTTGCTCTGCGTTCCTGCAGTTTCCCACTACTCACAGTGGGCTGTTTGCACTGGTGCAACAAGCATATCCAAGTCATAGGACAGAGTCCCAAATAATGCAGCCTTTAGGTACATGTTCAAACCACCTTACATGCCCAACAGCCATTGTAGGCACCCTCTTCTGAAGAAACAACCATTATTGAACTCTCAGCCTTCTTCCAAATGTGTAGTAGAGCCCAGAGCCCTGGAAACTTTCTTGTGTAGACAATGTTAGAGAGAGTTATACAGAGAGAAATGTTAAGCCTGGGAATGTTTGGGTGTGGAAACACTGGGGGAAAGTCAGGAGAAGGGCTGTGAGAATGATGTGTGTTGATGGCCTACAAGATCCTAGCACACATCTCTCTGCAGCTTCCCACCAACACTGGAAGACAAAGGGCAATAAGAAAATCCTGATGGAGGTGGAGATGGGAATGAAGAAACTGACAGTTCCTAATGGGTACAAAAAAGTATATCTAAAGCCAATGCATGATCACCAGCATAAAAGGAAACCAGATGTGAGAAGGATTTGACAGCTGGTGTCCCTTGTTTCCCATGTTATTGCAAGGACTCCTAGACACAGCAGCTGCGTATACATGGCCCCTTGCCTGGATGCTGGACAGGTGACTCAGGCTCACATATTTTGCTGTTGTATCTGGATATGAGACAGTGAGTAGGAATGAATGAAATTGGTTTTGTTTAAAAATAAAATCACTTCGTCCTCCTGTAAGGTCCTGCATTGTGATTTCCAATGTGACTGCTACAATATTGTGACGTTATTTCCTACAGTGTTGCCTGCTGCTCTGCAGGATTAATGTATTCTGTAAACGAGGAGAAAATCAGGCTCTATATTTAAAACAATGCGTTTATCGTGCCTCCTCTTGCAAATTATATATTGCAGTAAATGTGTGGTGCGCCTTTTTTTTTTTATTTTGAATTGTATTTATAGAGAACTCTGGAGGAAATCATAATGAGTGTGGGTGGATCCTGTAGGAGGTGAACTGAGTACGTCCGGCTGTGGAAGATGATGGCAATATTCTTCAGTACAAAGACACAAGGGGCAGAAAGCAACATGAAGACAGGTAGGAAAAAGGTGCAGGGTCATTTATGGGGTCTGCTAAGGGGTGACACAGAGTGTAGATTGGTTGATGATGTGGAAGACCATGCAGAGAACTGCTTGTCTGAGGGCTGGTAAGAATATATCATGCTTGTAGGAGAAGTAGTATTTCACTCTGTAGAGGAAGGATGGGAAGATACATGTTAAGAATGACTGAAATGGATCAAATGGACTGAACTGGAGAGAAACTGTGGTTTGGAGAAAGGAGGAGATAAAACAGCTTTGGACAATCTCTTTTCTGCCCTTCTGTGAAATAAATCTCCATTTTGTTTTGGGTAGGAGTGGATAGGACACATATATGAACAGAAAGAGGTATAGTAATTTTTCTGGTCCCAAGAAAAACATTCAAGAGAACTAAAGACCTGAAAGAATGATAATTTCTTTGCAGAAGAGATGAATGGAGGAGTAAGTCACCTTTTAATATAGAACCTGGTTAGAGGATTGGGTGTAATATGAAACAATATCTTATAAACGCATTATAGTCTCACGAGGAGCAGCTGAGGGAACTGGCATTGTTTAGTCTGGAGAAAAGGAGGCTCAGGGGAGACCTTATCACTCTCTACAACTACCTGAAAGGAGATTTTATAGATGTGGGTGTTTGGTCTCTTCTCCCAGGTAAAAAGTGATAGGATGAACAGGTTATCCAGAGAAGTGGTGGATGCCCCGTCCCTGGAAACATTCAAGGCCAGGCTGGATGAGGCTCTGAGCAACCTGATCTGGTTGAAGACGTCCCTCCTCCTTATAGAGGGGTTGGACTAGATGACCTGTAAAGGTCCCTTCCAAGTCAAACTATTCTATGATTCTACGAGAAGAAATGGCCTCAAGTTGCACCAGTGGAGGTTTAGACTGGATATTAGAATAATTTCTTCACTGAAAGGGTTATCAAGCATTGGAACAGGCTGTCCAGGGATGTGGTGGAGTCACCATTCCTGAAGATATTGAAAAGATATATAAACGTGGTGTTTAGGAACATGGTTTAGAGGTGGACTTGGCAGTGTTAGGTTAATGGTTGGATTCAATGATCTTAAAGGTCTTTTCCAACCTAAATGATTCTATAACTGTGTGATAGAAATGTCAGCCAGTTTCTGATTCATAAAGTTGAAACAGCACAAGGCCTAAGGGTAATACTAATGCCTCTCCCCCAGCTCTGCTGAGTGAACTCTAAGGTGCTACGATACCAGGATGCCACATGAACATCTCAAGCTTTTGGTCATTCAGAAGCATCATGAAGGAGTGAACAGAGTAGATCACATGGAGATAAAAGTCACTGCTATTTTGGTAGCTGTAATTTTTCTGAATTATTTTCTTTTATGGTGAAATGGAAAGATGGAGTATTTTTGTTTCCATCTGAGCACCGATTTGCAGCTTAAAATTTGATGGTCAATTGCCTATGTCTAAAAGGGTCTGAAAAAGAGTTACAAAAACCAGAATGGAATAGGCTTACATTTGCTCTGCAGTCTCCACATTTGTCTGAAAAGATGATGTTTAGGACTTTGTAAAGAAAGTGTTTCTTTGAAAAAGAAAGTGTTTAGGGCTTTACAGGTTGAAAACATCTGACTTAAAATGATGCTGGAAAAACCAGACAATGTCTCTAATTTTCCCCTGACATTTGTAAAGAGAGTCTAAATGGGGTCTGTAGATCTGCACACTCATTTTGTGATGACAGGAGATTTTATTTTTCAGTGGTGTGCCAAGAAGGATTGAAGTAGAATCAGTGTAAGAAAACCTGCAAAGCTTTCTATGTTCATTGTTCTGGATGGTCTGGATACATAACTTAAAAATAATGTATCTTGCATTTTTGTTATTTTCAGTTACTACATGGGAAGGATTGAGTAATTAACAAAAATATTAAAATATTATTTTTCAAGTCTCCTGGTAGATATGATCAAGCTGGAAGGGAAGATATAGGTCAGTTACTTTTTACCCAAGGCTATCTGATAATTTCTGCTCTTGTTTCTTTTCTAGTTACCTTACTTGCCCTGCAGCTATGGCACAAAAATACAGGAACATTCTCTTTTGCTACTCTCTACTTTGGTTTAATTCATCATAGTGAAGAAAAGCTTTTATTTAAATATATGAACAGGTGTATTGCTGCTCTATTCTGGCCATTGGACAAATCCATGTTGCAGGGCAGCTAGGTGTCCTCTCACGTAGTTGGAAGAGTCAGAAACTTCTGTCCTTGTGCTGCCTTTTAAATTTGTCCTCTGGGGTTCATTTTCTGTTGCAGTGAATGTAATGCCTGTGGTGGCTCAGTTATTCCTAATCCAGATGAGTTTAAATCTAGCTGGATTAGGTTAATTTATGAATGAAGGCAGCTGAAATGGATCTATATCATCTTGTCCTGAAATGGACCCTTAAACCTGTAACGAGTTGCTTTGACACATCCATCTGTGGGGACAGGCACCTCCGCAGTGCCGTAAACTACTCGTGCTGGTGTCACCAGAGGCTTCTTCATTACAGACTTATTAATGACAGTGCCTTTGTACGCACAGCTGCCTGTAATTCCACATCAAAGCAGTTTACAGACACTTAGGCTGTGTCTATGGTAGTACATTAAGCGTGTTCAAGACTGTTGTCTGACACTGAGACCGATTGACTTTAAATGACCTCCTAATAGCTCACTATTAAAATCTTTCCTTCACTACTCAGCCCAGTGAGCATAATTTTTGGCCTGTGCTAATTCCTGATTAAGCCAGAAATTTTCTGGGAGCAGAGGCCAGATCTGTGCCAGTTCCTTCAATTCCCCACAGAGATAACTGAGTGCCTGTCTGTATTTTCTGGGACGGTTCAGTTTACTAGCATGAAGATAGCATAAAGGGTGGCAGAGCTCTCCTTTGAGGCACCTGTTTTACAGAAGAGCAGTCAAACTGTGCCCTCACCACCACCACAAAAAAAGAAAAAATCAAACCAGAAAAGTGCCAAATCTGAGTATGGGACTCAAGTACTGGCTGTAGCAGTGAGTTTAGTTTAAGTGTTTTGCTTGCTGTGGTCCTAGGCTGCTTGTTTGTACCCTGTTCATGGTTTACAAAGAGTTTGTCTGCTCTGGCTGGAATTTAGCTGGGAATATATGTGAAGAGACTTTTCTGTCATCCACACAGGCTTCCTTGCCATACACAAATTATTTCCTTCTATGTGATGCTGCAAGTCTTAGATCTAAAAATTATATTCTTTTCACATAAAATATCTTTCTAGTACTGTAGCTACTTTCCTGAGTCTCTTGTGATGTTTGGGATCAGACACAACTACTATCAAAGTTCTACTCATTTTTTATTCTTTTTCTGATATTTTTGTCAGGATGCAGTAACACTTTCACTGTGTCAGTTTTGACATTAAAAGGGTAATGGAATGAGGGAATTAATCCTTCTTTGAAGCCAAATAGAATTGTAAATCCCCTAACTAGTGAAATAACTATTCTTCTCATATTTCTGGTGGTTTTTTACTCTTTAAGTGTTTGAGGTATGCATGCATCACACTGCTCCAGTGGATAGTTTTTGTATTTGGACCTAAGACCTCATCAAATAGGTGTTTTCCTCTCTGTGTGATACTGTGTGCGGGGATGTTGTGAGATGGAAATCATCAGGCGTGGCCAGTTTCAGAAGCTGCTTTTCTGTGGGTGGGAGCTGCTGCCTGTCAGGAGTCACAGCCTGCCTTAGGGAGAGAGGTCCTCCGCATGTGAGTCCTGGCTATCGGTAGTTGCGTGCTGCTGTAATCAGCATGCAGATGGCAGGGAGGTGTGTGAAGGAGACACCCTTGGACTGTGTGGGCTGTCTCGACTCCTGATATTGACCTTATCTCCAGCCTGGCTCCCTAAGTCTTGTTCCTCTTCCAGCTTCAAAATTCACTTTACTTTGGCTGTGATTCCTAACCTGCCTAGAAACACTTGCTCCTTGCCTGTTAATCTTTTGCGTGGCACCTTTGCTTACTGTAGACAAACTCTGATTTCTTGAGCTTTGGACAGGCCTTAGACAATCTCTTCCCTTGACTTGCCATGTTATGTGGTTGCTGGGCTGCTGGATGGGGTCTGGGCTCCTGGCCACAGCATCTGCCTTCAGATGACAACCACCCAGAGAGGGGGACCATGCTCTGTCCCCTGTGCATGCCTTCCCATCCTGTATGGGCTCCTGCTCTGTTGTGCTGCCTAGGTAGGACGGGTTTGCTAAATCCATTATGTTTTGATTTTTGCCATCTAGGATGGTGTGGGAGAGACAAGCTGGTAGATGAGTGTGCTGGACAGGCTGCAAACCGCATGTGATAAGCAGGTTTTGTGAAAACGTTCGATCGCGTTAAAATTTCCTAGTAGGAAGAAATGTGCCCATCCATAACTATGCGCAAATTATTTTTCTGACTCCAGAGTCAGGAATCTGCTTTCCAGTGACACACTGTTTCTATTACTAAGTCGGCTATGTCTGGCACCCTCATATATGAACAGCATGGAAATTTTGTATCAAGAAAAATCTGACACCAGGCCAACACTGAATCTCCTCTGGTCTGGACACAATACAAAGGGGGAGGCTTGAGAATTTCATCTGTTGTTGGCAACTGAGAGATTTCTCAGGATACCTTATGTTTAAACCAAAATCAGAAACCTAAGTTCAAGCTATAATCTTCTTTTTGCTCAGTATTTTTAATTATAATTTATGTACAATTTCTTTATTTTATTAGTATCTTTCAAAAATACTATGAATTCCCTGCTTTTATGGGAAGTCTTGACATTTGGTAAGGTATTTGGTGAGCAGATCCCAGTGCTGGTGAAAATTTTCCTGAGTGTAGGAATCTGTTCACACAGTTCAGAGCTTATTAGTGTTTTCTGTCAGTTGGCAGCTTTGGGCATGATACAAGCCAGTCTGAAATGACTGGGATTTTCCCTTGACGGTCTCCTTTTTCTGGTGGTTACTCTAATGTCAAATATCAGCAGTGAGCGCAGCAAGACTTCTTCCTCCATGCTCCCCACATTTCTCCCGAGAATGTCAGACTGCTTTTTAGAACACTGTAAAAGCTACAAAATTAGGATACAGAATACCAGGTATGTGGTTACCATGCAACTTTTGGTCTCCTTCTATACACAGTGATATGATCTTTAATTAGATAACCATCAATTAATGTTTAAGGGAGTAGAGTGCTGTTTTGGAAAAAAGTTTTATTTCTGCCTCTGCCAGAGAGATGCCACGTGGCACTAGGTGAATCAGTTAAATCTTTAGGCCTTGAATATGATCCCAGAGTGTTACACCAAGGGACAAATTTGCTATAGTGGATCATGCTTAGCATCTCCAACTATGCCTGCTGGAACTGTGCTTGGAGCTTGCATAAAATATGAAGGATGGCCCTCCTATTTGGTTAAACTTGCGAATCAGCAATTAATGAATGCTTTTAACAATTTTAACTTGAATATCTGTGCTCCAGGTGCCCGACTATTCTGTGAAAAAAAGAATAGCATTTATCTCACAACAACTGTATTGTGGAGAGTAATTAATTAATGGTCCTAAAGTGCTCAAATGCAGTGCATCTCAAAGGAAAAACCTGGGAGGAAACAAATAACTTTGTGATCTGTGCAAAGCTTTTGTATATGTGTTTAACAAAAAAAAAGGAAAGGAAGAAAAAACCTGAATCACAAGCTGAACAAGAAGGTTAAAACAAAATACTGAGTAACAACTCCTGTACTGAATGAAGTTGTGATCCCATGAAGATAATGCAAAGTGATAACGTAATTAAGGATTAGAAGAGAAGATCAAAGGGGAGCGAGCTAAAAGTTTTTAGATGTGTAGAAGACAGATGTAAAAACCTGTTCTTCATGTTGGGATGACAGAACAAGAAAATCACAAAAATGCAGCAAGGGAGATCAGTCCTCTCCAGCTGGACGACTTCTATTTTCCACCTCAGGATGAATAGTTCTGGGAGCAGGAGTTGAAAGTAGGATGACTTCTGCCACATGTCCTCGAGAATTCCTCTCCCCTGCTTTCTATATTGTTTCTCAGCTCTTCATGTTTTGCTGCAAAGGAGAAATGAAAAATGCCTTTAGTTTTATGTACGGTTTTTTTTTATAGAGACATATGCAGCTTCTCAGTAAGGGAAAGGAACAATGATCATCACCCCTTTGGCTTGGCAACTGCCAGAGGAGTATCTCTTCTCTCTGCTTTTGGGAAATACCCCAACCATGGATCTGCAGCAGAAGGAAGGGAAGGCATCACTCCTTTTCTTCCATTGTTTGTCTATTTTTAATAGCCATTCTGCAGCAGAATGGAGGATAAACCTACTGGATACTTACTAGACCAATTATCTTTTGGCCTTAGATTCAAGGATATTCACTTTGGAAAAAATTCTCGCAAAAGGAGACAGACTTCAGTTCAGTTGAATAACCTGCCACAACGACAGAATTTCAAGGCAGCGAAAGAAGTGGGCATCTGTGTACAAGACTGTCGGCAGGAAACTTGAGGGTTTTATGGCATTTCAGGCATACAAATGCTAACTCGGATGACCCTCTTACTGATTTCTCTTCCCTTCCCTCCCCTTCCCTTCCCTTTCTGTCCCTTTCCGAGACAGCACCTCCTTCCGCCATTTTATGTGGAATGACTGCTCAAATCTGCTGGCTAAGGGCTGTTTGCATTTTCCTTTTTCTCACATTTATGCAGTAGCATGCATATAGCCACATCTCTAGGATACAATACTTACATCACCCTGTGTCAAGCTGCATAAATATATCCTGCAGTGAAGGTAAGGTGACAGCTACAAGCAGCCTTTTTGTACTAAATTATAAAACACTTGGTCAGTAGCCTTAAATGGCCTATCTTAGAGTTCTAGAAAGCATTTTCAGCTTTGCTTAAACTTTCAGGATTAGTCAGTGTTTCATAAGCATGAAATAATTTTAATCCTGGAATAATTCAAGTTATTATTTTATCTCATTTTACTGTAAAATTCCTGGTTTTGACTGTGCTGAAGGAATGTTCACTATTATAGAACCATAGAATAGTTTGACTTGGAAGGGACCTTCAAAGGTCCTCTAGTCCAATTCCCCTGCAAGAATCAGGAACATCTCCAACCAGATCAGGTTGCTCAGAGCCCCATCCAACCTGGCCTTGAATGTTTCCAGGGATGGGGCATCTACCACCTCTCTGGGCAACCTGTTCCAGTGTTCCACCACCCTCAGTGTAACAATAACTATATCATTTTAATTTACAAGAAAATCCGTTAATAGTATAAGGAGTAGTTTTCTGTTCCAAACTGAAAAGAGAATTCAATCTTAGATGACAGGTGAGTGAAATGAGATATCTGTGAACCAGTTGCCTTAATCTCGAAAAGAAGATTTTAGATCTTCAGATGTTTAGAAAACGTACACCTACAATACATTCTAAATAAAATGAATGGGAAGTCTAAATATGTATTAGTAAGAAGTAGTAAAAATTTTCTATGTTTAAAGAACTACTTTCAGTTTTAAATCAAAAAAAATAGCTACAGCAGAAGAAAGGAAAATTGGAAATGCCTTGGAAAAAATAAGTAAAACTAATAAAATATGTTGGACTTATTTGACTGTTTGGGTAGTGTATAAAGACTTACACATTGCAAGGAAACAACTATTGACAGACAAAAACCCTCCAAAACTGTGAGACCCTGACCTAGTAGCAGTAGGCTGTGGTCCTGCGTTCAGAATAGCTGGTTCTGGAAATGCTGTTATATGCAGAAAGAACCGCTAATCTCTTAAAAATCAAAGTTGACTCTGCAGTATCATAGTTACAAAACATGTTGTTTCTGTAGAGAGCTTGGTCAGGTTTTTTTTCACAAGGCTTAATGCCTCTTCTCATCAGGAGCTAAATCCTGTGGTTTCAAACTGTGCAATAGCTCTGTGATAAATTCTTGCAAGATTAGAGGGACTGCTCTGATGCGGCACTTTATCAAATTAATACAACGACTATTGTTTCAGTTAACGTATTGCATTATTTGCTTCACTTCACTCCCTAACACTTCTTTCTCTCTGAAGGAAAGCTAAGCAACGTATTACATCAATTACAACACGGCATGCACTGTAGTCTGGTGTATGGGATTTGTTTATCTCCTTGTTTTTCAATACTTAACCTTATGGCTCAAGAATCATTACGTGCCCAATTAACTTTGGTTTATACGCTCTGTGTGTTTGAAGTCTGCAGCCTTGTTTCTCTAGAAAAATTACTTTTCTACAAAATTGTGATCATCTCAACCAGGCCACATCTGGAAGTTTATTGCCTTATCATGGGTCAAAAGAGAATAGATCTAAACACTGAATATAGGGTCGAGAGGGGACAGATTTGGTTACAGAATGCAGTCATACCTTAGCTTCTTCAAGACTGCATCAGATACTTGAATGTTATTCAGGGACCTTTAAAAGACAGAAATAATCTACATTATTTTGGCCTAGCACCTTTAATAATTGGAATTACGTGATAAAGACTCTCAAGAAATTAATAACATTTAGTGTCTCTAATTTATTTTGACCAAAGAGCTATTGAGAAATCAGACTAAAGAAAAGTGCCCTGTATATAAAGCTGTTTATTTTTCAATTTTCATGTTTGTCGTGGATGAAACTTCTTGCTAAGGTGATAATATTTTAAAGAAAATATCTTCTAGGAACCTGTAATACAACTTTTGCACTTTTCAATTTCTGCTGTTTCAACGCAGTATCATGAAACAGTCCTTACCTGACCATTACTCAGATTTTAGTGAGATGACCATTACTTGAAATATAAATGTAAACTTTGAAATGTACACTTATTTTGAAATATGCAGTTCATTATACTGTCTGAACTTATGTATTTATTTAGATTACTGGAATATTCTGCATATGCACCCAGAACTTTTGACATAATATAATACTTATCCTAAGTGCAGCACTGAAAGACACCCCTGTTGAGAAGTCATTCCTTTGAACATTTTTCTTCTCCTCTATTTTACTATGTACAAAGTTCTGGAAAAAATCCTTTTTTTTTTTCATCTGGAGAAAAATGTCATCTGGAGATTGTCAGATGGGTTGTTTCAAGCAAAAAGGTAAGTATGAATTCCAAAGGTGTGGAGCCCCAATTAAGAATGGGCTTCAGCATCCTCCTTTAGTTTCAGCCTACAAAGCTTCAGTCTGAATCCTCGTACTAATTCTAAGTGAGCAAAGGTGGCCTCAGAGAATAGAGACTTTCCTCAAATAAGCTTAAAGTTGGCAATTAATTTGAGTACCTAACTTAACCCAGCCAAATGCAAAGCCCTACCTCTAGGCTATTCCACCACCACTGTTTTTGCTTTTGGCTAGTTGTAATTAGAAGGATGACTCTGTGTACAGCTTTAGGATTCTTTCTTAATAATTGCAAGACAATATGTTTCCCTTTTTGAGTGGAATAGTGGAAATGTAAAGACTGTCAGTACTAAAATCTGTAGCCCTCTACCTAAGAACAGACCCATTCCAGTCAGAGTTAAGACAAAATTTGACTTCTAATCTGTAATAAGACATCCAGCTAGAAAAAAATAGCCAAGTTACAAGGCACCTCCAGACTTTCTTTTTTCCCTTGTGTGAAACATAAGAGTACTTAGGCCAAAAGAGTAAAGATTATATGTAATGAAACTCTCAATTAAGAATATGATAATCCTTTTAATGCAGAAAGAGTAAGCACATTAAATGGTGCAATAATTTGTCATCCCAAGAGAATGTATGTGAAAACTCATGGAAATGTGATAATGGATTCTCATGCTGATTTATGAACCTCTTCCAAAATGTATAACCTCCTCCTCTGCCATGCAAAGAAATTAGTAATTATTACAGGTTCATGAAACAGATGTGAGCCTCAGCAACAACATACTTTTAAAATTTTGTTAACTGCTTTGTCTTTTCTTATATATGTTATGATTGGTTGTTTTTTTTCAATATATTGGAAAAGTCTATCTGAAGCTGCTGTTCAAGGTAACAGCAAAAAATTGTTGTTTAATAGAAACCACTTTTAAACAAGAATTAAGCAATATGGTGCAAAGAACAGTGGGGCATCCTCCAGTGACTGTCCTGTAAGGTTTGCATTTCATACTGTTTTAAGTTGGAAGGTGCCAATGGTCACTGTCAAAGAGGTCTTTTCTCTCAAACTATGAGAGATGTTATTAAAAGTAGTGAATACAATAAGCACCCCTGTTGAATTTCGTGAAGATGACTGAAGTCCTTTTTGCCGTGAGACAGCTATACATAGTGCAGGCTACTGCCAAGTGTGTTGATTTGCATGGTGAGGTCTGAGCAGAGTTCTCGCGTGGGTGGGCAAAAGGGCTCCTGTGCCCTGATGTCCTGCCCATAGCTGATATAGTTGAAGATCAGAAAAAGGAGTTCAAAATGTGACTGAAAGAAAGGGAGTATAGATTTGCAGGCAATGAACTCACTGTTGAGATAAACATCAGGGTTTCTCTAAGGAAACAGCCTAATCACAGTTTATTTTTCCAGTGTTCAATGAAAAAGGATTTATTTTAGGGAGTTGGGGGGGAGGGGGGGCGTAGAGTGTGAAATGAATGGGATTACATCAAAGAAATTCCTGAGTCAAACAGTAAAGTCCTCTTCTTAAATGCAAATGGCTTTTCAAGGTCATGAGTGTTGATAAAAACCATGGACCAAAGAGACGCTTTTATGAAACAAACATCTAAATCTTTTTTTCTCATCATGAGAGAGTATCTGATTTTCGGAGCCCTGCAAGGCAAGGGTCAAATTGCTGATAAGCATCTTTCTACTGTCCTGTGTTGAAATGTAGTGTGCTGGACAATGAAAATTAAGAACATGCCTCCTTGAGAGGAAACGTTGGAAAAGGAAGACTATTTTTCCCCACTTTAGACCTCTCCAGGGTCCATGATAATGTCCTACAACTGATCTGCATTTACAGTTGAAAGAAGTAATATACATAGCTTAGGCACTCACAAGCAACTTTTTTCAATGAGGTAATAGTAAACTTCCGTGCTCTCTGCTTTTTAGGGAAAAGTCATTGGAGAATTGGTGTTTGTCTCAGCCTTACTGTAATCAAGTTGCAACTGGGCAAGAAGAACACATGGCCACTGCAGAAACAAACCTGTGGTTGTCCCAAATCCATGGAGAACTCAGACCCATACGATTTCCCTATAAGAGAGAGGTCCAGAGCCCTAAAACAAATGATGAGACAAAATTATAGTTAGACTATCATATTGGGTCTTCAGTAAGAACTGCTGTTGCACATGCAGGACCATTCATACTACCTCATTCCAGTTTAAGCCTCGGGCACTTGTTTAGCAATGGGAAGCTACCAGACTTTCTAGGTGGATCATTCCCTTTAGGTAAGGAAACATAGCAATGAGACATATCTTTGAAAAGGAAAAATAATGTGGTACTAAACAAGTAAAGTTTTTGTGCTATATGCTGAATTTTGAAGATTGTTTGCAGAATGTTTTACATTCTAGCTGAATGCATAGGAAGACATTTTCTAATTCTAAACAAATAGGCACTCTTGAATTTTAAGTATTAACAGCTATTAAAAACCAATTAGTGGTAAACTGAATTAAAACAAACAACTGTGAAGAAAGGGTTAGCAGGAGGTGGTGTACTGTTATCATCCTATGTGGCAAAGTTGGCTTACGGTTCCTCAAGGACTGATTAGTCCTATAAAGATTTTCACGGTAGCAGAACACACATATTATTAGTTACAGATTTATCTGAAACTCAGCTTGGCTAGTGGAACTTATTTTCCCAAAATGACTTCTTTTTCTAAAAATAAAAAATGTCTGTATGGTCTCCTTGCCTAAAATTACTATGGTGAAAAACAGATCTCTAAGCATAAAAGCATATCTACAGTAACCCAACAGAACAGAAACTTATGTATTAAGTATTGAATTTCTGTTGAAGGCTGACACCATGGGAATGGGTTTCTGTACTAACATGAAGTGTAGGCTGCTGTAACAGTGGCAAACAAACTAAACTCTGCATGCCTGGCCTGTGGAGTCCTCAGCCCTTAGCACTGCAGAAGGGAGAAGAGGTCTTACCAGCAATGCTTGTTAAAAGTCTGCTGGAGTGCAGAAATGTAACAAAATCCGTTGATAACCACACCCACAAAGATAAAGTGACTTAGCATGTTTTATTTCCTTTTATTTCTCATGTTGGAGAGGAGGACAAAGTGAAAACCATATCCATAGAGTCACAGATTTTGACCTCAAATTGGTCTCTATCAGACATGAAATCTGGGTATCTTTTTACCATATAGCCCAGAGCATACCCACCTCTTCTCCTGAGAACAGTTGCCATGGGCAAAGTTTGTTATTTTGAGCCACTTTCAAAGAGAAACTTACTGAGCCTGTTATCTTTGGTTGAACGAGTAAGCATGTCAGTTGTGGAACAACAGAAAATAGAGTAGAAAACCAAAATCAATGCCAATGAAATCATCTAGCTGGGCTCCCATCTTGTGTGTTTTCAGCTTCCTGTTCTTGCTCTCTGCTAACAGACTCCTTTTTCCTTCTGTCTGGGCTTGCATGTGCGTTACTTCTTAGTACCACTAATTTTCATCTCCCTAAACACATTACCTCTGCTAAGAGTTGGCTGGCCATCACAGAATGTGGATAATTATGTCCTACTGCCAAGGACATAGCTTAAAAAAAGGGGAGATGTGGAAGTTTCTTTTTCTCTTCCCTTTTTCTTTTCCTCTTTCTGCTGGAAACTTTCTAAACTAAGTATGTCCATCCCTAGAGGAATATTTCTCAAAAAATGTAATATAGATAATTCATCAAGTTGAAATAGAATAGCATAATAAAAGTGAGGGAAGAATATGCTGTAATAGAATGCAGGAAAGGCAGTGACATGGTGACATTATTCATATAGACAGACACTAGCGAGATGGAATGGAAGTTTAAAAAGCTGTCTCTTGCTGCAGGCATGGTTTAGTTTGCTGTTCAGTACAGTTTTCCAGTGTTTTTGTTGTTGCTGAAGAACAGTAACAAAAATAGCCATTAGAAACATGGGATAAAAATAATACATATATTTTTTTTCCTTCTGAGAGCTTTATGATGCCTCACCTGGAATAGAGTCAGCCAGGCTGTGTACCTAACTATTCATCTCTCTGTCGCAATTGTGGTCCATTTGAGTACTGGTGGGTTCCTGCAAGGGTGGTTGTGCATGCGTGCAGGCTGTAGTGGGTTAATGTTTTTTAATTCCTTCAGCTGCCCAGGTTCTGATTTTGCTTTTAGTTTGGCACTTGCAGTGCTATACAATTTTCCTCTTAGCCCCTTGTTTTCTAGCAATATGTTTTCAAGCAATATGTATATTGCTTCTTTCAGGTATTAGGCTTCTGTCAATGCACAGTCTAGTATTTCCCCCAGAGGAGAGAGTTTCCATCTGCTTTTGCCATTTTCATTCACCCTGTGTGACAAACACAGTAAGATCCAATGGGCGCAGTCTTGACATCCTGTTTCCCCATCTCTCACTCAACCTCCTACGTGAGTGCAGCTGTATGGTCTCCTTGCCTAAAATTACTATGGTGAAAAACAGATCTCTGAGCATAAAAGCACATCTGCGGTAACCCAACAGAACAGGAACTTACGTGTTAAGCATTGAATTTCTGTCAGACTTTGACACGATTTGTCCCCATCTCTTGCTCCATTCCTTTTTCATCATTCATTTTTCATCCTTGTTTCTCTCCTGGATAAATGATGGTGGAAGACCTCTGAACTCTCTTATTGTGCTTATTCCTCCTCTTGTGTCCTCAGAATCTCCTCTGAGGACAGAATATTAAGACTGAGCATGATTGCAAGTGTATATTTAAGTCCGTTTAGAAAGCTCCGTGTTTTAATTTTCCTGCTGCTATTACCACTAGTATTCTTTAACCTTCTTTTTACTTCTCAGTTTTGCTAAGAAACTTGGAAGTTTTGCCCTTCCTAGCTTTAAGGGTTTCAACCTAATTTCTGTGCTTTTTTTTTTTTTTTTTGGATATTGGGAAGGAGGGAGAGAGAAGCATAAAACAACACTTTTTAAATTCTGAGTGCCCTCTCCACCCCTCCAAAGGATCTGAGAGCCCAAAAGGACAGCTGTGTTATTTCAGTGGAGATTTGTTTTCCATTTGATCAGGCTTAGATCAGTCAGAATGAGCAAAAGGTGTCTGAGAAGTAAAACAAAAGTTAAACTATGCTTTTATGTGAGTTTTATTTTTTTCCTTGAGGATTTATTTTCTTTCATATTATGAAGCACCAATAGTGCTGTCAACTATAAAAGATTAGATCTTCTGGTGCAATGTGCCAGGGTTTATAGGATCAAGCAGGGCATGGTGAGGGTTTTTCTGGTCACATTTTATCTTCATAAATTCATAGCATCGGCTTTCTGTGCTTAGCTTGAGCAATGAGGGCTCACAGCTTCCTCTGCTTTCTCTACAGGAGCAGAACAGCCTACCCTTTCAGTATCCTTCTCCTGTTTCCCAGCTCACATTTTCAGTTGAAAGACAAGGCTCTATGACTTTGTCTTTTCGCTACTGGAATTCAGCTTCAAGTATTTCTCAACTTTGATTTTGGTCAGCTATGAGAAAGCAAAATTAATTCCAGGTTCAATGTGATAACATTTCTCTGCTTGGGCGTAACACAGCTTTGATCAATACCATGCTAAAGGACTTGCCCAGATACAGTGGGCTGGCTTCTCCTAGTTTTACTGAAGATTTGAAAACTAGAACAGTACAAACATGATATACGTGGAATTTGGGGTTCTGGGCACAGTAGGTTCAATGGAGTGTCTGTAAATTGGTGGCAGCATACGGTGTGTCATGGCATGATGATATTCCTAATCTTAGCCCTGTCCATCTCTCTGATAAAGATAACACAAAAATAACAATTATGGAAGAAAAAAGAATGAAAAGGCGCTAGATACCCCTAGTGTTGGAAGGAGAGACTGAGATATCTTGATATTTTCAGTAAAAATCTGAGGTTGCGGAGATACTTGATGTGTTGGTGAGGGAGGAGCACACTCATTCTTTTCATATGGGAAAGGTGCTGGAGGGTACTGGATCTGGTCAGCTTCACGATGTGGGGGATTTCTGCTTCCTGGTTCACTGGAGCCAAATCTGATGGCTGTGGGGACTGAGGGGGGGATGGATCCCTCCTGACCCGGTTGATAGAGCCAGACTGCTGTTATTCCCATTTGTAAGTTCAACCAGTGATGAGGCTGAGGGTGCTTCCTCACCTGCATTACTAATGTTGTTGGCCATGCAAATCACCACAGGGGCCAGTGCTTTTACCAGTGTGAAAACAAACAGCACTTACATGGCCATAGACTGCATGGACAATCCAAAGCTGTTCCTCCTTGTTTGCTTATTGGGGTTGAAGTTTTCACTGGACACACACACACACACTGAAACACTGTGGGTCTCTCCAAAAGCTACTATTTGATGTTTGCTCTATCTAGAAACCACCCCCCAGGCCCTGGTCTCCTGCGATTGCTGACGCCAAGACTCTTGAGCCCCCAGGCTTACAGTTCCACCTTGGTGACTGCCACTTGGACCTTGTACCCTGCTCAGTGTCCCATCTGATGTGGAGGTCGCTAGGGCTCACCCACGTGGGCTCAGAAGAGAGAACACACCCACACAGAAGATAGTTAAAAGGGGGGATTTAGCAAGAATACAGGAGAGATTACAGTGATCATGCGCAGGGCTCAGTCAGGGAAGGGCATTGACCTGCAACTGTTTTCTGTGCGACTGGCATCTTTCATCCCCACCACTCTCTGCTTCCCCATGCTGCTTTCTCTGTGTTTTGCTCCAGTTCCTAGAAGAAAGGAAGGAGCACCTGATGCTTGAGCAATGGCTGTGGACTGATAAAAGTACAAAACTCCTTTATTTTCAGTCAGGAAACTTATTTCCATCCCAAACTCTTATTTTTTTTTTTCTGCCTGGTCAAGCAGGCTAGGTACTAAAGGGACACTTAGTGCTGTCATGCTGAACGCTGCCATTTCTGGGTTGTGTGTTAGCTGGGACAGCCTTAGTCCAGTGTCTGCTATATCTCACAGCTGGCCAGGGGTAGTCAGTGGCTGTCATGCCAACATGACCTCTGGACTGAGCAAAGTTCTTGTTGCTGGCAGTGTACCCCTGGGACAAAGAAGGTGCTATGTTTTGCTGAGTGTATCACAATTCTTCCTTCTCCCTGCCTCCTTACCCTATTTGTCCTCAGTGTGCTTTACAGACATGAACTTATGGGACTTCTAGATGTCCACTGGGAGCGTCTTCCACAGAGAAGCTTGTTCAAGCAAAGCGAGCAGAATGAGGCTAAAATTATATTGTTGTAATCTCTAACAGTAATCACAAGTAAATCATTGTATCAGTGTACGGTGATAAAATTCTCTGGGGAGATGGGAAGCAAATGCTGTCCTTTGTTTATTAGGTAGCCTCCTTTCCTTGAAATGTAAGTAATCACTTCCTAGAGATCTACAAGGTTAGGAAATGGCCTAATGATACTATAAACTAGAAGGCATTTGTGTCTGTGAAATAATTGCACTTTTCTTAGACATTTACAAACATTTACCAGTAGCACCTCACAATGAACCTTTGAGATGCTTTCATCTGTGTTTGACAAAATGGGAAACAGGTAGGAGAATATGGAAGAATGGAGAAAAGGACGGAGAGTGAAATTTGTGAAATCTTATACATCCCTGTTCCATCTTTCTAAGACAGTGACCTTCCCTATGTCCTTCAGAGAATCCATGTTTTTTTGCTTGTATCTTTAATGTTTCATTCAACACAGTGTAAGACCATGAATAATGAAATTTACACTATACAGGCAGGGTAGCTATTGATTTACAGAAGATATATGTCATTTATTAATCTGTAAATACTATGCAAATATATGCATGACAAGAAATTAAATCAATGCCTGTCACTTATTCTTTCAGTCTGCATGATTTTATGAGTATAAATTTGACATTAATACCAGTTTACAGGAATGAACTTGCTGATAAAGCAATGATTTACATTGGTGTGCAAATCACTCATATGGTCTGAAAGAGAGCTTTTGAAAACAATGTATGTAACCTGGACCTGCTGTCCCTGGAGTGCCATTTTATAGATGATCTTAGATTAATTTGTTATATAGATTATTAAAATATTAATTTGTAATTGCTTGCTTTTAAGTTTTTAAATGGTGTTATTTTGAGGCATGGGACTCATGTCAGATTGGATGGGGCTCTGAGCAATCTGATCTAGTTGAAGATGTCCCTGCTCCTTGCAGGGGAGTTGGACCTTTAAAGGTTCCTTCCAGCCCTAACCATTCTATGATCCTATGACCGGAGCACAAAACTGAGGGTAAGAAACAGAATAGAAGAGAGGCAAGCAGCTTACCACTTCTCAGATGAGCCATCATTAAAGTCCAACTGTGCTTTCAGTCCACGTAAGAGGTAAATAATGTTAGTTTCAGATGGATGTCTGAATCCTAAAATAAAAGGTATACTAATGTTACTACTATGTAAGGTTTCCAAATGAAAGAACTCCAGTAATATCCTCTTCACTTAAAGCATGAAGACTACTCCCACATTCATACTTCAACTCAACAGCTACTCTCCTGCAACAGCAATGCAAAGTAGGGCATACCCATGCTACCCTGCTGCTTCCTATGGGAATAAGTCCTGCCTCACCTTATGGAACCTGGGAGTTCTTAGCATTTCTCCGAGGTTGCTCTGTACCCAGATCTAAAATTCTTGGCTAAATGTTGGAGAGGAAGTTCCCATGAATTTACTTTTCCCAGGTGGGAAGAAGGCAGTTTCCTAAACCCAAGAAAAATTACTTAGATAATTCACTGGTATGTGCAGCAAGGGAGAGGAACAAAGTGTCGTCTTCTCATCAACAGTAAAAGGCAAACAGCCTTTAGAAAGATATAATGAGAATGAGTGAACTCTTAGCGGAGCTTCATGGGCAAATGGCAGAAGGTCCAGAAGTCCGAAGGTTCAAGGATGGTGCAGAATAGTAGAAGATGGAAACAGACTCAGCATAGTGTAGTAGAAGATGAGAAACAGCAGGCATAGACTGAAATGAGAGAGTTAGATTAGAAATAAGATAAATAAGTAGACAGAATAATAAAACTAACAAATAAAATAAGAATTACAAATAAATAAATACAAATAAAAGGGATTTTTTTTTTTTTTTTATCATGAGAGCAGCTAAGTTTTTTATCATGATAAGAGCAGTAGACCAAAAAGGTGGTGTAGTCTCTGTCCTTGGAAGTTTTCAAGACTCAACTGGATGAAGCCCTGGGGAACCCCATAACTGATCTTGCTTTGAGCAGAGGGGTGGACTAGAGACCGCCAAGGTCCCTCCACATCTTAATTATCCTATGATACTGCTATCTGCCAGGATGTCCCAACAGGTTACTAACAGTAGCCCAAACCACAGAAAGCACCCACTTGTATGAAATGATGGTGAGGCTTTTGTATGCTGAGAAGAGAACCCCTTGCCATCTGAATCTTGTGATGACAATCACGATGACAAGAACAGATACTACAATTCATCTAATTTTTAATGTTTTATGGGCAGTTTCTAACTGGAAAGGGGGAAGAGAAGGGGGAAGTCTTCCAGATATAACTGTAGATCCTGCAAGTATTCCCACACAGTTTGGGAAGTACTGCCTGCTGGTGGTGGGAGGTGAACATCCATAAGGAATTTTATGACGAAATATTTGTGGGGTTCTTCCTCACTCTTTTCATGGTACCTTTGCACATTTCACTCTTTTCAGAATGCCTGATAATTTCTTGATATAGAGTGGGACACTGGGAATCAGTGGCGTGTGCCTGAATAATAACTTAGTTATTTTGGTAGTAGTAATTATAGTGTTTTGCTTACTGATATATTGAGTATGAAAACAGACATTTTCCATATTTGTATGTGTCTGAGTTCAAGGAGAGTCTGATATATGTTTTGTGTAAGAAAACTAATGCTTTTTTTCTAGATAGCTGTATGTAACGGAATACCTGCTGAAGGAAGGCATTGAGTCATCGTGTGATAGAACAGCATGAGCAACTTTAACTTATCTGTTCTTAAGAAATGTATTATTTCATTTCTTTAAGTTGTTTTTTTTTTTTTTTTTCATTTTAAAATCATGTTCCTAGCTTTGTCATCTTTACATATCCTGAAAGAAGTAAGATGAAAAAGTGTTGACCTGGCGATTGTGCTCTGGGAATTTTTGGCATTGCTATGAGGTGGAAGTGTCGTAAGAAGAGAAAAATCCCTGTTCTCATGAAATACATTTTTTAAAGTACAGCTTTGAAGACTCCAGAGGTTCAGATAAGCATCCAGCATGAACATCTGCAGGTTTGAATCTCAGACTTCCCTAATGTGATGACCCCATTTCAATAGAAATTTGTCTCTGTACTCAGCTGGTTGTAGGTTAGTTAAAATCGGCCTCTTTCTGCTAAGAGTCCAACTTCAAAAATTCCTTCAGAAGTTTTCACACTGAATACATTTGCACCTGTCAGTTCACAGGAACCTATCACTCTCTTCCAGGAACAAAACACATCTGAACTAACTGTTGGTGAGGTTTTATAACTCATAAAGCCCAGAGTTATGTGAAACTGGCTTTAATTTCTAAAAATCAATAATACTTTTAAGCATCGTGTGCCTCTGATAGTCTTCTTACCCTAGCGGAGATGTAAATGTTCTCAATATAAAAGGTGAAAATAGATATTCATTCAATGTTAGGCTGAAGTAGTGTTTCTGAACATAGGTCTGATAACAAAGCTCAGTTGCTGGGTTTAAGGGAATCTGTTGTGTGACACGTTGCAGGCATCTGAGTCTGTTGCAATGGAAAAGAGAGATGAACCTGACCAGGGTTTGGCAGAAAGGAATTATGATTTCAAAATAAAAAATGAAGACTTTCTGTAGTTGAATCACTTTGTGATGGGCTGATAATGCAGTTAAATTTGTTTGTTTTAAATACTGTAATTCTCTTTTCCCCGGTGATATATGGGCCCATTGTGTGCCATAAAGAGTTATTTGGTGGCCTGTGAGTCACAGCACAATTTCCTTCCCACTGCAAGTCTTTTGTGTCAGTCAGAGAAAAGGAATAACAATCTATCCCTGGGTTTGTATTGTCCTGTTTAGACCATTTTGGAAAGCTACAAAACATCCTGGAGAATATAGCTTGAATGAGAAGTCTTCATAGCTTTTTTCATATATTGCAAGCTTTTAATGCAAACCTAGTTTTAAAAAATACAAACACAACTGTCATTGATGTTCTACCCTCCCTGCAATGAAAAATACAGCAAGAAACATAAATACACACACATATATATATATAAAAAAATGTCACATTTCAGAAGTCTACATTTGCACTGTTCATTCCTCAGCTAAAGAAACGCAGCTGTGAATTCTTGCTGTGCTTCCCTTTTTGAATTCTCACAAGAGTGAGAATTAACACCCCTGTGGGCTGAATTCACAGGGTGGATTTGTCCTTGGCTATCTCCACAGTAGCTCTAAGCGCTCTGCTACACCTCCATTAAACCCTCCTTCTTGCTTTGATACCAAAATGAAGTCCTCAATTTGCCACGCTGTCAGGCTTTCCTTGTTAGCCTGCCGATAGCTTTAGCACTTTTAATGGGTTTATTACTGATTCTTCATTACCATAGGAGCGACAAAAGATCAGGTGAATGCACTGTGCAGGTGCGTTGTGTCTCGGCTGTGGTATCACCTCTAGGCACTGTGAGGGTCTCGGCCTGTCTGCAGCATCTGCCTGTGGTAACTAAAACAAGAATGACGCTAATAACAAAACCTGGTGATACAACATGAAAGCATCACTTTTCCGAGGTACTGGGAATTTGTTAGGACATGTTTCAAATCTTCAAGGTGGTTGACATGAAGTAATTAAAGAAACGGTGAAAAAACAGTGAAGCTAAGCATTGTACGTGTTTTTTTTTTCAAATGATGTTTGACTTGGTCTAATCTCCAGATGTCACAAAAAGAACAATGCTGCTATAGAAAGAGAGAACTTGTGTTTGCTACGGGAAAGATGATAAACAGTTTTGATGAGACCCCTGTGAGTATATGTTTGCCAAGGAGTCACAGAAATTCAGAACCTGCTGAAAGAGTCAGAAGATAAAACTGATTTCGTGCAGAGTTAAATTCATTACTCCATTAATCTTGTTTCTGAGCTTGTTTAACAGAAGCGGATTTGCAAGTGACTTTGAATTCGGTAGGAAGATAATTTTAATTTTATGGGGCATTTGTACTCAGAAGTAGGCATTATGCAGATGAAAGCATATAGTGTTGGAATTCTCCCTATGATTTGTCAGGACCAGATGACGCCAGCGCACTCCAGCCTTCAGATGCTACAGCATTTTGTAGTTTCTGCCTATAAATAATGCATTTTCTTACAGAAGAACTCACTAAAAGAAGCCAGTCGCTGTGAAAAACCTGTTACTGGATCACAAGGAGACTAATAACTACTGCTTGATAGCTTTGACTAAGATTAACCACTTTCTCAGGGGCCTTTAAAAGCACCCAGTCAAGACGTGTATGTAATTTTGTGTGCGCAAAATACCAAAGACACTTCCTTTAAGATATTAGGATCTGTCTTGCAACAAACCAGCTAGAAAATAGAGCTGTGTCTCTTCAAAAGCTCCAGACTGGTGACATTAAAAGCCTATGAAGGGTTTCTGCATCAGTTCCCCCTCCATTGTTAGAAGAAGCAATTTTAATCACGCAAATACTTCATGGAGCCTCCAGATCTGATCGTTCAGCACCATATTTCACTTACCAGTTCATTCATATATTTAACAGCTATTAAAAGCAAAAAAAAACCCCACCCAACCAAACAACCCCACAAGCATGTCCTTGCCATAGTATCAGACCTTTCTTTTCCTGCTGAAGTAGGAAAACATAGGTAGTTGGCACCAGAGCTATTGTAGCTTTCTCAGATATGGACTTGCAAAACAAATTTATTCTTGCTCATATTCTTCGTAAAAGTTGCCAGGATATGAAGTGTTGGGTAGTTCGTTCTGCAGTTCTATATACTCTATTTCACCCTGTTCAGGACTGTGTAACCTGCACATGATATAGCAGAAAGTTTCTGCAATTTTGTTCCTTCAAATAAAGGCAGAGAGAGTACTGAGGTGCGTTAAGTGCATCTGAATTAATCAAGAAAACATGTTTTATGGATATGCTTAGTGCTTCATCTGTCAATGAAGAA
Organism: Tetrax tetrax; assembly: GCA_009806455.1. NCBI lineage: Eukaryota > Metazoa > Chordata > Aves > Otidiformes > Otididae > Tetrax > Tetrax tetrax. The sequence continues at coordinate 27,480 of WHYT01016166.1, forward strand.
TTCCAGATGCTGTGAGATCTGTAGTGTATCCAATTTAAAGTTGTTCTTAGAGAGGAGAATTTGTTTACTTCTTATATGGGTATTTAATCATGGTAAGCTGATTATGGGATTCTTTTCTGTCTTTTCCAGTTAGCTAAATCTTACCATTATCACTGCCTCTCAGAACTGTAGCAAAAGCTGCACTGGCAGATCCTCCCATTCATTAGGAGAGTGGATTTCATTTAGAATCATAGAATGGTTAGAGTTGGAAGGGACCTTTAAAGGTCATCTAATACAATCCCCCTGCAAGGAGCAGGGACATTCCCAACTAGATCAGGTTGCTCAGAGCCTCATCCTTTATTGGATGCAGTGGCAAACATAGTGACAAATGATGAGGAAAAGACTGATGTACTTAATGCCTTCTTTGACTCAGTCTTTAATAGTAAAACCAGTCATTCGCAGGGTACCCAGCCTGCTGAGCTGGAAGGGAGGGATAAGGAGCAGAATGAAGCCCTCATAATCCAAGAGGAAATGGTTAGTGACCTGCTACACCACTTAGACACACACAAGTCTATGAGGTCTGATGGGATCCACCCAAGGGTACTGAGGGAGATGATGAAGTTCTCATCAAGCCACTTTCCATTGTTTAGCAGCAGTCCTGGCTAATGGGGGAGGTCCTAGTTGTCTGGATGTTAGCAAATGTGCCTACCATCTACAAGAAGGGCCAGAAGGAGGATCTGCGGAACTACAGGCCTGTCAGTCTGACCTTGGTTCCAGGGAAGGTTATGGAGAAGATCATCTTGAGTGCCATCAGGTGACACAGTTTAGTGCCGATGGGGGCCAGACTATGCAGTCTCTCTCTCACTCCTGCCAGCCTCCAGTGGGACCGAAGGGAGAATTGGTAAACAAAAGGCGGCAAAAACGCATGTGTTGAGATGAAACAATAATAAATTGAAGAGAGATAACAGAAGAAAACAAAACAGTGATGGAAAAGAAATACAGCACAATGGCTTACATCAAATCTCAATCCCCAGTTTCTTCCCATGTAGCGGGAGAATGAGACAGAGAACAAGATAGCCTCCCCCCACCCCTCCCTCTTCCCGGGCTTAACATTATCTCTACTACCTTCCCCCTCCAAGCAGCACAGTGGGGAAGAGGGAATGGGGGTTGCGGTAAGTTCATCACGCGTTGTTTTATGCCGCTGCTTCATCGTCGGTCCTCACATTCCTCCCCTGCTCCAGCATGGGGTCCCTCCCAAGGGCCACAGTCCTTTGTGAAACTGCTCCAGCGTGGGTCATCTCGTCCATGGGGTGCAGTCCCTCCAGAACAGCTGCTCCAGAGTGCCCTCCATGGGCCACAGCCTCCTTCAGGCATCTGGCCGCCCCGATGTGGGGTCCTCCACGGGCTGCAGGTGGATCTCTGCTCCTCCGTGGACCTCCATGGGCTGCAGGGGAGTCTTGGCCAGGAGCTGCATTACTCCTCCCCCTCCTTCTTCACTGACCTGGGCTTCTGCAGTCGTTCTTCTCACAAGAAATTCTTCACAACAGGCTGGCAGACGTCTTTCAGGTTCTCTTCACATCTCCTCTCCACTTCTTGCAGCTGGGCCAGGCCTAGTCGGGCCCAGTTTACCTGCAACGCCCACAAGGCTCGCACCTCCCCCTCTCTGCCCCTGCTCAGCTTCTTCACATCCTCTCTCCCTCCTTTTTTTTTTTCCTTCTTGTTTTCCCCCTTCTTAAATATGTTATTGCAGAGGTGCTATCAGGGAACACTCTGTTGCCAATTGGCTCAGCCTTGGCCAGCAGTGGGTCCGCCCTAGGCCCAGCCACGTCCACTGAACAAAGGGTAACAACTTCTAGCACC
>WHYT01016166.1:29338-54117 GCA_009806455.1 Tetrax tetrax
TAAATAAAACCAGAACACACATACAGGACAACCAGGTGATCAGGCCCAGTCAGCATGGCTTTATGAAAAGTAGATCTTGCTTGACTAACCCGATCTCTTTCTATGACAAGGTGACCCTCTTACTGGATGCGAGAAAGGCTGTGGATGTTGTCTTCCTAGGCTTTAGTAAAGCCTTTGACACTGTTTCCCACAGCATTCTCCAAGAGAAACTGATTACTCATGGCTTCCCTGGGTAAAATAGTGGCTGGACGGCCCCTCGCTTGAAAAAAGACATTGAGGTGCTTGAGTGCTTCCAACGAAGAGCAACAAAGCTGGTGAAGGGTCTAGAGAGCAAGTTTTATGAAGAGCCACTGGGGGAAATGAGGTTGTTTAGTCTGAAGAACAGGAGGCCAAGAGGAGACCTTATCACTCTCTACAACTGTATGAAAGAAGGTTGTAGCGAGGTGGGTGTTGGTCTTTTCTCCCAAGTTACAAGTTATAGGATGAGAGGAGCTGGCCTCAAGTTGCACCAGGGAAGGTTTATATTGGGTATTAGGAAAAATTTCTTAACCTAAAGGTTGACAGGCATTAGAACAGGCTGCCCAAGGAAGGTGGTGGAGTCACCACCTCTGGAGATATTTAAAAGACATGTAGATGTGGTACTTAGGGACATGGTTTAGTGGTGGACTTTGCAGTACTAGGTTAATGATTGGACTTGATGATCTTAAAGTTCTTTTTCAATCTAAACAATCCCATGATTCCATGATTCTATTGCTTCTAGTAAAACATACAAGATTAATTTATGACCGTTTAACTACATACTTCTGTGTTTGTGATTTTAATTTAGTGAGATCTTTTATCTTGAGGAAATCTCTGTCAGAAGACTTTGATATAGTTAAAAGGGCCCCTCACAATCACTTATTGTGATTCATAAAGCAGTTTGTACAGTGTGTTTTAGAGCATGGTATAGTAAGGCAGGAGGTAGTTACAGTGGGTGCTAATCCTTCAGGTGTCTGTTTTATTAAGGCAGGCTGGTGGTACTCAGTTAACTGAGATGTCAAAATGTTAAGAGTACAGACTTGCAGGTCACATTTCACCAGCTAGAAAGATACATTGCTGTCACATTTGCTGTTTCCCATACATGCATACACGTCTGGTGGCTATCATGTAGGCATCTCATTATGCAATAATAAATAAGAAATGAAGTGACCTCTTTGGCAAAAGCCCTAGCATATTTTTGTCTTTCCATTCAACTTTCCCAGGGATTCAAGAGACATTTTGTCTTAGTTAAACTGGTAGCAAATTTTCCCTGTTCAGGACTAATTACAACTCCTTGTCAGTCTTCTGTCTTTGTCTCCCCTTCCATCCCACTTTTACCTGATCAGCATCTACCATTTGATTAAGAAATACTATGGTATCTTAGATACCATTGTGGGACTGCTGATGGTAGGTGTTGTTTCTTTAGATATCATTGTGAACTAGTTGGGTGCTTTGCTGGTCATTCATTGTAGTTTGTGGCAAAGTTTTTGGTTAACAAAAGGAAACATTAAATTAAATTGTAGTGTAAATATTGTCTTTAAAGGGAAAGAGGTGAAGTTATTTTCTAATTTTGTGACAAAACTAATAGAATAGGAGCAGTTACATAGTTATTGTTTCATAGTGTGTTTCCACAACTGATAAAGTAGCTGTGTTATGTTTCCTCCTTTGTGTAAAATAGATAACTTTAAGCAAAATGGATTATTTGCCTCCTACACGGATATCTGTGGCACTGCTTGCAAAAGACATTGCTAATCAGCAAAAGATGAAAGAGTGACAGAATCAAGGAAAATCCTATAGTGCCCGTGAAATTATTAGGTCATTGTGCGTCTTGAAGAGAGACACTCCATTCAAGTGAGAGTCGATTTTAAATTCTCTTTGTTATTTATAGTGTTTCTATCCACATTATGGTGGGTTTGAAAAGAACTACGTATCTAAAAATAAATTATGGGGAGTCAGTACACAATCTGGCATAAGTAACTCCCAATTAAAATAAACAGAACCCTGTGAGTAGGACGAGAAGAAATTAAAAGAGGAGCAACTTAAAAAATGAAATGAAAAGCTGCTTTTAAGCAGTCAGATAATAATGCAATTAAAATTTCTAATCTGAAATTAACATTCTGCTGAGGGAAATAAAATAATTTAAGACACTGGATCATTTTTGGTCATATTAATAGTGTCACATAGTCATGAACCATTCCCTTATCTAATATAGTAACAGTCTTTCAATATGGAACACGTTTGCCTTTTTAATTACTTAGCTGTTAAAAAAAAATTACACTTTTATTCCCAGTAGATGGTTAACAAATTGTGATTTGTGCTTTGCTTCATTAGAACTGGGTAACTGTGACCTTGACATAGTTCTTGCAGCTTCCTCAAATGCACTTGTGGCAGAGGGAGGAGTTAATGACAGTGACTTGCTGTGCGAATTCTCCAGCATCCCCCAAACCTCACAAGGAATGAATAATTTTTTTTCTCTATCTTTGCCTGTTACTGATGTTTTTTGACTTTCATACTTCTGCTTTGTATGGGGCAACTCCAACTTGTGCGTGTTAAGGGAAAGGTATTATGAAAATAAGCTGTTTTCAAAAGTCAAGCCATATATACCTTGTGACAGAATCAACTCTCAAATTCCTGCCTGGAGGTGGTTCTGAAGAGTACAAACTGGCAAAATAAAACCCAAATGGCTTAGGATTACCTGTTTTATGGCTTCCACGGTTTGCATAGCCATTTCCTATTGCAATCTGAGTGGCAGAAAAAAAATGCCATGCCCAGCTGTTATAGAACTATACATACCCAGAAAAAACCCAGTTCATGTAATTATTACCTTAAAAATGCTGCTTAGGAATGAAGCTTTTAACTCTACAAAAACCAAGACAGTCGAAGTCTACGAGCCCGTCCCAACAAAATGTGACTGCTAGTGATTGATTGTCTGTGAATGCGCATGCCATAGGCTTTTCAGATTAGTTAAAGAGCCTCTTTACTGCAACACAGATTCAGATTATCCTTGGACAGGGCTAGAAAAGGTCTTTTTTGTCTTATGAAAAAGAGACGTGCACCAGCTGCCTCTCTGATATTCTCCCACCGGTGCCAGGAAGGAGCATATGGGGGCAATGGAGTGAGATTCAAGTCCTGTTCACCTCACATTGACAGTAACAGCATATATGGATTTTGGGATGTGTCACAAATTTGTCAAATCTGTCATCATCAAGGTATTTCTCCCAGGAGTATCCCTCAGTGTTATCTGGTGCTTAGAGTTTTTGCCCTCTGCCTCCGCGGTCATTTTAGAGATTTTTATATTTCTGTTTTCAGATGTTTTGTGTGGTGGCACGCATACCACCTATGTGCTCCATGTGATGCTGAAAAGGTTTAACAAAGACAGAACTCACATCAGGGCATGTAGTACAGGCTTTATGAGGTAGTTCCTCTGTAAAGATTGTGTTCCTGAAGGGCAAACATATTTTGCCGCAGTGGGTTAAGATAAAACAAAAAAAGCAGCTGCTTTGATTTCACCTAAAATGGATGTATTGCCTCTTGATTACTGTTGAAACAAACTGGTGATCTTCTGTAATAATTTCAGGACTCAGTTGGAGTATCATCTAACAAAGAGATAGTGAGGCCCCAAGTAATCTTAATTCAGTTTGACAGCTAGCAATAGGCGACTGCCCCTATCACAGCCATGTGATTCATTCATCCCTTTATCCCATCACTTCACCCAAAAGAGATCCAACTTCTGTAACCTCTGCGGTAGAGTTTGTGCTGGGCCATTATCATCTGTACCTGCTGGCCACTCTGATCTCGTTTGCCACTGGCTGCTTGTGGCTTCCTGCCCAACCGAAGCTCCTCTATATACAGCTTTTATTTTTTTCTTATTGCAGGGGCTTGACTTGTCTTCTTCACCAGGTTGTTTTAGTGGTCCGTAGCACAACCTGTTATTAGACTCTCTTGACCTTCATTATCATGTAGATCTTTGTAATGAGATGTGCAGAACCTGCTGCTCAGAGTCCTCATTCACTCCACCAGACATGTTTTCTCTTTCATGTGGCACACCATGCCACACACTCACCTCTCATTTCCAGTGATTTTAACATTCCAATCATATGAATTATTCTTCTTGGATTTAGTGTTGCCAATTAAATCACATTTCCTCTTATCCAAAGGAATTTCCCCTTCACCCTTCTTGTTACCCTGGCATTGGATATCTAAGAGATCAAACAATTTATTGTCTTTGAGTTTGTTGTCTTTATAGTTCTATTGGTTGGAAACAAATTGGTTTGACTTTATGCCCCTTTGCAACCCTCTCCCCATGTGTTAGCTGTCTTCCAGCTAGCCTCCAGCTAGAACTATACTGCTCACATACATGATGTAACTTGTGTAGTTCATCCAGGCTTACCATGAGCACTTTCTTCTCAGCTCTGAAAGGAAAATAAAATGTAATGAAGGCAGGTTACATCAGCCATCTCCCCAGTGACAATTTATACTGACTAGTTTAGAGCTATCCTTGCACAAAAAAGACCAAAATATCTTCTATAAGTATCTTCTGTATCTGTCTTGGTCTCCCGTTGACCTGCCTGGGGGCCCTTCTGTGTATTTCTCATCATTACTATTCTTGTGCATAAACAAACTGTGAATCAGATTCCCCATATTAATTTTTAATAAGTGGGAAAAAATCAAAATATAAAACTCTCAAGTAATAATAATAATACATGTTTTGTGGTTTCTAAAATGTTAGGGTGTTCTGAAGTCTTATTTTCAAACTTTACCTTGCAACAGAAAGAACTAGAAATCTGCTTCTTATATAATGAAAAACAAGACTCTCATTTTGGAAGCTGAAGCTTGAAACGAAATATTATTATCATGAGAGAAATAGTAGCAATGAGGGAGCTGACAACACTGTAATCTTGTGTGCATCTCAGGATTTTTGGCAATTACATCAAAACTACTTGTTCAGAAGTTTACTAATCGACCAGAGCAAATCTTCAACCTCAGTGTAGCACCTGGAGGCTTGACAAAATGCATGCAGCTGGGTAAGATCCTAGCTGGGATGGGCTGGGACTACACATCTACTCCAAACAAAAATGTTAAATCCAGACATTTTCAAACTCTGAACTGCAGTTCTTAGTTCTGGATTTGAATGTCAGGCATGATTCATATGTCCAAACTGTTTTAAGTCATAGTCCTAGGTATAAACAGTTCTAAATCTGTTTAGAAAGACATATTTGAAGGGGGAAAGAAAGACATATTTGAAATGCAAAAGCAAATACTGGCATTCTAACTCCCCCTAATGCAAATTCAGCCCCTGCAGTGAAACCCCACAGTTTTAGTGCCGATGAAGACAGTTTCTTCAGGAATCATTGGCAGCTATCGCCTAGAAGGATGTTGCTTCAGCGGCAAGACAAGGTGACTCTCCAGCTTCTCCTGAACTCTTCTTTTCATGATGGAACAACTTTATTGTCTACTTCTAGCTCTTTCCTTGTCTATTTTAGATTTTGGAAGTTCTTTGTTGTGACCAAGGAACATATGTTACTACTGCTGAATGACTGATTCTGATCTTAACAAACTGGCATGCAGATTACTTGTGGAAATAGAGGGCTGATTTATTGGGAAATATAGAAAAGCAGATTTTCTCTGCCCAGTGGCAGTGCAGGTGAAAGAAACTAACAGACAGAATACAGGTCTTTTTTTTTTTTTTTTTTTTTTTTTTTTTAATTGTACTGGGTACCTGTAGCTATGACTTTGACAGCTGAGGGTGCTCAGCTGTTCTGAAAATGAGTCCCAAAGCTTCTGCCCCCAGCAAGCTTTTATTGCTTTAGCTCTGATTGATGGGTTCAGGGAACTGGAGCCTAAAGATAAGTCTTTAATGTATCACCAAATTGTGACTGCCAAGCAAATTATTGCGTATGGGCTTTACAAATTGTGCTACCTAGAAGATAGCACATTTCAGAAGTGAAATTTTACATTGGAGGGAAAACAAACCAACAGTATTTTCGGTAGTAGTTTTAATGGCTGATTTTGTTCAGAATACTTACTTGCTACTGTCTCCTTTCTTTGCTCAGTGTTCACTTAAGTGACTCTCCCTTCTGCCAAACACATGCTGAAGTTGGTAAGAAGGACATTTTATTACTCTTCTTGTATTATTTTGCAGCTGTTTAATTTTTTTTCTGAGGTTATCAACACTAAAAAGAGTATAGATTAATTCCTTGATAGAAAGGAATATTCACATACATCATCTAAAGGAGTTACTCTTTTTTTTTGTGTCTATTTTCACATCTTTATTTATGTTACATACAGAGACACCTTGAGTACTGAAATTATGGCCTCTTGTTTTGTCACAGTCATCTTCATAAACATTTGCTGTGCAATATTTAATGGCTTAATTTGGCATTTCTATACTGGGGTAACACTAATTAAAACAGTTTTTGCAGCATGTTCATAAGTCATTTATCTGGACATGGATCCTAATTTTATAACAATATTAGTGTCCAATATCTATTTCTGTGTTGAGCATGTGTTGAATTACCTTTGGTAAGGTTTGGAAGCAATTTAGTCTAACAACTGTAATACCATTTCAGGTATTGCTTGTCTGTGAATTGTTACTATTGCTATTAATAAAAAACCTGAAAATCATACACACCTAAAAAACTCACAGTCATTAACTGCTATGCCAACAGGTCTGTTCAAGGGTTCAGAGGAAGTTTCACTATGTTTTGAGCAGGTTACTTCTTTTGAGTTACATTACTGCTTTGTCATTTTATGAACTGATTTGTATATCAAAGATTTATTCATTTTTGTGTGATTTATTCCTGACATAAACTTGAAGTCATAAGAATAAACACTGTTTCAGGGTTAAGAAATGTATATTAGTCCACTGATTGTAATGCATAACAGATAACAGATGCTTTAATGTTAATATTAAAAACAGATGCTTTAATGTTAATATTAAAAAAATTAAAATATTTTAAAAGAAACAATAAAAGATGCAAGTAGAAAGTGCATTTATGGGAGGATATGAATGAGAAAAGGCTGGTAAAAGTATTAAAATGTAAAAGACAACTTTACCTCAAAAGCGTTAGGAAATCAGAAGTCAGCATTTGGTGAATAAAGGAAATGTTAGAAATTGTATACTAATTCCCATCTTGAGATGAAACACAAATGACAGATATATATAATAAAACATGTGAAAAAATTTGTTCTACAGGACATCACACAGGATTTTGGCTTAAAAATGGACATTAAGCTGACTTTGACTAGCTGGAAAAAGAGGAATATTTTGCTTCTGGAGCTGAAAACATGACACTTCTGTGTCGCTATTGGTAATGTGAACTTGGATGAAAGAAAAAAAAAGGGTTACATGTTCACTTGTCATTAAGTCAACAATTCTGAAAAGACTAATGCACATTTTCCAAGGATAGTATAGTAGACTTCAGGGTACCTTAGATGAATTTTAGTTTTATTTTGCTTGGGTAAGCATTTTGTGATCACCACAAAGCCCTCATAGCAATGAAAAGTGCAGAGTGAAATGAGAATCTGAAATGAAAATCATTAGTTTGCCTGGGATGTCTCCAAGGGAACACAGAGGTACTGAGGTTTGCAATATGTTATCCTACAAATTATAACATTTGTGCATAACAGAGGAGTAATACATCCCATTTATAGCCAGAAAAATGAATCAAACCTTATTGAATGAACAGCAATGGACAAATACATCCAATGTAGCGGTCATTTTACTTCTCTATATTGTGCTTTTATTGTTAAATGAACCGGGTCATGTTTTTTCTTTTCTATGTCCAACCCCCATAATTATAAGCTGCTGTTTTAACCAAGGTAAGGACTTTATAAAATAAATGTTTAGCTTAACTTTGCTGACAGCACAAAATAGGACTAGACTTTGAAATCTTCATGTCTTTTAAATAGCCTTTTCATGTTTGCTGTCTTCTGAGATACAATAAAACATAATTTTGGTGCCAGCATTTCAGAATATCACCCCATACTCAATAAGGGCTCTTGAAGCATGGATAAAGGAAGAACTCCACTTCTTAGGAAGCCTTAGAGAGGTGACAACATTAGTGGTCTTTCACCCACAGATGCATCTGTGCTGCTACAACACTGACTTAGTTGGTGTAAGTTCTCCCCAGCTTCACATACAGTATATGTAGACAGATGGAAGAATAAAGTTGTATTAGAGTCAATACTGGAAAGTAGGAACTGGGAGTGCCAGAGAGGAAATTTTTTGTGAAATTGTTCTCCTTTGTTTTTCCCTAAACTACTTCAATGATGTTGTTTTCCTTATTGCTTTAACACTGTTAGTACAGACACTCTCTTCCCTGGAATGGGCAGACAAGGTCTGTAGGTGCCTAGTCAACAGATTATTTGTATGACTTCTGAGGACACACAAACCTGAAACATGATATATATTGGGTGCACATCTGTCTTCTTCAGACAACAGTGAAGAACACAAAAAATCCTAATAATGCTTATCTAGAAATGTGTAGAGTAATACCAAATGCAAATAACCTAGATCAAAGACTCATCTGAAAGGAGGTATCTTGAAATCTCCATATCCTCTGTCCTATGAGGAAGTTTAGACTTATATGAAAACTATTAACAAAGACAGAAGAGCAGGAGAGATGCAGAAGTGAAATCTCACAAAAGGCAAGAGGAGGACGAGATGATGGTAACCACAAATATCTTTTTCAAGTATAGCTAACACAGATTTTGAAGAAGGAAAAGTATGCAAGGAAAAAGCAAGGAAAACAGTACTGGAATGGAGACCAAGCATAGCATAAGATGAATGACCTGACAAATCAGTGTTTGCATGTAGTACGGTAGTGTGCAATAAAAAAAAAAAAGAAAGCAAGGAAGCTGTGCTTGTATCTTGGGGAGGAGATATCATCTGGATGACTGATGTAAGTGAGTAGGTTGACATGACAGTGGGTAGACCAGAGTTCCTGAATAGATGCAGATGGAATATTCTTCCAAATTTTACCCTGACCTGATCACATCAAAGTGAAAAGCTTTTAATCCAGTGATTCCTTTGCTACTTTCCATTCACCATCACAAGAACAGAAGAAGTCATCGAACATAAAATATATGAGACTCTTGAAATCATTGAATCACAGAATCATAGAATGGCCAGAGTTGGAAGGGATCTTCAAAGGTCATCTAGTCCAACCCCCCTGCAAGGAGCAGGGACATCTCCAACCAGATCAGGTTGCTCAGAGCCTCATCCAACCTGGCCTTGAATGTTTCCAGGGATGGGGCATCCACCACCTCTCTGAGCAACCTGTTCCAGTGCTCTACAACTCTCATTGTAAAAATTTTTTTTTCTAATATCTAATCTAAATCTACCTCCTTCTAATTTAAACCCATTACCCCTTGTCCTATCACAACAGGCCCTACTGAACAGCCTAATAACAATCCTGATAGGATTGAAATTCAGTAGCCATGATATTTGTATTTTACAAACACAGGAGATTAAAATAATGTAATGCAATGTTAAAAGAAGCTTTGAAGCAAGTGCAGCTACTGGTCTAAAATTAAAGGCAGCAAAATATGTTCTGTGAGAAACCTTGTCATGCTAGTTAGGACATGTGATTGATAAAAGTGATAGCAGAGACGTAATAAGATGAAACACATAGATGAAATGCCACTGTTTGCTAGCACATCAGAAATTCTGTGGATCTTTGATAAGATAATATTGTGTAGCAAATTCAGACCTTCTGTTTCCTCAGAAGGCCAGGTTCTTTATGAACTACATAAAACAGACTTTATGTCCATCTGGGATAAATCGCACAACCATGCCTTTGAGGTTTTTAAAAACGGATTGATCTAATCTTCAGCACTGACATTTTTTACTGGTTTCCAGTCCCCCAGGGGAGATGTCATTCCTGTTACACTGAGATGACTGAGAGCTCAGAGCACGCTGTTTCAGGTAGCTTGGAGATATTGATAACCAATGTATCAATTCTGATATAGTCCTCGTTAATATAGGGACTTCCAATGATTTCAGTGAAGCTTTGGAGCATGCTATTAAAAATATCTTAATCGCATATTGAGAAATGTTAAAAGACAAAAAACAGGCTGTCCTTACAATGTCAAAAACTTCCTTAAGAGTTCAAATCTATGCCTGGAAACCTGGTAGTTAGCAGTAACTCTTCCTGGCACCTGCTCATCTGTGCATGCATCAAAACGCAAATTTAAAGTGTGTGGGTAAGCACAATATTGTTTGTTTTGTGAACAGTATTATGGCTGGGTAAATATTCTACACAAAATGATCCTGTCCTTTTCGCAGCAACTCCAGGTCTGGGTAGGCCTATGTATTTTAAAAAATACTGGATACCTTAGACCAATCTCATACCAGCACATGGGCATTGGAATGGTAGACTATTTGGGGCATGCCCACTTGTTTTGGCTTACACCATTTTGCTGGACTGCCCGTAGGATACTCGTAGCAAGGTGTCAACTAGTTGGTCACACCTCCACTAAATGGCATTGACTATGGAGGCAGGAACACATTTCCAGTATGAAACTCTTCACCTTGCCACCCCAGTAGTACCTCAGTGGGGCTGTCCATTCTCTTTTCCCTGAAAGACCTACATCTGAAAAGGACAATACTTGGAGCCTTTCAGAAAATGGACGTACTACATATGCCGATGTGCCTACAGACATCAGTCTGGGGAGGTAATCAGCTCTACATATAGCAGAACCAGAGGAGCAAAACGGATTGAGAAAGCACAGTGCTGTACACCTCCAAAGAGAAATCCAATTGCTCTGACAAATGCTTACGGCTGGGCTAGCCAGTGCCTGCCCAAAAGTCAGCTATTTCTATGCAGCACTGGGCAGCATCTTCTGCCTCAGAGTCCTGCCAGCACTGCGACCTGCAGTAAGAGAAAGGGTTTAGTCAGGAAGAACAGATCTGGCATGGAGGATTAAATGAGTGTCTGTATCTGTTCAGCCGAGGGAATATTCTGTATCCCAGTAAATACTTCTGTGTGTTTGCATACAGGTGGTGAGCAATTCAAAATTGTGGCTGTTATGCTGCCTTGCCCTTGACCAATCAAGAAATCTCATCTCAAGAGCATTAGGAGGGGCTTTATTGATGGAACAGGAACAGGCGTCATGTTTGTGTATGTGGTTATTCACCTCCTTGCACAGTGGGCTGCTTTAGTTTCTGTGCTGGGTACACTCAGAGACCCATGGATGATCTGAGCATCAAATAATTTGGAGTGATGACTAGTCACTTGGCTTTGAAGATATTATCTTTAGCTTGTTTGGTTTAAGTCTCTCCATCTGCACAGAACACAGGCTTTCCAATGATGTAGATACACAGTAACAGGTTATTTGTACACTGAGCTATTTTTGAATGACATTGGATAAGCTAAAACCCCATCATCTTTTGTTCAGAGTTTAGTAACATTCAGAATTGAAAGGGCTTATGTACTGTGCTGAGTAGCTATAGCAATGGGAAGAAACAAGCCCTTCTTTTTGAGAGGGAAAAAGAGCAGGAAAGGAGCTTAGTATTGCATGTTCTATTCCCTCAGTCTCAATAAAATAAAAATGAGAGGGAGAAAATGCAAACAAAACTATTTTATGTGCTTATGAAATATGGAAATACATTTTCAAGAGAGCCAAACACCTGAAGGCCAACTGTTTTTTCTCAGGCAAAATAATTACAGAAATCCATCCATACAAAGAGACAGAGCGTGCACAAGTGAAAGCAGCAGTGCTGATATGTTTCAACCTGAGATCATAATGGATTTTATACAATTAATTATTTATAGACTATGTTACTTAACAGAGAAGATTAAAATTAGTGTTACTGGAAAGTATAGAGAAAGGAACCTAAGGTGTATCTAAATACTGGGGTAGGTGACCTGATTTTTGGAGAGAAAGAGTATCTTGAAACACCAAATCCCAAGACCCTTACTCAAATTATGAATATGATTTTCTTTCATGTGAAGTTCACAGAAAATTTGCTGCATTTATGATTGGAAGTTTAAAAATCTAAAAAAAAAAAAAAAAAATCTGTGTATAAAATATCACAGACATTTTTTAAAAGCTACCAAAAATTCTTGTGTAGTTGGCAGCTTCAAATATCAGATCTTTGCCAGTCCATCACATTTTGAAGCTGAGAATCTCTTGATCAGCTCTTTTATTTAAATGGCGAATGATTTCATTTTGGGAGTTTGAAAATAAATGAAAGCTGTCTTTAGAAAAGACTGAATAAATGTTGTCTTTGCACTTAGTAGAATCACCTCCTGCTGCTAAACAGGTTGCCTGCCTTGGCTACAGAATGGACTTTTGTCCTGTTCTCTTTTCATTAACAATCCATCAGATCTTTTTCTTTTAAGGCAATTAGCATGGTAGTTGGGTTTGCATATGAGCAATGACAACCCAGCCAAAAAGAAGGTCAGGCAACGCATTGACAAAAAAATAAATCTTGGTCTGTTTTTTGGGGAGTATTATTTCATTAGAAAAGGCTGCAGTGCATCCTGATCAAATCTAAGCATGAATTATGATCTCATTTCAGCACTTGGAAGTTCTCCGTTGATGTGAAGTTGCTAATTTCTAACATAGTTGCCCATGTTTTTATGCCTCCTGAATGGGAAGTTTGCCCTGCTAATTTGCATGTTAGTTATCAGTAGACAGAACTGCTGAAATTAACTCCCTTTGGAGTAAATCTACTCTGCTTTTCTTTTTAGGGCAAAATAACACCATGAGCAGAGCGAAGCTCACTTCTGTGCAGCTCTTCCTTTAGCTGGATGAAATTGAAACATAGCAATTCTCTGCTTCTGGTTTATTTTCCATAAGTCAGGCTGCGTGGGCAGAATAATTATGAAAGGTGAGCTACATGGTGGAAAAAAAAAACACATGGGAAAAATATTTCTGTTGTCTTTGTTTTCTTTTCTGCGTAAAAGGTTTTGCAGACACTTAATGTATGAAAGCTGAAGCATTAGACAGCAGCTCCACTGAGCTTCAAGCTCTCTTTCAGGCAGAAAAATTACTTAGCAAATTTTGATACATGCAAAGAAAGAAGAGAGAGAAAGATAATACACCACATCACAGTCAGACTTGGTAAGTAGGACTAAGTTTTGATTCTCATTAAGGAATAGCAAATTGGAATTAAGGGGACTGTGGAAAGACAAGATAAAAGGAGTAGACTACAGCTTTAACCTGGAAACAAAAAGGCTTGATTCAATGCACAGTTATCAGAGATTTAATTCTATATCCCACTATATGTTACTGCACATAGCTATCAGGGTTTGTTATTTGTAATGCAGTTTTGTTTCCTTGCAGTTCAAATTTTCACTGAAAATAAACCATTGGCCGTCCTTTGTAAATCTTTAGAAGAAATACATTACTTGGGTTTGGAGAAATTATCAATTATGTCATTCTCAGAGGTATTCTGTATTATGGGTTAAAAACTTGTGCAACGTATTCTATATCCCTAGCAATCCTCTCTTTATATAGTGGGCCCTTTGCAGTTTTACTACAGATACTTACTCTCAAACACTATTGGATTGAAATATTTGTTCTTGCGAGGAACGATGCCCTCTGTATTCTTATAGCTGTTAGCTATTACACTAGCTGAACATAGTTTAACTATAGTTTTCATAGTCAATTATTAATGATTTTTTACTGTATTACTTTGCCAAATGAAACTGCTGTGAAGTTAATTACTATGCAGGTTTTTTAAAGGTGAAAATGAGAGAAATTGCTTTTGCAGAAAAATTCATCTGTAGAATCTGTTGTGTCATTACAGGATAATGCCAACAACACACTCTGGTAAGCAAGCAAAGCAGTTCACAGCCTTGTCCTATTGTCAGGGTGACTGATTAGGCACTCGTAGAGCTGAATCCTGGCAGGGATCTGCAGCTTTGTAATTCAGGCTGCATTCAGTTGCACCGGTAGACTTCCATGTTCTTTGAAATATCAAACTTTTTTTCATGTCTATATTTTGACATACTCAGGTCCTAATGCTCATTTAAAAAGATGTACTTTCCACACATTCAGCCACTCCAGGCTGTGGTGGCTTTCTGCAGGCAAAATTCAACGGGAGAGACTCTTTTGTTCTCTGCAGCACTCCAGAGATTACTGATGTTAGCAGCTGCTATTTTTTTTGTAACCTTTAGTCTGCTCATGATGCTTTCAAATATATTTTTATTGCTGAAAGCAATTTGAGTCCAATTTAAAACATACATTTCTGCCATTAAAATTGACATAGGTTTTAATTTCATACTGAAAAGACATTGATTTGTCATTTGGCTTTTTGTGGTCCTTTTATAAGGGCTATGTTCTGCCTGGCTTTCTAGGTGGGAGAGCACTTGCAAGGTTTTGGGATAAAGTGATAGATGGCTTTAGTGCTGAACTAGGACCTACAGACACCTGCTAATAGCCCCTCTGTTAAGACACCTCAGCTCTGCATAGCCAGAAGATGGGTTCAGCTGCAACTGGACAGGGTCAGAAGGAAGAAAAGTCTTTCTGGTCAATGGATGGCTCCCTGAGAGTCTGTTTCAAGCTCTCTGTAGACTACTCTCTGTTTCAATTTACTTAGCTTGAGGAACCCATCACCACTGGAAGGATGCATACTAGGAGGTCTCTCTGTTAGCTGGCTAGGCAGAAGTGAAAGCTTTCTGACAGCATGCATAACCGTTCTTTTTTCATGTTTTAAAAATCGAGAGATTGAATCACCTTTTAGATAATAATCCTTGAGGATCACTTCACCCCTTTTTCCATTAAATGATGAAAAATATTGGGTAACCTCCATTCCTGTATATCCATTGCTTTTTGGTTTACAAGCAAAATCTAGATTTTTCTCAGGTAAGAGATAGATATACACTCAGTTGATGATATCCCAAATATTTTCTCTATCTTCCTCTTACATGAAAGCTTCTTTATTAAGGACAAGAGACCAATTTTAATCTTAAAAGATGATTTGTTGTGAAGGAACTGTTTTTAGATTGATGCTTTCAATTGACAGGTGAATTGCAATAATATTGCACTACTTCATCATGTAACAGATCTTTATAACAGCAAAACGGGGACACATGAAGTGGATATGACCATCAGAGAATTGTGTATTTGAGTGGCAAAAGACAGTGTAATGATTTTAGACTCTTGACAACACGTTTGTAAAATACATGTGGGGATGTTGTTGGAGTCTTTCTGCTGACAAAGCCCAATTATAAAAATCTGAGAGGCTGAGGAGATCTGGGTCAAATTTCTTGCTGAAATTTCCCAGCTTTATGCTGGATTACGAAAAATAACAGGAAAAATGACACCTGGGCCTGCAGTTGTGTTGCTGTCTTCCACTTAGAACAGGAAATCAAGCCTGGTCAAAAGCTGTTCTATGTCAAGAAATAATGGCAGATTTTGAATGCATTTAGTCAAAGTTCTCTTGATCATACAGCATGCATCCCCATTGGTTTGAAGTCAGAAAGCTTAAGTTGTTAAAGAAATTATACGCAAGCTCAATCAGCTCTTCAGTCTAGACTTTGATTAGCCGACAGACCAGCTTCCAATGATTTCAGACAATTGCTTGGCTCATACTGGGACAGAATCACCAATAAACATTTCCAATTGTACACTTCATTACAATTTTTCAATGCATCTTTAACTTCTTGGAGCTAGAATTCACTGTGTGCATGTGATTGCAGCCAGCGTCTGGTGCTGATAAACCCTGTTTCTTGGTGTAAAGTTGCTCAGTATAATTAGAGACTATTCATGGCAGCTAGCAATACAAATCCTTTTCTAGATGTTGGAACTTTCACAGCATTGCTTGTAATTTTTTAAGGCAATTTGTTGCATCTCTTAACAACTTAGAGGCAATCTTTTACTGCCTAACCTATGTTCTGTTTCAGCAGTCTTTGTCTTATTATAGTAAACTTTTAAAGTCTTTTGATTGAATCATTAAATGGCAAACAATTAGGTAAGGAGAGGTGGAAAAAATTCAGCTAAAAATACTTGCTCGTAGCTTTGTGCATCTCACTGCTGTCTTCTAACTAGAAAGCATATGAGGCAGAGACAGTATTGATGCATTAGGCAGGGAGAAATGATATTTTTCAAATATTAATAGAAATTTTGCAAAACCATCACCAGTTTAAAATGTGGATTCTTTCAGCAATTAGTCCCCACATCCTGCCAGGTCTGTCATGATCTTTTTTTGTGTTTATAGAAGAAAGGTTCCACACCAGGCTGAGGCATGGGCAACCTTGGATGCTTTGCCTAAGACCTCTCAATTTGTGTGGTGGATAATTGGGATGATAAAAGCAAGATCACCACCCTGAAAATTGACAAAGAGCTATTCTGGCTTCAGCAGGCCTAGGCATTACAGTTTCTCAAATTGGTTTCAGACATTTCTGCTTGGCTGCAAGCAGCCGACTCTGACTGCGTGCTGAGTGTGTCAGTGAGAAGGGTCTTGCTGCATAGGGAAATCATTAAGGTAGGGTATGAATTTAAAGTGTGACAGCTATTTTATAGTAACTGTTGTCTAGATACATGTTCTGCACAGGGGGTGGAAGGGGATGTGGAGGCAAGAGATGGTCAGGGCTATTTCTGGATGTCAGTAAGAAAGGCCTGACAACAAATGGCATATTAACATAGTTGCTTCAGGAAGATAGACTAAAAAGAGGAATGTAGATAGTGAGTAAATCTTACATCGTTTCAGATACCAAGAACCGCAATTTCATGCAGCATCAAATGGACCCCAGGTGGACCTTCCCAGAGCATGCTTTGCAGATCCCAACAGTGGAGATGTTACCAGTATTTGAAGGGATGTAAGATTTACTTTTATCTGTAGTCATCTTTTTACTCAAATTCCTTAAAGCAGCTATTTTAATATTCTATTTACTGTTGGGCCTTTCTTACTGACATGCTGAAAGAGCCCCGCACTCTCTTTGTCTCTCTCTCCCCCTCCACCTCGCCCACTGCAGAACAATATATTTATTTTGGAAAACAGCACCGTCCCTGTGGTGAAGTCTCTTGATATTCCAGAACAGCTACCCTGCAGCTTTTCCTTCACAGATCTTGAGTAACAGTTCTCAGACTCAAAAAAATTACAACCCTGAATTGCTTGTACTTTAAACAGACAGAGAAAAATTACCAATAGTGTATACAATAGTTATGAACGTACTGTAAACACAATTACTAGGTACTGAACTGAGCGGTATTTTTCATAAGGACTTTCAGTGCTTTACTGTTCTTATATATATATGTCAGCACAGGAGTGCAGACTGACATTGTATGCTTTGGTATGTCAGCATGTACCCCTAAATTCACCCCTCTTTAATCTTCTTTCATTTACAGTTTCATAGCTTTTGTAGGGGTTTTGTATTGTGAATAGGCGTGTCACGTGGAGTTTTTAGAGGTTAAAAAGGGCACCTTGTCTTCCAAATGAATATTTGATGGTGTTGGGCACTTGGAAGTCAGAGGAGCCACCAGCCACCTTCCAGAGTGATGGGACGTCTCCAAAAGCTGACTGGGCACCCTGGTACCTGTTGGCTGAAGGAACCTGCAGTGTACACTGGGGTAATGGGAGTCAAGTCTGGTGGTACAGTAAGACTGTAACAAAATGAGAACAAAATCAGAGTGAATGCTATGGTGTGATGTAGACAGGAGAATCTGAGCACCAACTACCTCCAGAACAATTTGATGAATAAGAAAAGAATATGTGCTGATAGAAAGAAAATCTCTTGCATTTGCACAGGCATACTAGCAAATTCTGATATTTCTACATCAAAACTGATCACAAACAATTTTTTATGCATCTCCTCAATGATATAGCTTGACTCTCTTTTGTATTCACAGTGGCAGGTCCCACATGATACACAATTATTTTACCAGGGTTCTCAGGGAAGACTCTTATATGGGAGGGATGATACCAGAGAGGAAACCATCTGGGACAAGTGATGCAGGGCTTATTGAAAACAGGCTGCCCTTGTTTCCCTGCAGGTGCCAAGAGCTATCTGAAATCTGGTCAGCACAACAAGCTGCTCAAATACGCTTTCTGCTCATGAGGCTGTGCCAGGAGAGTTAGTCTTCCACACACTTAGTCAACTCGATTTGCTGTGTTTGGATCCCAGTCAACAATTTGCTCTGCAAGGTGGCCTGCTGTTGAAGGGATGTCATTTAATCATTCCTATGAGCATGCAGGATGAAATTACCTATGGGTTTTATGACAGATATAACGATATTACTAAGTGTTGGTCTTGGGCTTGCCAGGTGCTCATCTGGTGGCAGTGATATGGATTGATCACATCCCTGAGAGTTTAACTCTTGAGCTAAAGCAAAGATGGTGCTGTGGAGCAAATAAAACATATTTCTTAGAGATGTGTGGAGTGTGCCAGGAACACCATCAGCCTGTCTCAGTGGCCTGCTCACACGGTGGCTAACCGTGGGGGAAAGTTGTTCTCCAAGATCATGTATCTCCAAGTCAGCATATGGACTGCTACAGAGAAGGCGTAACTTAGCAGTCCATGCAGAGCAATTAATAGGACTTTGACAGGTTATTGACATTTACAATACCACTTTATTTCTCTCCCACCATGAACTAAACTGCTTGCATCTTATTGGTAAAACCTCCTCAGAACCTCTTTTTGTTTTAGACTGTGTCAGCTGGCTTTTCAAGTAAGGCAAAAGTATAATAGCTGCAGAGCATTAACTCATAGATTTCTGGTTTTCTGTGGGAAATACTGGAGTGAGAAGTCTTTGGTGGGATTTGCAGACAGTGCAACAGTTCATTCTGGCTGAGCACACAGTGAATGCACACAAATTCCAGAGCTTTATGAGTGACTTCTGTTTAAGCTGGGAAAACAGCAGCCTTTGCAGCATTGCTGTTAGCATTGTATTTGTAGCTCGTGCCCTTGTCCTGTGCTCTGACCTTCTCAGTTCTCAAATAGTGTCTGTGGAGAGCTGGACACTTATATCTACCACAGATATTTTTTGCTGAAGCTCCTTTATAGCATCAGAAATTCCCAGGGAATATCCGTTTGTTGCTATGGCTTCTTCTTGGAAGTGTTTCCATCTTTCTGATGGTGGCATGTGTGCCAAAACAATGATAATCTATATAAAAGTTCTGGGATTTCTCTGAAGGGCTTATTTCCCCTCATCTTACTCAATGTGTCACAGTCTAGTGGAGAAAAGCATTGTGTTTTTGTCTCAAGCAGAAAGAAATCATCAGCTCATCCAGGGGGTGGGCTGATGTACTAAACACAGTGATACACTTCCTTGTCAGCCTTATAGAGGTGTTGGGAGATGCTGTGGCTCCCTTGTCTTCTTTGCCTTTCTTAAACTAGAGTACTGCCTTGCCAGCCTGTGTAAACCACTTTGAACTAAGTGTGATGCTCTCGTGTGTCCTTACTCCAGCCATACATCCTCAATGAATAAACCAAGTCCTCGTTTGGCTGTAGGACGTAAATAAAAGACTGACGTGATTCCTTCCTCAGCTCTGAACAGTGTTGGTGGGTTCCTCTGCTGCCATATACACTGTGACGAGGGACTGACGTACATGGGAAAGGATTGCTTCTCCAGAGAATGCATGCCAGATAAAATGGGAATTTCTGCCTGTTTGTAAGAAAATGTCATCTGAGATTACATAAAGCTTAGTGTTTTAACTACTTATGTAGCTAAGCAGACAGGGGGATGTAGAGAGACTGTCACTCTAAAAATTGCAACATCAAATTATTCCCTAAAGCAATCATTGCTGTTCTTGATTTTTTGAAATTCATACAGTGCATTAAGACAAGAGGAAAAACCCAAATGCAGAATAAAACCGAAGCTATAAATCTGCTGAAGTTACCAAAGTTATTCTGAAACTAATTATGACTGTATGCAAAGCAAATGAAGTGAGAACTGAATTAATGAAGACTAGCTACCTCCCAAAGCTAATGAGGCATGCTTTATACCAACAGCTCTTCAAATTGAAAAATTAACCATACTGCAGGAAAAAAAAAAAGAAAGAAATGAAGGAGGAAGGGAGGAAGGGAGGAAGGAAAGAAGGAAGGAGAGAAAGAGAGAAAGAAAGAGAGAAAGAGGGAAAGAGAGAGAGAAAGAGAGAAAGAAAGACAGAAAATTATTAAAAAAGAATTGAGGTAGTTCGTTAAGAATAGTATAGACGATAAGAAAAGCAGTAAGATACATGCTCCTTAGCTCCTTGACATGATTTTCTAAGAATCTACTTACCTTTGTTTTTTTCTTCTTTGCTTTGATAGGAACTTTTAGTGCCACTGGGCTAAAGAAAACAAGAAAACCTTGTTGATTTGGGGCAGGTTTTTTTCAGTCTTCCTTGGACATTTTCCATGGTATTTCACTTTAAGGATATGTGCCTGGTACTGTGCAGTAAGAAAGGCAGTTGAGTTGGCTGAGGTTGATTCCCTGCCTCCTGGTATGACAAGTAAGGGTTATTTTTGGCTGGTGTTCTCTGCTCCACACCACCCGCTCCCCATTAAGCTTTTATTTCTTCCCTTTTGTAATCATCTTCCATTTTGTAATCATCATCATCAGCTCTTTTACTTTCATAAATCAAAAGCCCCATCTTCAACTTATTTCTTTTCCATGTTGTTGTGCATCTGCAGCCATATTTTTGCCTGGTAAAATGGACCATTTTTGCCACTCATTAGGAGAAATAATAATAACGAAGCGTTTGGATCAATATCTCATCTGTTCAGAAGAAATGTGTAAATCTATGCCTTAAAGGGGCTACGTGCCAACTGTTTCGCTGAACAACATATTTATCTACTAGATTTTATTTACATGGGGAAATCTAGTTTCAAAAACAATGGAAGTATTATATACTCTTATTTGATAGTGCCAAAATCTAAATTTGGAACATTTCCCTGAAATATTTACTACTTTTAAAAGGCTCCTGGATCATCTGCAGTCAATATTGTTGTGTTGCAGCTTTTATTAAACCAAACTGAAAATTAAATAAAAATGAAAAAATAGAAAGGTAAACAAAATTGAAAAGAGAGATGTAGTATCAGTAAGGAGACAAACGAAGTATTCTTGACTATAAGAGACCACAATTATCTTACTATATATATATATATGTTAGAGTCTAATAATTAGATTAGTAAAATCATCTTTGCAACAGAAATCCATTTAATGTCTCATCATCAATGAAACAAATTTTAACAATGATAAGATGCTGAAGAACAATTTTTTCTACTATTATCCTTAAATAACTTCTTAAAATAAAGAAAAACTATTTCTGGAATGAATTTCATATAGGAAACAGTGTTCAAAGGAAAGTCACAATTCCTTCTCATGGGTCATAGCTGAACCAACACTTTTAAAATGATTCCTGACAGGAATGTTTTACCTATTCCCGAAAAATACAAACTTAAACCCAGCACTGCCTCCAATTTCTATAATTGAAATGACCCCGTGGAAATGCCAAATTATACTAGTGTTTGATTATTCTTACTTGTAGAAAGTTTTCTCAAGGTTTAATCTGTTAAGATTGGATTAGGTAAAATAGAGATCTATCCTTTGCTGCCAAATCTTCTTACAAAATACTAATAAAACCTTAACAAGTTATGAAACATACTGGTTACTCCCCCCTCAGCCCCCACCCCTGCCGCCCCATTACTATGCCTGTTTGTTCATTTGTACCCACTACAAGCTTATTTTGTGCTATAACCAAAGGTATGAAGCCCTGGAAATTCTAGGGGAAAAGCTGGCCAGTATGAACTTGTGCAGTTCCAAGAAATCTATCTGCTTTAGACAAGGCATTTGAAATGTGATAGATAATCTGAAACCAGTCAGTCCTTCAGAAAGCATCTTGCTTACAAATAATAACAATTCTTGGCTCCACTTCGTTTGCTTTGCGACTGGTGTAAATTCCCACTTGGCAGGGAGAAACCTGGTGAGATGGACCATTGTTCAAGCCAGTTCTCTTAAATACACGTGAACTTAAGAGGAAGATTTTATTTGATTTATTGATTCTTACTTCCTAATTGCCACATCTTCCAGCAAAAGACCAATAAAAGTGAGTTGCAAAGCCTTCGTCACTATATTGTGGAATTAGTTTAAGTACAAATGTAATACGTCACTTCTCTAATCCTAGCATATTTTAGTTTTAGACTTTAAAAACAATTTGTGACATTAAGGAACTGAGGTCTGCTTCAAGACTTCTGTGTAACACCAGAACTGATTGGTTAAAAGGTGTGAAAATAGCAGTATAGTTTCCAGATGTTTCTGAAAGCTGTACTCTTGTAATTGAATCATGTCTTTGCATGGTTCTTTATCACATTTCATCTGAATTCATGCTCAGTGACATTAATTTCAGTATAATACACAACTTACATGTGTTTATTTATTCTTTTTCATCCCCTCTGTCATACTTCTTACTAGGCTTTCACGACGTATTAAAAAAAAAGGTTAACTAACCTTTCTGATGAGCATTTTGAATGGCAAATTTACTGGTGTGGCTCTGACATGAGTATGTCAGCAGAGATGAACAAGAGTGTGTTTCTGTTCTTTCATGTTTAAGTTGGTTCAAGCTGTCAGCTTGAAGGATTTCTACGTTGATAACTTTAGCTCAGGGGAAAGCCTTGGCTCCTCTATCTGTAGAGTATAAAACCATCAGTTTTATATGAAGACAATCTCACTGCAAGAAAAAGGCATGGATGTACACAAATTACTTTAGCTAAGAGAAAGTATTATTTCTCCTCCATAGCAAGGATAGTTCTAATTGCCCATTTTTTTAATGGAACTGAAAACTTAAAGTGTAGTCACATACATCAGTTTTCAAAATGAATCTGAAATAGTAAAACTTCCTCAGTTGTGTGCCTTCTCATACAGAGAAGCAAAACATTTAGTGTTTAACAGTCTAGGGAACAGCTTTTAAATAATATCCAGAGAATGAAGGCAGTTGTTTACTCTTTATCATTACTGATTTTGAAGATATCATACATGTATTTGTTTATACATACATACACATTATATACCTAGACAAACAGGATTACACTCCACTACACTTTCTTCCTGGACATTTTCTTTACATGAAAAATAGTGTGAAAATATTTAAATCATTTACTTATCAAGTCTAATCTAATACATTAAATAAGCTGTTGGCTCCATTTTTTTTTTCTGTTTGCTTTAAATGCACTTTATCTCAAAACCAGGAGATACTGGGATTTAGCTAGTGTAACTTTTTGTGAAAACTCTGTGTTGGTATGATTTATACTTCTAAAAAAATACCTTACTTCTGATTCACTATCTGATTCAGGCAGCTGCCCCTCCTGTATTAAGAAGGAAAAAATGCTTTTTAAGGTGTTCATGAATCAGTCAGGTCTAGATTTATCCAACTTAATTTTTGCCAACTAAAAGTTAGAAGCATAGATGTTGGGATTAACTAACTCCTGGCTCTGAAGAGGAGCAAGAAGGATGCTTCCCCATCCGTTCATACTAAGACTGGTAGGATGAATCATTCTTTCAGTGAACATCTAAATGAGTGGTTTAGACATGAGGCCTAATGTTTAGAAGACTAATAGCAGGTGAGATCAGTTCAACCCTTGGGGATCATGTCTGGGATCAGCTGCACTTAGTGTCTGGTTTCTCAATGATTGTCACTATTTATGATGAGCTACAACACAAGTAGCTGCAAATGATTCCCAAACTTTGTAAAACAACTGTTCACTGCATTTTCTTTAGCTTATTTTTGGACAGTCCTCTGTTTCAAAGAAATATTGGCTTAGCTATGATTCAATATGTCTCTGGTAAATAGGGCTGTATGGGTGTGTAACATTTGTAAGTAAGTGGCACATTTTTTAGTTTATAGTCCTTTATAGTCCAATCTTGTTTTGTCCTCAAACAGCTATAAAGACAATGTCCACCACATGATTTAATGAGGAATAGCTGTAAAAGCATCTCCAAAAAACCAACAATGGTCATTGTTCAGATAATAAATTAGTAAAAAGGAAAGATTTAGAAATATGAAATTAATCTTGCATTTTCCCACCCCAGAAAATTCAATGCAGTTAATGTTGGTGAAATGAGTGTGTCCACAAAAACGAAGAAAAAGAACACAAACCAAACATGCTAAAGACTGCTCATACCTTCTGCTGTCAGTCCAGTTCTAGATAAATCCTCTAATTTATTTATTTTTTTAAAGGGTTGTCACGCAGATTCCTCTCTAAGCTTTACCTTCCTTGCTGGTAAACTTGGATGGAAAGAATAATTTCATGCGTCTGTTGTGGTCTGGCCTTCTCTGAGCTATGTTTTTATAGCTTGACCATCTCTTCAAAGACATCCCTGGAGAGGGTTCCCTCACCAAATACATATTTGAACAAGGATTTAGTACAGGTATTTATGCCTTTCCATATGCTGTACCTAGCTTGTTTTTTATTCTTTCCTATTCTCATTTTTTCTTTTAATACAATTTCAAGTTTTTGAAATGTGCCTTCTTATTTAAAATGATCTCTGTTATTGTGTTGCTTAGCCATTCTGGCTTCTTTCTTTGTGATGTTTCTAAAAGCATTTTGGTAAATCGTGCACATTTGTTTTGAATTTCTAATGTGTTGTCTGCCAACATTTTGTAGTTTTGGCTTCCTCTTTTCATTTCTTTCTAGAAGTTTTAATAATTTTTAAGGTAATTCTTTTTGAAATTAAGCACTGCTACAGTGGCTGTATTGCTTTTCTTACTGCTGAAAAGATAATCGATATTTGTTCATCAGGGTCTTTGAAGGTAAATTTTAAACCAGGTCTGCAAACATGTCATTCATTTTGGCTGAAAAACTGTCTTGGCTTAACACTTGAAAAATAGA
>WHYT01016166.1:68771-94891 GCA_009806455.1 Tetrax tetrax
TTTTTTTTTTTTTTTTTTTTTTTTTTTTTGCACTTAGTATTTCTTTTCTCCACATACTAGGATGCAAAGAAGTCAGAAATAAAAACTGAGATAATAATAAAGGAAATAAAAAACTTTGGGTTTATTTCATTATCAAAAACTGTCCCCACATTACCTAGTAGGAAAAGTGCTTTATGCTCTAAAAAAAATGATTCTTAAATACAATTAATATGTTCAGAAAATCTGTCAGAATTACGAGAGCTATGAAGTTTTTCTTAATTTATAGGAATTTCAGAGGGGAGTGTTATAGCTGTATCAATACAGCACGATGCCTAGCTTAATTAGTATCAGTGGCTGCATTTATAACATTAAGCTGAGAAGAGTTAGGGAATAAGACTGAGCAAATGTACCCACTTTTACAGCATGCAATCCCTGGCGAGGTTTTGGCCTAGGGTCAGCTAGCACTCTTTCAGATAAACCCTAAAACATGTCTGACCTTTTGCACAGGTGAGGTAGTATTCTCAACTGGCAGTTTGGACAAGCTACTGTGTTCTGGTGGACAACAGTCTAGCTGTATGGGTGCAATCCATGGTGTACCATTTGTCTCAAAAGCTAAAGGATGGCTCTGGACTGTTTCCTTTCCCAGTATACACATAGATGGTGAGTCCCTACTACGGCTACCAGTTTTGGGGCCCAAACACAAAAGTGGCTCTTTCCTGCACTATATGGTTCTACTTCAGGTATTGTTTTGTCTAGTCCCACTGTGCTGTGCAGACCCAGGCTGAGACGTCTAAATTCTTGTGTGAGTCAGACTATGCCTCTCTCCCTGTCTCAGTTTCTTATCCACAACACGTGCACTATAGCCGTTACATTCTCCTACCCTTAATTTATAGTGTCAAGTTACAATGTAAGTTTTTTTTGACTGAAATTATCTACTGAAAAAAGGCTCATTTAATTTGTTATTAGTCTGATATCTTTTAGAAGCTAGAAGGACACATAGGACACACAGGTAGTAGATGGGGGTACTTAGTTCACTAAGGAGATCACAAAGGAATCACAGACAAGTATTTGTGTCATTCCTTTCATAAGTTTATCAAGATGACCATTAATATTAAATTGTTTTTTGTCCTCACTGCTCCAAGAGGAAGGTTACCTCAGAACTCCCCTTTCTGACCATTAAAACATTGTGATGCAAAGCCAGGATTTCACTTAGTTATTTGCTCACATTCTTATAGTGCTTGTTAGCTCATACGGTTCCCAGTTCTCCACTTGGTATTAACTGCCAGCTGTAGTTTTAAAGCCAGTCTCCACAGGATCTTGAATTTTATTTCCTAAATAGACTGAACCGTACATTCACCTGGGATCTGTGCGAACAAAGGAGAAGAAGAATTTCCTCAGGTATTGATTTATTTTATTATTTTCTAACTTAGATTTATTCATCACCATCATACGCCCCTTTGGTCTTGCACAGAGTCTGCCTTTCAGCTTACTTTTCTTCCTTGGTGACCTATGTCTTCGGTGTATGTAAACAGGGTGTAGAGCACCTGAAAGCTCAAGATGTACCATGCACAGTGCTTATGGTAAAAGGGATCATAGTATTAACAAAAAATTACCTCTTGTCATCTGGTGTCCTGAACAATAAAATTCAGATCACTACTGTCTTGAAATTCTAGAGAGGAATGGGTATAGTATTCAAAAGCAGATGTTATACCTGGGCTGCAAAATAAAAAAATGATATTGATAATGCTTAATCTAATTTATCAGTAGCTGTTTACATTTATTACAGCATTTTTTAGACTTTAGGCAATTGAATTGCCTCATCTGATTTTAATTTCTAAATTATAGCTTAATTTCCCACAAACAGATTTTGGTTTCTCTGCTAAATAATGCATGGCAGAACTAGTCGAGTATTTGCCTTTGTTCTCTGTTTTAGAATAGTGCCACAATATCTGAAGTTTTCTCAGGCAAAAAACCCAGATGATCTTATATTTAGGGTTCATTAATGGTTCCTCTATTTTTTCACTGAAAAACTGTAAGGGATCTCATAATACTCATTTTTGAAATACAGTGTACTAAATGCAAAATAAAGACAGAACATTTTCTTGCTTTCTGTCTGATACTCTGCAAACAATTTTAGAAATACCAGTTTTCCTAATGTAGTTCTCTCTAACAATGATGCTTCCATCTCATTCAGTGGAGGCCTAAGGTAATCTCTTCACTCTAATAACAGAGATTTAACCCAGCAAAAAATACGGTAGCAAATACAGCAGAATACACAGTTCCTGACAGTAAGTGACTCTTCCTTTTTAGTGCTTGAGTAGACTATTATAAACATCACAGACCTCTCTAAATAAAGATATCTTGAAATAGAAACATCTGTAGAGTAAAATACAGTGTTTCACAGATACCTAGAACAAAGTCCTAAACACATTTACTAAGCTATAAAAATTTTTATATTTCCAAACAGATCCTCTTTCTGTTTTGATCCATAATAGTGTTAGTCCTATGGTTATCCATAGTGCAACATATATCACTTCATTCCCAGGCACTGTTATGGAGTGAATCAGTTGATGTCTTGGGATGAGAAAGCACAGAGGAAGAGGTGAATCTGCACCATGCTTTGCACCCTGCACACGGTGATTTTGTCCACATCATGTGCTCGGGAGCCAGGCTTTGCCCATGTTGAGTACAAGAAAGATAGAATATACATGATACAGTGCTTTGTAGTGCTTTGTCCAGACTGGAGCCAGAAGGCTTCCGTCCCGACCAGATTTACCATCCCTGCATTTTGCCATGCAGGCCTGTCTGCAGCCATGGGTATCACTTATGCTCCAAAACTGGAGAACAGGCAGAGCGCTGCAGCTTACTCCCATGTAGAGTACGGCTACATAGACTCTGCAGAGCACTAGGAATTTAGAGACTATTTCTTTCTTTAGGGGAAAAGAACTGAGAATGACCCAGTTGAAGCTCATATAGCAGAAGAAATTGCTGGCAAACTACATCCTGCTTAGTCAGCTGTTAACCAGTTAGTTATTAACTGGTGCTGCTAACAGGTAAAGGGAGGGAATGGCAGCCTTTTTTCCTGTCTCTCATGTTCTGTCTTGCGGACTGGGAAATGAGCTCCTTGCTCTTTCATGGCCATTAGAAGAAAAAAAAAAACAAAACATTTAGGATGCACCTACAAGGATCCTTGTGTACAATCACCACAAGCTTGCTTTGCTCATTTGTCCAAACAACAGGATACTAGCCTGCTTCAATCAAGAGAGGTGTAACTTTAATTAGAAATTAAAATTAGAAATTAGTGCCATACTGAGTCAAAGATAATACAACCGCACTTGGCCTTGCATGAGAGTGTCTTTCTACATTTTGTTGTTTGACATGTAGGCAGAACATGCTCGTGATACTATACGGATCCTCCTTTCTCCATCAAGTCCTTTTCTGGTCAGACTGTACTATTAAGTGACATAGCTGTCAGACAGTGAATATTATTGGAACAACATTACAGACAGATAACTGAAAAGAAACTGCTACAGTTAAAACATGAATCAGTTTCAAAAAAAATGTCCTCTGTATAAACATATATACAAAGAGATTGTACACAAACAGTGCCAAAATATAACTAGATGCTGAAACCGTCCATTTCAGCATATGTCTCTGGAAATTCCCCAGAATATTATCCCAAGACAAAGAGTGACTTTTAATAATGCAGATTGAAAAAAAATTTTGAACATCTACAAATCTGGAATTTAAACATTTGATGTGACAAATAGGTGAAAATAAGTGGCAGTTATCCCTAAACGTATAAACAAATAGATGATAATATCTATCTAGTATTGTACAGTTATTTCCATCTGTGGATCTCAAAGAGTTTGCAAAGAAAGTCACGATAACTTCAAAGGTGTTTGGAGGTTATTCAGACGTTACATAATGGAAGACGTCACATTCATACTCTACAAAGTGGTTTCTGAAGTGCTGTAGAGGATAACACATATGAGACTTGCCAGTACAAAAATTATTACAGCAGACAAAACTCACAAAAATAGTGGAGACAAATAATCTATTTTAATGTTGTTTTTCACAGCACTTTTTTGGATATTTTTTTTTTTAATTTAGTAGAATATACCTGTTTATATATCTCTGCTAAGAAAGATTACAATCCTTTAAAAATATAATTTAAAATAAATACTATTTGTAGATTAAGCAAAATCATTATTTTTTTTCACTCAGTCTTTGGATGTATTTGTGGATCTGCATGATCCAATGCTAATTATTTGGATTAACAAACTGGTGAAAAATTATAATCACAAAAGCTACAAGAATGTTTGTTGGAAGGGACTGCTGTATGTCAAGTAGTCCAACCTCCCTCATGAAGCAGATCTACCAACAAAATTTGCATCGGGTCAGCTTTGGCTTTGTCTAGCCAAGTAATGAACTTAGTGGTTTCGCTGTCTCTCTGGACGACACATTTCAATGCTGCACTACCCTCATGGTGAAATTTTGCTTTCTTATGTGAAACTGGTACCTTCCAAGCCACAAGTTTATATCCAAATCACCTTAACAGTACTGAAAAGAGGTTGACTCTTATGTTTTGTATTGTTTTTCAAATACTTGCAAGCAGATACTAGATTACTTCTTGATTTTCTCTTCACGAGACTGAATAAGCTGATCTCTCTTCACACCTCTTGAAAGGCCATATGGTCCCTGACCATCTCTATAGGACATCTTAGAAAACTATGCACTTAGAAAACAAGTCAAATCTGTTTTGCCCATGATGGCGACTGATAAGCAATCTCCTTGTCTTTATCTCAACCCATGAGCTTTTCCACCCTATTTTCTTCCCCTGTCCTGTTGAAAGAGGGAGGAGTGAGAGAGCAGATGTGTGACAGCTGACTGCTGGCCAAGGGTAATCCACCACAATGAGAAAGGACAATAATTGTTTATGAAACTTGGACAGGATTTAACTGACCTGTGTTTTTCTAAGAGAAAAGTTAGTCATTTGCATCCATTCAGACTTTGAATAATACAGCTTCAATAATACACGGGAATACTGCACTAAACTTGCATTAAACCAAGAAACAAAAAGTGAATAAAATTCTGTATCTAAGCTAGTGATAGACAACCAATTCTAGTGAAGCCAGTGAGCCACTAACTGCCACGGACTGGTGATCCAGTTTTGTCTCAATTCCTGAGCCACTCTGTCTTAATCTCTAAGAAAATTTATCACTGGAAATCTCTAAGTGTTACGAAAATACATATTCCTTTTTTTTTTTTTTAAAACCACTTCACCAGTGCTTTGATGGATACAGATGGTAAGAGAGGCAGACGATATATCCTAATGAGCTTTTTTTCCCCCAGTGCTTGGTGATTGCATTAGAGGTGGGGTCCATTATTAGAAGTGACTACAATGGAGAGTTTCCTTCCTGTGAAAAATCCTGCTTTCCAAAACTTTGTTCTGGCCCACAAAATTCTAAAACAATGCCTCTGATCCCACTGATCCTTACTTAGGCAAATTACCTTATGGATAGATGTGAGCTTCACTGCCAAGCTTTTTAGTAGGCAACTTCTTTGGTGGGGTATCCTCAGGATTTCAACTGTTTGGCATTACTGTTCTGTGGATCTTACACCTTAATCCAAAAGCCATGCCAGCAGGTGGAATCCAAGCTTTCTTTAGAGGCAATGTTTCTGGACACCAAATAGGATAAGCAGAGGTAGAGCTAATCTTACCTGAGATTATGTGTCACAACACAGATGTTGCAGTCTGACATATCTATGTCTTCCCCTACAGTCAAAAGAGAAAACAAACCTTTATTCTAACACAAATATCTAAGATACAGAAGATTAAACTCTCCAGCTTTATTTCTCTGTTTGTTAGATAGAGTAGTTTAGGTTCATGTGCTCTTGTTAATAAACTAATGTAAGAAACGTTCCTCCTCTATGTTCTTTTTTAGTCTGTGTAACTTGTTTTGGCCAAGAAGATTTAGCACATTCTCTGCTCCTGAGCCTTTCCAACTGCTGCACCTGCCCCAGTCACAGACTTGAATCCTACCAGTCAAATTATATCAGGGCCAGAGACCATGTGCCACACCATGCAGACCACTGGGCCATATGGGTGAACTTGGTAAACTATATTAGGGTCACGGAACTGCGGAAATTTGGATGGAATTCAGACCATACTCTCTTGGACTCCTTCCTTAAATTAGATGTGGATTTGCTGAGCTGAGACTGTTTCAGTCAAAGTAGTTCCTACAGCTTTAGTGAATGAGATACATACATACAGAAAGGGAGTAAAAGGATTTTACAGTCTCTGAAGTTTTAAAATATCTTCCAGACTTTCAGGCTTTTTGACATTATTTTCCTTTCAGTATGTAACTATATTAAATATATTCCCTTTTCAACAGAAGTCAACGCAGGGAAAAAGTGTAGAATTTTAAGGCCTCAGAATGTAACAAAAATTATTGGCAGTGATGAGGATGCATGAGTAAATAGAATTGTTAACAATGGAATAATTTACTCGGTACATACCTCAGCTTTGTACTCAGCACCTTCTCCCTATCACTTGCAAATGCGCTTGACAGCCAGTTAACTGTTAGCTTACTACAGTGGAAACCTGTGCTACAAATACCAAACAGGTTCAAGGACCAGGATGTGTACTTTTGAATTATAGCTATTATGCAAGTTATTCTCTACCCTCTTACTCTGATGATGGATGAACTAAGATGTGTAAACATTCTGTTTCAGAACAGCATACAAAAACTAGTGCATTTTTGTAAGGGACTAAAGGTTAATTCAAACCTGTCGTCTGAGGGATGCTGTCAGTTTGTATTTAACACAGGGATTTCCAAATTCTTTTCTCATTTTTTATGCTTGTCAAATAATTTTCTCCACATGCAAAGCCTTCTAGTACACACATGCCCTGACTAAAAAGGGCAAAACCAGTTTGAATCCTAGGGTAGTTCTTGC
This sequence comes from Tetrax tetrax, assembly GCA_009806455.1. Taxonomy (NCBI): domain Eukaryota; kingdom Metazoa; phylum Chordata; class Aves; order Otidiformes; family Otididae; genus Tetrax; species Tetrax tetrax. The sequence goes on from WHYT01016166.1 coordinate 75,711, forward strand.
TCTTTTCTTTCTTTCTTTCTTTTTTTTTTTTTTTTTTAAACAAGACTTCTGATACTATTTTCCTGATAGCCAAATTGCCATTCTTTCCCACTTCTGTGCCTTTTAGGAATAAAATGAACAACCAAAGTCATCTCAGGTGGGGTTGCACTTCACTCCTCTTGGTCAGCTCAAATGAGTTACCTTATTGTGTCGAGCAAGATCTCCTCTGATTCCATACCAGTCTCCTTGTTCTGATTTTCTGTGAAATCTTAGTATGGTTTTACTTATATTTTTGATTGGCATTAGGGTGCCTTCAGAACATGAAAAAACGCTTTGTAATCCATTCCATTCTTTGCTATCTCTCAGACTAGGAGAGAAATAAAGATACAAGGATTAGCAATGGCATGCAGTGCTGTTAAGAATATTGCTTAATTTCCAAATGCGATCTGCAGTCAGATCTTGCTCTGATAACCATGAATGATACCCTGTTCTTCATTGAATGCACAGGGAATTTAGGAATTTACTGTATAGAAGCTGACTCACAAAGCACCTACAAATTAGGGAAAATGGATCTTACTCTTAGTGTGCGGGTATTTTTAAGTTCTTGGCTTTAGTATCTCAGCCTGTCATGAGTCTGCTGTTGTTTTGTACACAGCTGAAGTTGTAGATCTTCAAAAAATGGTGTATTTTTTTCTTACATCTTACACTGGACAAAGTTTAAAATCTATTTTAAAACTTAAGGCAGCAAGTCCTAAGTTAGTGAGGTCAGGAGACTTCTGGAAAACAACTCATACCTTCCCTCCCCAGAAGTTGTTTGTTTCAGGATCCTTAGTGTATTATGTCTTTGATCACACTTAAACTAAGATCTCTTGCACTTTAAAAAAATGTATTCACTAGCATAAGATACATACCATACTGAGTTACTAGTAAAGAAAATCTTAGGATATTAAACTGTTTGATATATAGGTTAGTAACACAGTATACTGTACCCATACAGCAGTTGTCATGGGAAAAACAGGAATATTGATAGAAAAACTGCATTATGCATTCATCAGTCTGCTATACAATACTGCTACTTATAGGAGTGGACCTTTTATATTAAAGACTTGATGTAAAAAATTGAGCAAAAGGGAAAAAGACCAGAAAAGCTAATTTTTCATTGAATTTCTCTGATAGTACATAGATATTCACACAGTTTCTAATCTGGCTGATTCAACCCCATTGAATTAGCAGGAGCTTTGACAATGGTCTTGTTAGCTTTTGGTAACAGTCATCAGCTCAGAGTGTGCCCAGAGTATGCACACAATCACGAACAAAATGCAGAATGCTGCCCTGGTGCCCCCAGCCACCCTGTGCTGGCTGGGGCGGTGGGACGGGCCCTGGCTGCCAGGCCCTGCCCTGTCACCTCTCCATGGGAAGCACCTGCTGCTCCTGGCACCTGACCCAAGGGAGCTGACGGCTCCTGCCGTGCCCTGAGGGATATGCTCCTCTTTCTGCAAAGCAACCTAGCTCTTTGCTGACGCTGTAACAAACCCCCAACACTGTCTCAGGATCTTACAGAAAAGAAGTCTACAATTTCTTTTTAGAATCTGAATTTTAAATCTAATCATTAACTCCCAACATCTTCAAAGAGAAAATAAGTTACGTGACTGTTTGGTATATTCATAAATGGATCTCATACTTATCCACACTTATATTTTAAAGTCGAATTTTAAACATTCTGACATTTCCTTTTTAATGAACCATATTGGTGGTTTAGTTTTAAGTGCCTCTTTTTGCATAAAGGACTAGAAACATTTTTCCGCCTACAAATTCAGATTTTTGGAGTAAAATCACTGACTGGCTAGCCTATCATGTAGAGAGCACTCAGCAAATTGTTCACTATTTTTTGCTTCAATGCATCATGCCACTTTGCTGATTTTATGTAGAGATCATCTGTAACTTTGGGAAAGCTAGTGTTTGTATGTCATCTCTATTCTTTAGTTATCCATCTGGAATTAGTAATAAAGCTCTAATTTCACATTTCTTAGCTAATAAAAACCGCAAAATTCCAGCCATCCAGTGATGAATGTTTATTGTTCTGTGGCATAAAACATCGCTCTGTGTTAGTTTCTGAGTTGAAGAGGGAGAACTGACTCAGACCATAGTGCTCCAGAGGTTGGAAGCTGCTAAACATCCACACAAAAGAAAGATTCAAAATACTAAGGAAGATCAGAAAAGGAAGAAAAAATTCCTAGAAGAAATCTTTGGCCAAAGACTTACATACTCTTAGCTTTCATCCACTATTCCTGTAGGAAGTAGGACTGAGTAGGGCAGAAGTCTCCTGAGGACAGGTGGTTGCTCTTTTCTTCAGCAGCTGCTGAAGGAAAGAAGATTGTGGGAATGGCATGGCATGAGAAGGAGAAGCAATCAGAGAGGCACAGTGATGAGGCGGAGGGCTTGCAGTTAGTGCAGACACTGACAGATGCTGGAAAGAGAAGAGAGAGGACAGGAAGACTTTGGGAGAAATGGAGGGGGGGAAATAATGTCCCACGGATCAGAGGAGATTTGTCCATGGGGCAAGCATATAGTATCAAAAAATCACATTTACTAAGTCACAGGAGAATGTGCTAACAAACTGGCTGTGGCCTTTGCTGAGGGAAGTGTCCTCTCCGTTTCTCAAGACAACAGAGAAACCTCTGAAATTGTACTTTCAAATTCTATTGGATGGGTAGTTGTGCTGACTCACAGACCTAGGAAAACTGCTTTGTGTGAACTAGATGTCCTAAAAGTACATGCATGAATAAAGATATTAAATTCTAGGCCTTATTTTCACTGGAGATTGAGTGGTAATTTATATAATTTCTTTTGTTAAAGGACACAGGTAAAAAGAGATATATATCACACTAGAGGAAACCAAGGAAAAACAAGTGAGCTTCATCATATTTATCAAGTAAACAAGTTGCTTTGCTGACCACTTTCATCTTAAGCCTTACTGCTCCCAGCAAGCAAAGGTGATTTGGGAGGTGTGAAAAATACTCTAACAGAGGATCAGATACCAGATATCTATTTGAATCCTTGTGTAACTAGGCTCCCCATAAATGGGGAGACGGCATGCTATCAGGAAGCTAATATAGCTCTTAGATCCTCAGTGTCCCTGGCTGAACAAATATACTAGCACATATTGGATATTTGATTAATTAAATCAGTCCATACCTGAACTCTGAGCTATTTGTAATCTTCAAAGTTGACATTCAAGAAAGATTAGTGGTCTATTTTTCCCTTTTTTTCTTTTTTTCTTAACCAAGGTAATGGTATTGAATCCATCCCTTTCTTTCACTTGGAGAAGTATATAAACATTTGCTGTTCTAATTAAAGGTGATCAGCTTAAAAAGATAATAAAAATTCAGGATCCAGAAGACACTTGCCAGCTTGCATGGCAAAAGACACATTTCCCACTTTAAGGTGGAAGAGAAAGATACAGTTCAAGACATGGAAGGGATAGACTTTATGTGTCAGACTTCTCTCTTGGATTTCATGACCAGATAGGAGGCTGGGTTGCTGCCTTGGCCTCGATATTAGTTTCCAGGGTTGCAATCTGAGTGGGAAAGTTGAGGGAAGTTCCAGCATATAAGCTGTCAAAACAAAATCAGAAGGATTTCATTGGAATGCCAATGGAATAGATATTTCTATATTTTGGAGTCGTTCTACCAAGAATGGCCAGAATTTTTGCTACCTCAGCTTAATTGCAATTGCTATTGAAAATAGCCACTTTGTCATTACTAGAAATTTGACTCGCATAGTGAAATCTCTACTTCTGAAATGTCTAGAACCTTCTTCTAGCTGAAATAGGCAACAGTCATCACTGATTTCCTACATCTCAAATGTAGGAATTACAAACCAATTAGATTCCTTGAGTGTATTCTTTCTGATTTTTCATAGTGCAGCTTCTGCATCAGAAAGATATTTAAACATGTATATAATTTTATTTTGTGAATAGGGTACAAAGAACTTTTATATTTTGCAGAATTGGAATTTTAACTCAAGGAAGTTATATTTCCCATACAGATTTCCTGATATTTTAATACTTACTTCACATAGAGTTAACCCAATTTATTCTAATTATATAAGTAATTTTTAAAAAAGGCTGTTGTGTGCATTCAAAATGTGAAGCAAAAGGAAAACTATTCATTTGTTTATCATGAGATTTTTTTTAAGAGTAGCTAATAAAGTTTTCCCAATTATTTGGTAATGCTCTTTTAAATCAGACTTTAATGGCTATTGTAAGGGTATATTTCAAATGGAAATAGAAACAAAACCCTAACGTCCACAAATGAGCCTGCCAAGCTGTAGAAAGTAACGTTCTGTCCCATTGCAGAAATGGCTAAAACTAATCTTGCACTTACACAACCCCAGTACACAATGTGTCTCCCTAAATATTCAAATAAATTGGCCTGGAATAGCCTGGACCTCTATAATGAAAATGGCTATGTTAATGTTTTACTGATTGCTGTGTATTTTTTTCATCGGTTATGTTTATTAGAAATATTTCGAACTGAGAAGAATGTGGATAGTTAAGTAACAATTAATTTTGTTTTGGCATTATTTTCTCTTTAGAGCAAACAGCTTATTTTTTATGGAAAAAAAATGGTTTCATTCTATATGCTAGACTACTTCGCTTTACTATATAAAATATTGCTTTAGGTGAATTTGGTACATCTTTGCAGCCTGCTGAAACTTTAAATTAGGTCTTAAAGACCTAGTAGCACTTATTACTTTAAATAAACCTAATAAGATCAGACTATTTCAGTGTAATTTTATTTAAAGTGTATTAGTTGGTTATCTACAGCTGACAAGGACAAATGAGTTCTGCTCAGGGCACTCTTTCATCTGCATTGATCCATGCTAAAAAGACTAATACAACTTCTACTGGAATACATTGTGGATCTGAAAACAAGAAGTAAATACAAGATAAGGAGGTTAGCTAAGAATTGGAACCATTACTATTGTTTAGACGTGTTTTTTTGAGATGTGAACACTAGAAACAAATAGTAAAATGACTCATGGCTTATATCATATAATGGTTATCTTTTCCTCCACTTAAAAGATTTTAGAGCAGAACAGAATGGAATAGAATAGAATAGAATCAAGTTGAATCATTACCAATGGAAAAGACCTCTAAGACCATCAAGTCCAACCATCAACCCAACACCACTATGCCTACTAAACCACATCCCGAACTTCCACATTTACACATTTTTTTAACACTTTCGTGGAGGGTGACTCCACCACTTCCCTGGGCAGCCTGTTCCAATATTTGAATTTTACATCATTTGGTTCAGCATCTTGAAATGTCAGCAGACAGTTTAGATGGAGATATAACAAGCAAAAAGCATAAATTAATTTTGCTTCCTTAAGTCTAGCAGGAACAAGGAGAAACATTAGGAATAATTGATAGTGACAGAATGAGAGAGATAAAAAGAGATGGACTGGGAAGTATTTAATGACTCTTTGTGGCATTACATCTGTTACACTTTTTGTGCTACATTAAAGTTTCATTATTTTCATATTTCTTGTGTTCATATTTTCCCATCTCCTTCTTTCTGCTAAATTTACCAAGTAATACAATGTAGATAATAGAGAGCTATTGCTGCAAATGTCATTGAATCTGTTACTGGACTGAATAAAATATCTCAGCCATGCATTCCTTTTCATAATACATTTTCAATTAGTGGGTTCAGAATTCTATACAATATAGACTCACTCTCTGCTTTTTTAATAATCATGTAGAATGCAGTGAGTTCTGAAAAGAAGTAGTGAGACTTTCATTATGCAACTATTAATAACCTAAATCAATTTTCTTTGGCCAAAGAAAATTATTGCACAAGTCTGTTTACTGAAGAAGTTTGTTCCTCTAAGGGTTTGTCTTCTACAGGCTCTTAAAACAAATGGATTAACTTTGCTCACCTGAAAGATAACGGACATAATCTAGGGGATTCAGGTTTCCCTTGTTTCAATCTTCTTTCTTCCATCTCTGTTCTTTTACTTTTACAGCCTACGCATATGGCTCAGTGTTTTAGTCATTTGGAAAAACATAATGTCTGTCCCAAAAAGCTTTAAAATATGTGTTGTTCAGGGATTTGCAAAAGGCTCACCACCTCCAGTTGTTCAGTCAGTTCAGAGAGCTCAGGTAAGGTAAGGTATCCCTCTTCAACAGCAATACCAAAAGCTCATTGATGTCCCTGTGAGTCTTTGTGGTCTCCACCCCTCTGGTTATCTAGTCCTAATTGAACCTCTCATAGCAGTCATGTGTTCCCACCAGTCACTATTAAGACTAATTGGTCCCTGCAGCACAGCTAGCTAGGTCATGGCCCCAGTCACTCTAGTAGCAGCAGTAGGCATCTCTTCTATTTGCTACGAGAGTAGCATGCTGCATGGGCCACTAGTGTCTGTGAGGGGTTGGTGCTTGATGGGATCGGTTCCTGTACCCTAAATGTTCAATAAACACCTTTCCTCCTCTCCTCCTCCTGACCACAGGCAGGGCATTCTCATTTCAGGAGGGAAGAGGAAGGAAGGGGGGTGATGTTTCGAGTTTGTCTTCCAAAGTAACTGGTATGCATGATGAAGCCCTGCTTTCCTGGACATGGCTGAACACCTGCTTGCTGATATGAAGTAATGAATTCCTTATTTTGCTTTCCTTGTGTGTGCAGCTTTTGCTTTACTTGTCAAACTGTCTTTATCCCAACCCATGAGTTTTCTCACTTTTACCTTTCTTTTACCCTTCTGAGTCTTTCCCCCATCCCACTGAGGCAGAGTGAGTGAGCGACTGTGTGGTGCTTAGTTGCCGGCTGGGGTTAAACCATGACAGAATTTTATTTTCTTGTGCAAATCCGAGACTTGATGCTGGATGTGCCATTCCTTATATATTCCTACGGCAACTATGGCTACTCACTAGCCACTCTCCTTAAACCGACCTCCAAAAGCTATCGGCAGAGTTTAACTGATATACTAGCCCTAGATCTTTATTTTAATTCTGCAGCTTATATCAAGACTATGTTTGTTGACCTTCAAGGCTTACTATAAAAGTTATTCAGATTTTTGCCTGAAGATGTCATTGTGAAAGATTTATAGTGCTTGTTCTATGAGGTACATCTGTACTCATTAGCATTTCTCGATATGTCAAATTTCATTGCTATCTATGCTGTACATGTGCTTGGAGATTTAATGGTAGAAAGACATTCATGAAACTCACATTAAAAAAAAAAAAAGTTTTCATCTGAGACAGCATGTGCCAAGATTTGTGGAATCTTGATTTTGCTGGTAGTATTCTCTTCCTAGATTGTAGTTCTTTTCCTAAGATCTTAAAATTTCAGAAGAAATGTGTATAATTTCTAACAGTGTTTCTCGTAACAGCTTCTGATTATTGAGACTCTTCAATAGTCTGTTCATTACTTCTATTCATTACTGAAGATATTGGTTATATTTCAATCTGAGAAAGCAGAAATCTTATTTATCAAGTAAATAATACTGTATGTAGATTATGGATCTATCAGGATTTGTGGTGAAACTGGAATGTATCTTAAGTACATGCAGCTAATAAATGGAACAGTGCACTTCACTGCCAATAGGACCTAAACAAGCTCAGAATTCTTCACTCAGCTAAGATAAGTAGAAGATTGACTGAGATAATAGCACTGGAGACAGAAATGCAGACTGATGCTTTCCTGATAATGCTGTTTTGCTTTTCCCACAACCAAAATAAAAAGAAAAAAGACTCTTTTCTTGTTGATAATTATGAAGCATGACTCAGTGATCGGTTGCAGACAGTTTGCTATTATCTCAAATATTTAATCTGGAGATGCTCTGAAATGTTAAAATATACCCTGCATGTAAGTGCCTTTTAGAACAAAGAATAGAAAGTAGCACTCAAAATTCATAAGAGCTATACTAGTCATATTCAGCCATAGAAGCTGTGTAGTTACTGACGCACACTTCTTTATGGCTTTTAGATTATAGCTTTCTCCATACTCCATTGTCCATGGAATACACCATTTCACTTTTATGCCTGTTTTAATCATTATATCCCAAATCATTCCTCTGTCAATACAATAGTGTTATTCACTAAGAAAACAATTGATAGTACTCTACAGTTTTGAATCATCTCAACCTGCGCTCATGCAAACATGAATAACACAGACAAAGCTGTTTTAAGCATTGCAAGATTACATCTGTTGACAAAGTTGCAAGCTCTTGAAATTACAACTTTAGTATCAGGAGAAAACAGGAGGAAAAAAAATCCCTTCTGCATGATAGGTAGCATTTTAAATGGCAATTTATGTGAAGTATATTAATTCAATTAAAAGGTTTGTGGAAATATGGAGACCATTGCTTTTGTAATTGTTTTTATAGACACAGTACAGAAGTGTTTATGCACTATTATTCACAGACATATCTGTTAAAATGTTGTGCTGGCATTATCTTATTTGGAAATTGTATTTTTAAAATAATGTTTTCTTGAAAAGGAGAGACACAAAGCAAATGTGACATTTGCAATTTACAGGGGCCTGAGTATAGAAACTCTTCTGTTCAGCAGAGAGATGTGTAGCAAACTTCTCCTTAGAAATCCATCTTTTCTCTTGACATTTGATTTCTCTCCTATTTTACTTTTCTTTCTGACTGTCTTCAGTTGCCCTGTGTGACAAACATTGAGGATGCTGGCTCCAGACAAACAGTTTTGTAGCAAATGTGATTCTGTGGACTGTGTATGGAGCTGCATGTATGCAGGGTGGGTAGAAGCACTGGTTTCTTACAATCACATACAGACATTACGTAGAAAAGATTTTTGCATTGATTTTTATTTCTTCCCCTCAAAATTAACCTCCTGTATTTCTCTTGCACTTATCTCCATGGTTCATCCCAGGTCAGACTGAAGATTAAAATCTTCTCTCCACAAGCCTAACAGTTCCTCTGATTTTCAGTGATTATAATTTCATTTCTCTCAGTAATAATTTTTTAGTTATTCAGCCTATTTTTAACAACTACAGATGGAAATAAAATGGATCTGAAGAAGACACATTCATTAGCAAGTAAGTATTCAGAGATTAGAAAAGTCTGTCTGATTCACAAAGCAGAAATGGCATTTAGTATCCAAGTCCCCTTCTAGACAAAATTAGCAAAGGCTGCAGTGAAGTTAAAGCCTGCTGGTTGCAAAATTGGAAATTGGTTTCCTGGGGCTCTCTGTAAACTCTTCATTACTTTACTCAATCATGGTTCATTAGTAAGTTAACAGACAGAAGACCAGCACATGTTGGGATGTGTTCAGAACCAGCACTTCTATCTCCTTGAATATCCCTTAAAACTTGAATGTCACAGCAAATTAGATACTGTGTCAAACCGCGTCTTCTTGTCAGCTGCAGTACGGACAGTGCACAGATCATGGCCGCTTAACCTCTGAAATTGTCAGGTGCTTTTTATCATGCATTTCAAGGAGTACCACATGCATTTTAATTCAAAGTGACTCTGATGGAACAAACAAAAGATCTCATAAGGCACCCAAGAAAGAAATAAGTTAAAAAAACCTAGTTAAGGGTTTCATGTAAAATTGATTTAATGTCTCTTATTAACTGAAACCTAATTTGCTCGAAGAAAACATTCATAGGTGACATTATTGCAGTTAAATGGAAAGCTAAAAATAGTTATTAGGTTTCTGGGAAATGTTCACATTTTAGTTACAACATAATTTTAAATTACAGCTGAGTGCCAATTATCTAGAACCCCACCAGAGTGCCTGAGTCTCTGTTTCCTATTAACTACCATGGTGTTTCTCTACAGTGTTGCCTGATTTTCCAGAAAAAAAAGTTGCTCTAAATAGTTCAAGTCAGTGAAATGAACTGTATAAAAATTATTAAAGAATTAAAATGCTTCTGTGAAGCTGCTATTTATATAATCTTTTCATGCTATAATTTTCATGAGCTTTCATGAATTTTGAAAAGAAAAAGTCATCTGGGCATTAATTGAGACAAACTGCTGCAAATTACCTGTGGAGTTTAGAGTCCCTGTAATACAACCCATTCACGGTTTGCAGGGTTAATGGGAATAACTAGTGACACTCCTGGTTTTGTTCCATTGCAACAGGTGTGGATAACTGCAATGTCCTGCATTCCAGCCGCCTTCTGGTGATGCTTATGACTTGGACTATTTGCTAACCAGAGGTGCCAGACCCTTGTTCCCTGTGCAGTTAAGGGAAGAAATTTGTTACAATGCTCAAAATAGGAAAACCAGATATTAAAAGTGCTGAACCGGAGCACTGTGACTAGTTCTGTTCATCGACTGCACAGGGACCCAGCGTACAGCAGGCCTAAGAGTGTGATTGCTCATTGCTGACTTGAATGTCAGTGCTGTTGCAATCTTAGTACCTAAGTTGGGCACCTATTCACCCTTCGTGAGTAGCTCCAGTTTTGGGGGGCATTTCTGGGGCTACTCGGTGGAATCACTCTTATTTGTTGTTTTCAAGTACTGTGTTCAGTGTTCCCCTAGGCTGGGGCTTGGGTGCTCTGTTGGTTCTTTCTGTCTAATACTTTTGGGAGTCTGAGGATCAGGCTGAAACTACATAGAGTCTGGATGAGTGCCATGGTACACCCCAAAATAAATCATGGCCAGGACATACCACACAGCCCCTTTCCAACCTGGAACTTGGATCCCCTTTGGCTGGGAATCAGGCAGACAACTTGTGTGTGCTTCAATCTCTCTCTGGGAGTGCGTGAAGGGATGTAGATGACATGAATTCAAAAGCTGATTTCTTCAGCTGATCCTTGGCTTGCCTTTGCCTTGCGTTGGCGATTCCTGTTATTATTGCAGTGATTGAACATACTGTGCTTCCATTGCCAGTGGTATGTCACTTCCAGATCACTGTTATTTATTATCACAAATTCAGTAAAATATGGAAAACTGCAATTCAGAAAATATGTTTCATACATGATGCCTAAGGGAACAACAAAATATTCTCATAACATCATCTGTACGATTTTCACATAATGAATTTGTCAGTGTACACATATGCTCCTATCTTTATGGGATTCTGACATCTGTTTGATGGATTATAACCCAATTTACTCTAAAGACAATTGACCTGCTAAGGGCTTGGCTTTTGTTATAAATGTTAACAAAACAACTAATCACTCTGTAACTTATTGCCAAGACTTCAGTTGTTCACAAAGCTGACACAAATAAGTTACAACTATTGTAATACATAGAAACCAGAAAACTGGCACAAAATAAGACATTACCACAGCATTAAGTAGGCATGAGGTGTCTGGTGACCCAGTTGAAAACTTGGAAATCCAAGGTCTGTTAACTGTTAGCATCCATTCATGAATATACACTTCAGATAATGTGCATAATCAGATTACCTGTACAAACTCAGTATAAGAGATAAGTGAGCGAGAGACAGGGCAGGTATTGTGACAGGCAGATCATGCTGTGGGCAGTCATGCTGTTGAGAGGTCCCTGGCTGAGAAGAAGCCACCAACAAAGATATCAGACCGATGGAAGCTAACAGGATACATAATAAGAGGGATGTGATACATTTCCTTTCGTAGTGCACATAATCGGACTGAATTAAAAAATTTCTTTACACAGCTAATCTATGCATTATGTGCCTGAAAATTTCTTCTTACATAAATTTGATGATGAATTTTGTACACAAGTCTATATTATGGTTAATATTATTTTACCTAATGCAATTATAGAGCAATATTTTGGAAAGTACTTGATTTGGAGATTATGACTGTGCAGACATCGATAAGAATTTAAATATGCAGTTCCGAAAATTATGGCTTTGTCTTTTTTTTTCCCCTTGAAATTTGATTTCCTGCCTGTTGTATAGATTTTACTGATTCAGTAGTGCACTATTATAAAAAAGGTATTTTTCTTAATTATGAATTAACCTTAATTAAAATTAGAATTCAGATGCCAATAATTCTACATTAAGAGTTCATTTCTGTGTTGGATTAGGTATAGAAATCCCATACTGATTTCTCCTAAAATAGTATGTTAGTACTTATTAAGTCTTTATCAATGATCGTAAAAAAACCCTTATAATTATATTTAGATACTTGGATTAGAATCCAGGAGCTGATTCATTCTCTGGAGTATGGGCTACAACAGCCTGAGAAGACTGTAGGCATCATCATTAAAAGTTGAGAATATTACTTATTTGATTGGCAACATAATGTGTCCTTTTCCATAGAGTTCCACAACCTCCTTTGTAAGGCTAAGACTACACCTACATTAGCAAGTAATTTGGCACAGTAGGAGCAGATCACAGATTGAATCCATTGCAGGGGTGCACAAACCAGCCCTATTCAGAGGCTTTATTTGGATTGGATTTAGTCCAGTCACTTTAATAGGATGTTGTCATAGTTCAGCCCCGATCTGGACCAGACTACGCAGTCTCTCTCCCACTCCCCCCACCCTCTGAGAGAACATGGGGAGAATTGGTAAACAAACAAACAAACACCACGTGGATTGAGATTGAACAAAAAGTAAATTTAACAGCAATGACAAAAGAAAACAAAATAGTGATGGAATACAAATACAGTACAATGCCTTACAAGAAATCTCCACACATGGTTTCTTCCAAGTAACAGGAGACTCCCTTCAGCATCCTCCTCACTTATACACTGAGCATGATGTCAGATGGGATGGAATAGCCCTTTGGCTAATTTGGGTAAATTAACCCCAGCTGTTAGCTAATTAATTAATTATCCCAGCCATAGGGGCTGCCAGCTTCAGTTCTCCACTCAGGTCAGGTGAATATTAACTCTATCCTAGCCAGAACCAGGACAGATGTCCTTATCATGAATATGGTTTAAAATTAACCAAAGGACAAACACTGGTTTGGACCATTGTGTTTTCCACTCCCAAGAGGCAATGAAGTACATTTGTTGCGTACCTAGAGCAGAGGCTTCAAAAGTGAACCTTGTCTGTGACCACGACATCTGCTCTGTGATGTGAATCATTCAATGTGTCGTGTGGATGGTGCGTGGTAAGTGAATGCTTCAATTAAAATCCTACAGTTGCTTTAAATCAAATGCTAAAGATCTACACCCTGAGCAGTACAGTAAGCTCTTATAGGCATGGATCACTTTCTATTTTCTGTATCATTTTCAATGTTTTGCAAACTCCGTATCATAAACACTTAGAACTTTTCTTCCTAATCCACAGAGTTTTCTGCCTGAGCATTTCCCAGGATTGATAGTACTGGGAGCTTATAGGATTCCTGCTTTTGAAAAAGAAGATAATAAATCAAAGTTTCACTGCCAGTTTGTCAACAATTAGTGTAACATTGGGGAGCAATTACAGTTGACTTAAATGTGCAGCCTTTTGGGTCAGCATTAAAGTGAGGCCAAATTTGAAAAATTATTAGGCATCCTGTAGACCTTAAAATAATATCCGTGATGCTTTGACCTGCTGTCCTTCTGGCCAAGGTTCTCCATTTAGCTAATGCTAGCACAAATTAATCTGTGTTACTAGAAGTGTTGTTGGATACAGAGGAGATATTCAGCTGATGAGTCATTACTATCACTGCACTATGGGTATGGTGTGCAATTTATTCCTGTGGGAAGCACTCCTGCAATAAGACATAAAAATATTAAAATCTGCTTGAATAGGTATTACCCTCATACGGAGAGCAATGATTCTTTAGGCTGGTTACATTTTACACTTTACTCATCACAGCAGCAGCCTAGGCTTGGTAATAGTCAAACTGTTCACTGAACCTGAGAGAACCTATTTACATTATGATGTCTTAGACTTTGAGACAAGGTTTTAGAATTCAGTATCAGCCTTATGGTCAATCATTTTTGAGGTTTTTATTTTGCAATTCACTAGCTTATGTCTTGAACAAATGAACAATTAAAACCCTAATGGAAAATTCCATTTCTGTCCCTGTATTACTTAAAGCAATCAGTTACTCTGCAGCTCGTCGCTTTTGCAAATTAGGGTACTGAATATGAAAACAGATGGCAAAATAAATCTTTTGCTGTATTAGAGAAAATATGATAGGTAAATTTGTGGCTAAACTTGATGTGTACAGTATGAAAAGCAGTGTAGCCCAATACAGGATGAACACTTGTATAATTCTGTTCATAAAATTATAGAATCACAGAATCATAAAATCATAGAACAGTTTGGGTACAAACGGACCTTTGAATGTCATCTAGTTCAACTCCCCTGCAAGAAGCAGGGACATCTTCAACCAGATCAGGTTGCTCAGAGCCCCGTCCAACCCAGCCTTGAATGTTTCCAGGGAGGGGGTATCAACCACCTCTCTGGGCAACCTGTTCCAGTGTTCCACCACCCTCATTGTAAAAAATTTCTTCTTTGTATCCAGTCTGAATCTACTTGCTTTTGGTTTAAAATCGTTACCCCTTATTATATTCTGAGCTAGGCAATTTCATTTTCTGTTAAAGACCAACTCACAAGGACACCAAAAGCACAGACAACTGAAAAATAAAAAAGAGAAAATGTTTTCTTTGACATGGTCTATCTCGTAGCAGAAATTATTCTAACCTATAAATCCAAGATTGCACGTTAGAATTATAGCTTGTCTCTTGACAGCTGCTTAATATTTACGTCTGCAGAAGTACTTATAGCCATAATTATCACCAAAGCATCATACTGGAGAACTACTATGTGTTCATTAGATAATTCAGTTTGTGCAAGTTCGCTTTATAACAGGACCCTGATAGCTATTACAACAGGATTAATCTAGGCTTCTTTGCCAAAAATTTATCAGAATAGCATGGCAAACTAGAGATTTCTGTAACCCCTCTTCCAATGGATCTCCTAGGCCACTATACGGGAGTTCATGACAACCTTCTTTGTTAGCTTCATTGTTTTTTTAAGATGTATGCCAGGAGTTGCTCTTTCACGTCCAACAGGACCACAGGAGTGTGTGGGCTGGAGCTAATTCAGGGCACAGAGAATTGTCTTTAGATGTGATCTAGTTGTCATGTTAATCTATGTTTTATTAACAATTGTTTACTTGTTATATGCAAGATATTTACTTATAATGTATTTTATGACACTGATGAAAGAAATATTAGTAGCAACATTACTTACTTTTCATAGTTGAAATAGTCTTTCACTATCATTTGCTCTGGAAAAGAAAACACTAGAGTATAATATCATATAAATATCTCCCTAAATCCTCGAAAAAATACTCTTGTATCTTATCTTAACTAAGATAGAGTATCATTTTAAACATATAATAAACAACTTGGCTTTCTGAGAATAGGTTAAAAATTAATTTGCTGAAAAGCATCATCTTAGCAAGGAGACAAACACGTTCTATTCAATTTTTAAGAGACAACATTTCACCTGCTGTTCCCTTACTATTGTGAATGAATACTAAAATCTGAGAGGCAAGTTTTAAAGGGATTATAGAAAAGTTTTGTGCTCATTTTGAAGGAACTGTATTGTTAAATAAAAGGAAATATGGAATAAATATAAAGAAAAAAACTGAAAGAAAAAAAATCCCTTTGCTTGAAAAAGAACTTTTGTATGTGAAAAAAAAGTGCACAGACAATCTTTGAAGTGTATTATGCAACTGGAAGTAATGCATTATGCAATGTTACTTCATGAAGCTTAAACATATAGCTACCACAGTAAAAGTTGCTTGTGTATTACTGCTGCATGATGTTCTGTTTCCTGAGAGAATCTGAAAGTCAAATTCACTCGAAAGAGATCTTAAACCAGCAGCTCCGTTTACATAATTTTCTGATGAAGCTTTCTGCAATGCAGACTGCTTCCCAGAGTCTTGTTTCTGAATGAACACAGGGGTTAGTTGGCAGCACACTATATTCCCCAGTATTTGAAAGGTACGAATAAATCATGGTCCCTCTTGAGGTGTGCGTCCCACATAACTAGACTTTGAATTTTTATTTGATGCATAATAACGTTATGTGAAATACTCGTAAGAAAATCTGAAATCGCTTGGAAATGAGCAGATTTCAGCTATCAAGATAAGCCTGCTCACAAAAGTGAAAGATCTGGCAGATTTAGTCTATGCATATTTTTTTTCCAGGAATTCATGCAAAACATGACATATGTTAATAAATCTCAAACAGATTTGATCACAAACTTCAAAGAAAAACATACCATGCAAAATGAAAAAAAAAAAAAATCCTAATTTTTAGTGTGCTTTTGTACGTTTTGATTTTCTGAATGTGTGTGTAGAGTGTTTCTGCAGTAAAATTGTGCACTTCCAGTCAGGTCAGTCAATAATTTAATTTTTATTTACAAACAAAAGCAAAAAGATGTCCTTTATGTGGAAACACATAAATGGATTTGTACAATGGAATTTTTTAAAATTTAAGGTAGGATCCTGACTTAAATATCTTCCTTGGTAATGCTTATACCTATCATATAGACTGATTTCTGAAAATAATGTGTGTAAAAATGCATAGTTACATTACAGCCAGAAATTCACATTATAGGAAAATTTGCTGTCTTCATTGGGTTTTTGGCTGGTCTACTCTATGCTGTAAGTGCAACGACACACAGACAAGTAATACTTAGACATAACCAACACTACATAATAAAAGTATCAAAGATGTAGGAATAAAAATGTTCATGAACTGAATATCTGAGATAGGAATCTGGAGACAGAATTAAGAGCTACTGTAAATATATCTGTCTAGCAGTTGAGCAGCTTGATGCTTCAGCATGCTTTGCATGAGAACAGCAGATGAAAACTGATGATGTGCAGCTTGCTTCAGTCTTGAGAACTTGTTTTCATATCACTGCTGTGGTAAATCTTGTCTTATTTGGAGTTAAATCACAGACTCATGTGACCTATTGAGCATAAGCTCAAAAAAGATATACAACTATTGGACTCAACAGGTTGCTAATTTTGATCAAGAGCCCTGGGAAGATATTCTTATGGAAGGACTTGAATATATCTGGGGAAGAATGAAGACACAGAAATTTATTCTTTCTGCTTACCTTAGGACAGAGTGCCTTAGCTAAAGTTTTGAAGTCTTTGCCATTGCTTCTGTTATTTTCAATCTGCCTCTGTCCAAAGTAATAGCAAAAGTTAAGAGCATACAGTTAATAAAATTGGACTAGATACATTTGTATCCCAAGCTTGTGAGTAGTGAAAGATGAAATAACCTTCCCCGGGGCTTTTCTCTGTTTACCAAAAGGACAAAAGATACAGACAAATATCAAGGCATTGTGCTTTTGAAACCACCCAGTACAGTCTTTAAGGTCTGAAATGCACAAAGTAATAGAAATAGTATAAATTGCTGATTTGTAGTTTCTATAGCAATACATTTTTAAAAAAATAACTTCTGAAACCTGCAAAGGTTCAGTTGAACAGGATATAGACGATCTTACCGTGGCTATTTTTTTTACACTTTACAGGGTATTTGTTGCTCGTGCATCAAAAGTTAGAGAGATTGTGTTCAGAATATTTTTAAAGTGACACTTAAGACATATTGGAGATTAAATATGATATTGCTATGAATTTATATTGAAGCCACATAAACTAATTAGTAAAAATTTTGTCTTGAAACATAAAACATGATTGGAAGAATAAACATGAATATCGAATAATTCATTCCTTGTTAATGCCATTGTCTGTCCATAGTTTGCAAAATAAAAGATGCATTTGAACATACCAGGAAATACACACCACATTTTTTCACATCATAGAGAACACTAATTGTAGACATAATCTTTACTTTGATTTATCTGCCCAGATGCAAGCATACAAGTGTTACAGTAGATGGAGGACTATGAAATAGCATGCATATCCTATTCAGACTTGAGGTAATTGGCAGAAAGCAGGTCTTCAGCAGAAGTGACAAACATATTCATAAAAGAGTAATGTTGGAATAAATCCAGGACAATTTCGTAGCTCTGACTAGAAATATTCCAGCTCACTGCCGAGAAGTCAGAGATGCTTGCTAGAAATCTTTATACTGAATAACTTTGTATGAGCTCTTTTTCCTCCATACTGGACATGCAGAAGCTCTTAATTTGCTGCAGTTGCGTCAAAACTCATTGAAGTCAGCCAAGAGGTTAGCCATTAATTTAAATGGAGTTTGGACTCGATCTGTAACATTTAAGTATTTCAGTGTTAATGTCCCTACTTTCAGTCTGCTGATGTCCTTATTCATTCTAAGTAGAGAAGGTTACATTTTGTACTTGAATGAAGTCACGGTTCGTTCTTTTCTCTGGGACAGTGGGAATTCGCAGTCTTGCCCATCTCACCCTGCGGAATCTTGTGCTTTGTAGTATTCCCTTCTTTATGATTTTCAAAAGTGTTACTAAAATGTACTTTGGAACTGAAGTAGAGTGTAGGTGGAAATTTGAAGTGGGTAGAGCTGTACGATAAGAGTACTGATGATGGAAATATGAAGCAAGACCAGCTAGCACAGATGCCCATGAGAATTTTAAGTACATAGAGAGGAAGAGAAACTATTGAGTCTGAGAAGAAAAACTTTGGAAGTCTTAGAGATGAGAAAGCATATTAAAAACTTCCTTATGAGCACTGGTCAGTGCAGTGTGGTAGTAGTGAAGTCTTTGAAAAGAGAGATTGAAAGTGCCTCTTGCTTTTAAAGAAGAGTGCTTTCTAGCACTAGCAAGTTTCATAGCTCTCCCTGAAGCAGATCTTATACACTGACTTCAGACTGAAAATAAATTGTCATTGGTGTCATTGAGAAAATCAATTAGAGTAGTAGTTCTACGTTTTTAGGAGAAAGTTCTTTGGAAAACAGTGCTTTTAATTGTAGTGGAGTTACAAGTAGCAGCCTTCTGTCAATTATGGAGTTATAGCATTTGGGTTAAAATGAACCAGTTTTGAGATTTGGATCACTGTTCTGATATATGTCAAGAGCAAAGATATGGAAAAAGAGAAAGAGTTTCAAACCTTTTCTGCAAAAAGTACCACATATTAAATGAAATCCTTTTACTGCATCTCAGCCAGCAAGTAACAAAAGAGACTATAAACAAGAAGTGAGAAGCAAGGAGTGCAGACTCAATTACTATTCTGTTAGAAAAGCCTCCTCCAGAGTACTAAATACCTCCCATCATGGTCACCACAGTTGGTTGTTCTTTATGCCAACCATAATCTAAGCGAGGTCAGCCCTGAATATTTGCTATTTTTAGTTGCATAAATATTATTTTTACTGAGAGCTAAAATTAAAATCCAACCA
>WHYT01016166.1:110846-184574 GCA_009806455.1 Tetrax tetrax
ATAACTGTCTTGGTATTGTGTGTTAAGGAGCAAACTGATCTATCCCATATAAAGTCAGATTCAATTAGTAGAGCTACTATATAGACCAAGGACCTAGGAATAAGAGGAGGTTCCCTTGCCATGTTTTGATGTGAAGTTAAAGTGCAAGAACAGTTAGCACGCTGATAACTGCAAGCTTCCTAATCTCTTCCTTTCTTCTGAGTACTGACCTGCCTTTAACACCAGTGGTGCCCGGTCCCAGCAAAGACAAGTGGTCCCTCCACTTCTGAATCTATGCATTTTAAGTTTACTCCAAAGTTACTCCAGGTAAAGCTGAAATTACTCTAGGGAAGCTGACAGTACCTGAAGTTCGCCTGTGTTATAGGGGTTGGTAGTGAGAACGGAAATCAGGCCAAAGACCACTTTCTACCAGGAAAGATTTTTAGAAGAATGCAACTGAGCCATTCATTTGCCTATGTGATTTCCAGCCTTTAATTAATACAATAATTTATTCTAGTAGCTGATGTTGCCCTCACATCTGTTTTTCTGACTTTTTTGCTTATTTTAGCTATCTCAGTAGAATTTGTTCAGTATCCTTTTCCTTACCAGACAGGAAACTGGCGGTACAGTCCTAATAACGTTTGTTTCAGTCTTACATTATTGTGACATCTGGGTACATGTACCTTTTAAAGACTGCAGAGATATTGGAAATTGCTTTCAGTGAACTAGATTGCTTTGATAAGCAAGTAGCAAGAAAACTCATTAGAAGGAAGCTAGCCATAGAAGCAGAGAGCTCTAATTGCCTTTGCAGAATAAATACTGCAGCGTAGCATAGGATTTACACTGCTTCCAATACCTGAGCTAGCTCATTTAAAATGAGGTCAAGCTGTACCAACATTACAGTGCAACCTAAAATGAAAACATATGTCTTTATCTATATCAGCCTACGACACAGATTCTGCTGGCTAGATTTTTTTTTTTTGAGGATTAATATCTCACTGGGCTTTTTCATCTTTTTAGCTGCTGAATAGCTCTTCTTCCACCTCTGCAGTTTAAACTGTTTCACGGACAGTGTTGCTGATTTTCAGTAAACTTTCTAGGCAGATTCCAGACACTTATTGTATTATTTCATCAACTTTTGTTGGGATTTCTTATGTCAATTGGTTTTGACTGCACTCTACAGCATGGCATCCTTTCTCCAATGTTTTATTTCAATAATAAATCTACAAATAGATTTTAATTATGTTGGAGCTGATGACTTATTTATAGATTCTCCCCTCCCCAATCCCTACCCCAAACATCTATGCTTATCTCACCCTCTCCTTTTTATTCTATCTTGTAATACAAACACTCTTGAATCAACAACTGTTTATCAACTCTGCAGTCTCTAGAGGTCCTAGACTGACATCCTTTGTCTAGTAGACTAAACTTAATTTATTTTTCCCCTCTACAGCTATCTCTGCGATGCCTACAGAATCATCACAAAATTTCTTAGAAAAGTATCCAAGTATTTAATGATAAAGGTATCAAATATTGCATGCAACTCCTTTGCAATTACTGCAAAAGTTGTAAAACTTCTTCTGGGTTATTAATTATGTACTTTATGTTTCAGTAAACAAAACCCCATGTAGCCCTAGCCTGTCCAATCCTCACAACTTTCAGTTCAGAGAACGACCTTCCTGCTATACAGGAAGCAATCAGTCTCCTGAGCCTTTATCATTCAGACAAAAAAAAAGTAATGCAACCGGTATTTTTCATTATAATGAGGAGATAATCTGCTAGGTAGCAGGTTTTTCAGAACTTTTATGGCAGGACAATTTATTTTTATTTGGGAAGCTGGTCTTTGGGGGATTGTCTTAGAGCTTACATGGTCTGGCTAAGAAGCTGGTGAGTTGAAGAGCTTTCATTTTTACAGTAATGACAGTGCAAGACTAAAGCAAGGAAATTAGTTTTAGAAGTACAGGATCTCCAGGCTACAGCACAAGGACAAAGTTGCCTGTGGACAGAGACCTGTAAAGAACCACCTTGGACTTAGCAGTTCTCTATAATGCAAAGGACTTTACAAACTTGTGGTAGGAGGACTGGCAGAGCATATGGGTATGTTTATTCTCACCTTGTTCATACATAGATTAATATGTTAGTATTTTGTAGGTATAGAAGACTGGGCCTCCCAAGCAGAGAAGAACAACCGGCTATTCTGGCAGTTGCCTACTTTTTTTGGACAAACCCTGTGTCTGGAGCAGATATTTTTCATTGCCAGGAAAATCCTGAATGTGCAGTGCAAGAGGATGCCCCTTGAGATGTAGGTGCAATGGACGTTGTGGGAAGCAGGCATGTTGGAGCAGAGCTTGCCTGTACTTGTAGGTGGTTATTTTGGGAATGCACAGAGGTTTCTTCAGAATTCATTGGGACTTGGGAAAATGGTGAAATTTGCAGTACTAGAAAGCAAGGCTTAAGGAAAGAGGTTATCCTGCAGAAGTTCAGTGAGCAGAAGGGCAAGTCTGTATTTTGATTTGTCTCACCCAGCAGATTGGTGTTTTCCCTTTGTAAGAGTAGCCATTTCTGTTCAATGCAATCTAGCTTTAACATTGAAAGCTTGAGAGACAGGCCTATACTAAAGGCTGTAAAATGTTGAAAGAGAAGGGCTTTTATACATATTATGGACTATATGCATGACTGCATATAATATATATATATATTTTTTTCCATTTTAGATGTAGAATCAAGAAATACAGAAAGCTCAGAGACACAGTAAGTTAGTGACAAAGTAAAGAAACAATTTTCATATTTCCCCAGTCTTAATGTAATTTCTTATGTTTCAAATACATCTTGTACTGTTATGTTGAACTGGTCATTTTACTTTCATGACTTATGTACAGAAAAAGTTATTAAAGGTTAATTATAAGAGTGCAAGGAAGAAATAACTTTGAATAAGCTAACTTCTGATGTAAATTACAGAAATAGGAAAATATAAAGTTTATCCAAAACAGGGAATATCAGCTAGTGGCCTAGGTGTTAGACTTCACATACACAGGACATGTATTTGGCCTCTGGAATATGTTCAGTCAGGAGAATAAGCAGAAAACCACATAGATAGAGGTATTGCTGCATGGAAGAGGAAAGGAGACAAGGACACTTCAGTGATGCAAAGCAAGGCCAAATCTTTCACAGTTTATTGAGCCAAGTACAATACTTCACACATGCAGCTGTTTCAACCCTTAGCATCCATCTAGGAATAAAAATAACCCCTCAACCTGAATAAGGTGTATATATCTGATGGGAAAGACAGATTAAGACCTTGTAACCACTGATAATTTTGACTAGTCATCAACATACAAATTGATTAATATTTGGAGATAAATGTGTTGCTTAAGTGCGAGGATTTACTATTAACCTATATGTAGATAGTCTCAGATAAATGCTCTCCAAGATTAAAGCATTAAACTAATACTTTTAGTCCAAGCTGTGAAACGTTTATTGAACCAAACATGTTAAAAACATATAGTATCTACATCTAGAGAAAAATACATCACTGCATTGTCTACAGTCTGAGAGTTAATAGTGCTCATCATAAGTCCAATTTGTTTTTGTTAGAAAAATGAGAAAGGAAAAGGCTATTTCATGGTAAAAAACCCCCATACATAAAAACTGCCCCTATTTTCTGTAGATTGTTAAACTGAAATTCCACAGTTGTAAATGAAATAAATATGTATTTTGAAGTTTCCCATTAAACACTGAATAATAACTTTGACCCAAAGTGAAACTTGGCATCAAAGATAAGCTAGAATTCAGCCTATTTCACTTTTAAAGAATAGTTATTTATTTAGTTAGTTAGTTAGTTAATGCATCATCAAAACCGTTCTAGCCAGCCCCCTCCCCCTCCCCGGAAACGAAAAAGAAACGGAAAAATAAAACCAACAAAAAAACCCCAAAATAAAAATAAAATCCTCAAACACCAAAGGTGGATAGATAGACACCATACAATTTACACACTATTCACCACTTATCCCTTCACCACAATCAGAACATAAATTTCCCCTAATCATTTTGCTCTTTTGTCAAGTTCAATGCCTGTCTTGCCCGTTACCGCTCCCAATTAAACTCAATCCTTATCTCAAATTCCTTGAGCCCCACGTTGGGCGCCAAAAATACAGAAATAGGAAAATATAAAGTTTATCCAAAACAGGGAATATCAGCTAGTGGCCTAGGTGTTAGACTTCACATACACAGGACATGTATTTGGCCTCTGGAATATATTCAGTCAGGAGAATAAGCAGAAAACCACATAGATAGAGGTATTGCTGCATGGAAGAGGAAAGGAGACAAGGACACTTCAGTGATGCAAAGCAAGGCCAAATCTTTCACATTTTATTGAGCCAAGTACAATACTTCACACATGCAGCTGTTTCAACCCTTAGCATCCATCTAGGAATAAAAATAACCCCTCAACCTGAATAAGGTGTATATATCTGATTGGAAAGACAGATTAAGACCTTGTAACCACTGATAATTTTGACTAGTCATCAACATACAAATTGATTAATATTTGGAGATAAATGTGTTGCTTAAGTGCGAGGATTTACTATTAACCTATATGTATTTTAAAACATTATAGATAGTCTCAGATAAATGCTCTCCAAGATTAAAGCATAATACTTTTAGTCCAAGCTGTGAAATGTTTATTGAACCAAACATGTTAAAAACATATAGTATCTACATCTAGAGAAAAATACATCACTGCATTGTCTACAGTCTGAGAGTTAATAGTGCTCATCGTAAGTCCAATTTGTTTTTTGTTAGAAAAATGAGAAAGGAAAAGGCTATTTCATGGTAAAAAACCCCCATACATAAAAACTGCCCCTATTTTCTGTAGATTGTTAAACTGAAATTCCACAGTTGTAAATGAAATAAATATGTATTTTGAAGTTTCCCATTAAACACTGAATAATAACTTTGACCCAAAGTGAAACTTGGCATCAAAGATAAGCTAGAATTCAGCCTATTTCACTTTTAAAGAATAGTTATTTATTTAGTTAGTTATTCTGTATGTTGGATTCAGTTACCGAGCACATCCATTTACATAGTGATTAACGGATGCCATTCCATAATTACTTTGTGAAAAAAAACCCAAGTTTTAGAAGGCATGGATCTGCTTGTGCTGACTCTGTGTCAGAAAGTATCAGTAAGAGAGCAGTTTCCATGCATTTTTATATGCTTTCACATTTTATCTACTGGCTTTTTTTTTTCAGATTTAATTGTTGGCAGTTGGTTTTTCAATGCATCTTTATATGAATATTTAATTTTTTAAATGTTTTGAATAACTGTGTTTAAAAGCCAGAAGACTAATATGAGGATTTAGTTCTAATAGACCAGAAGGATGAGTCCATCACTAATTTCTTCTAACTGAATGCATTGGCCATCATCTGTTTGGTTTGAAATGAGCTTGTCTGGTTGGGAATTCAAAATAGGGCATAACCACAGTGAATTTTCAAGTCTGTAAATGTAGTGATTTTGATCCATAGTTCAGAGAAATTCTGAGAGCGAGAGATCCTAGAAATGAAATAAGAAGTAGAACTCAGACGAAACGCTCAATTAAATTGCATTTTGTAGTTAAAACCTGCTGGGAGTGAGTTTTTGGTTGTTTTGTTGTTGTTGTACTTTGCTAGAAAATTGATTTGATTATGTGCACAAATTTATCATTCATAGAGTAGGAAACACTTTTCAACTAATGTTTACAATGGGCCACTTGCCAAGGATCCTTGATGAGCTGAGACAGGAATAGCATTGCTCAGTGGCTGTCCCTCAGAAGCAATGTAAATGTAGACTGATTTAGGGCTGCTGTTTTTCAGAAATCCAGACCCTATCTGAAATATTGGTGTCTGAGGGAGGTCTCTCAAGGAGGTACCTCTCTCAACAGAGAAACTGCATTCAGGAGTCTGGGTCTACCAGCAGTGTTCCAATCCGCCTGCACGGTCTTCTCAGGAGGCATCTGCTTTCTCTGTTCATCTTCTAAGGCAGCCCAGTAGATCAAAATTTATCATCAACCTAGACACTGTGTATTTATAGCAGCATGATGATTTGCCTGAGCCTTTGTTAGGAGACTGATGTCTGAAGTCTCTTCATTTTCCTGTACTTTCAGATCCTTCACACATGATACGATCTTCATTCTCCCTTCTGACTGATTGTTGCTTTTCTTTGTACCTGGAATTCTCATTTCAGTTCAGCTCTCTTGAACATTTTCAACCCAGCTTAAAAACATTCATGCTGCAGTGTGTCAATGGAAGGACACATTCAGTTGCACAAAGCTGTAGATTGGAAAAGTCTTGTTACACTTTGCTTCATTCCAAGAATAGGAGTAGAAGGCATAATTTGTACTCCTTTGAATCCTAGCCACTAAGTAATCCACACTTTCCTTTGCCTTTTTATCACCCATCACTCAATTTAAAGAAAAGGAAGGTGCTGATTTCTTCTGTTCTTATCTCCCTAATGTTATAATTTTAGCTAAAAGCAACGGCGATCATTACAAACTTTGTCATGTTCAATATTATCATTCCTTTAACTATCAGTTATTCCTTGCAAGGGAGGAGATTAGTTCATTATTTTAATTTCTACACGTATTTTTGTGTTTAGCTTATTACATAAATAATTGCTATTAACTAATAGCTTTATTCCTTTCAGGGAAAATCTAGTTTGTTAGTTGAAGATTTAGAAGTCTACAGTTTCTGCTACCTTGGATTAGAACATCTATTAACTGCAAACCTTTCAGTTCTGATATCTGACCACTTTAATTGTTGCTATAATTGATTTTACCTTTGACTTGGCATGGTGATTGCTTTGTAATTTGTTGATGATTAATGGCTGTCCTCTGGTTATCCTGCTTGGCTAGGCCTAAGGCATAAACCAGGCAATTAGTTTGCTTTGACTCTGACTTGTCCTAAAAGATGTCAAAAACTATTTAGTTCAAATTTGTCATATAGGGAAAAAGGAGACTCGGCACATTCATGGCATCTTCAGCCTCTCAGCTGAGCAGATGGAGGGCTACAACTGGCTTTGCAGAATGTCAGTTTTGGTTTTAGAGAGACATGCATGAAGACTTTGCTTCCAGTGCTTCTAGGGTGGCCCCATCGTTTATCTTGCCACAACATTTGGCACAGTGGGAAACAAAACTTTTATGGACAAGCCACAGGCAAAAATTTGTGCCCTTATACTTTCACCTAATGTTCCTTTTTTTTTGCCTAAAGATGACATGTTAAAGTTGACAGTGTAAGATCAAAGGCTGATCTTGAGCTTGAACTGGGATTTAGCTGAGATTGTGAATTATATATATTCTCTTTTTTAAATAGCAGTACTGCAAGTAGAAAGAGGGGCTTTTATAAAATGAGGCTGCATCAGATGAATGTACTTCTGGGTGTTTCAGGAGTCCCTACCATCAGATTCTGGGTTACAGAATGATATCTCTAAGCCCTAAATGTAAGGTTTATGGAGTTGAAAGGTGTGTGCTGTGTTTTTTCCTTTCCTTTCCAGAGTTGTAATGGCTTATTAGAAGAATTCAAATTTCCTCTACATTAAGAAGAAGTTCATATTTCTCACCAGCTGCCTCAATTTTAAGCTTTCCTTTTCTTCCACTTCCTACTTTCCTGTATTTCCATTTGAGAAAAATATACCAATATTCTTTGATGTGTGCCCTGTTTTCCATCATAAACTGTAAACTTAAAACCGGTTTGTAATCTTTAGTGGTAGCTCTGTATCTGTAGCCATCAAAGAAGTGGCTGACTCCCAAAAATGGATTATCCACCATGGAGCATAATTCTGGAACAGTTACTGAAAGATCTGCTCAAGCCAATCAAGACATGTGTTAGTTTCTTATGACAGAAAGGACAGATGTGCCAACATCCTTTTGAAGGGCTTCCGCATTGACATGCAGTTGGATTTATCACTTTGCAACTTGGTCTGTTGAGTTCTTTCTCATCTCTCTCCTTTCTCTGAGCACACTGCTAATGAAGGCAGGTGTGGTGCAGGTGCACGTGCTTTTACCAGTTGTTTAGTTAACTTGGCAGCAAAACACACAGTGCAGCCTTAAAAATAAAACTCCATCAGAGAGTCAGGCACTGCAAAAACAACAAATCACAGAAAAAATAACCAAAATGCTTTTTATCCTGTTAAATTTATTGGTTTTATTTATACCAGTGGAGACCCAAATGTAATATCTAAAGCACTGACTAAAACCAAATCAGAACATAGACGGATTTTTATTTCTAAATTATTTTGAAAAAGGAATCCATTCTGGAGCACAAATATTTGCATTAGGCATAACAAATGTTGAGATTTCAGTTATGGGAACCGTAATAAGGAAACCAAGCAAAGCTACTGAAACCTTTGCTGCTGATGCTCAAATGTACAATTTCTTCCAGATGTAAGGTCT
Source organism: Tetrax tetrax (assembly GCA_009806455.1). Lineage (NCBI taxonomy): Eukaryota > Metazoa > Chordata > Aves > Otidiformes > Otididae > Tetrax > Tetrax tetrax. The sequence continues at coordinate 119,248 of WHYT01016166.1, forward strand.
TTCCTTAGAAGCCTGTACCAAAACTGCAGCTGCAGCTTGTTAAGCACAGACATGAAAACCAGAGACACACAGAAGAGACCTATTCCTGTGCAGGCTGATGTGAAGGTTTGTTCACATCCAGCAGTCCGTCTGCAGCAGGGAGAAGGTACCGTGGGGCTGCCTTTTGGGCTAAGGAGCACCTAGGAGATACTGAACAGCCAGGACTCTCCAGCTGAAGCTGTAAAGGACCTGGTACCAGCTGAGCAAAGCTGTGGGGTGTAGGAGCTAAAGGCAACATCTGTGGACTTCATTCTCTTCCTTCCACAAGTCATCGACTTGCCTGGGGCACCTGCAAGTGAGACCTGCACCCCTTAGGCTCCCACCTCTCCTGTGTGTGACCCAGAGCCCTCTCCTCATGTCCTGTTTGGAGTAGACTTGGAAACTGCTTGCCACATCTCTGCTTTTCCGCACCCCAGAGACTGTCTGCTCTCTGGACCCTTTCCCAGCTCCATATCTTCCTCCACTGCAAAAAATCACTTGGGATTTTCTTTGCCATCAGAGAATCAAACTCTGTAATCGGTGGGGTAGGGAGAAGAAAAGGCTGTGTAACAGACTTGCTAAGTCGGATATGACCATGCAAATGTTGACAAGCATATATAGGACCTAGTTCTGTGTTCGATCATTTCAAAATATACAGGATTAGCTCCAACAAAGCAATTGAGATAAGCTGGTATAAAACCTCTGCAAATGGTGAATCATGCTATTCAGTGATTTTAGAAAATGAGTATACTAAATCAAACTTCCCCTTATAAAATAAAAAATCAATGCACTTTATAAAACCTGGATTTTTCTTTTTAACCCCTGTTATAATGATGTTGAAATCTTTAATGCCAAATGTCATATCTGTAAAAGTGGTAAATTTCAAGACTGTATTAAAAACTTAGTGGACATTTGCTTTTGAAATGATGTATGACATGACCTTCAACTCTTCATAATTTAATAACAATGCAAAGCTAACTAATTAGACTTCAAAATGACAGATAAGTGCTAATTATAATTCCTTTTGAATAGACAAAAAAAGATTTTAAAAACAAATGCTCTGCTACTACTAGCAGCAAGACAGAAGAAGTCTGCTAAAAAAATGTATTTTTCTCCTGGGCCCACCTGGAAATCATCCTCAATATCTTCAAAAGAAGAAGAAGGTGCAGGTCAGTTTGTGTCCAAGATCAAGTTTTATTGATCAAATAAATATTTGATCAAGCAAATACTACAATCAGTGAAATTAGTCTTCCTGATTTATAATTTCCCACGTAAAGTCTTACAGAAAAAAAAATTGTTTTTATGTGGTTGTTATTAAATCTAAGCTAATAGAGTTGGATATATGAGGAATCTGATTTTTCAAAGTATTTTTTTTTAAAAACAAAACTTCCTTGAAAATGATTAGATTACTCTGTACTTTGTGTTTCTACAGATAAGCTTACAAAGTTTCATTCAGCTACTCACCGTGATTAGGGAATTTCTTGGCTTTATCACCTAGAAAGATCTTGTGTCCAGAAATGTACTCATAACTTGGATAACTGCACTTTTAGATTAAATTAAGCAAAAATATAAGCTCTAAAAAAGTTATTCAAAAAGAAATAAAACATTAAATCATCTCACATTTATGGAGGTACATGAAGCAAATAGAAGACTAATACAAGAAATCGCATGATATTCTACAATCTCACTCTTTTGTAAAATATTCTGCAGTAAACAGTTGTTCTCAAAACATTAGACTGCTTTGTCAAATCAGCAAAATATTCTCCTTTCTTCGTTTACCACCCTGAAATCCTGTGATGATGAATAATGCTTGTCTAAGCTCTTCATTAACAACATAGAGGTTTGCCAAATAGCAAAGACCATCAATTTGAGTTGGTTTTAATTTTTTTAAAGAATAATTTGTATTTTCCTTTTGTTTCTAATTACTGAATTTTCATTTCCTGTGCCTTGCTCCACACAGACAAACGATTTGCCAGACTGGACTATCTAGATAACTGTTTTGCTGCTCCACTACATTTTTAGGATTAATATATCCTCCAATGCATGTAAGAGGAGCATAATGGGAAGAATTCAGAACTGAGTTTGGGAATGAGCAAGAGGTGGGTTTGCTACCATCTACTAGACTGGCAACCTGAGAGGAATGTTATTTTGCTCATTCAAGTACATAGTGCTGAAACTGGAGAAAAATCTTAACCTTTATATTCTTTCCAGTGTACCTTGAATAAATATGGAGAAACAGTGGCAGGAAGAAAAAGTTGAGTGAGAAAGCATGGTATTACCAAACAGTGTACATAAATTCCTCTGCCTTTTTTATATTCTATAATAACATAAGCCCACAAACTCATAATCTATTAATGTCATGTCTGATTTAGTTTTCTCTTGTATAGCAAGTCAATTCAAAGACATCACCATAGTTTTCTGTATATTTTTGCAGTATTGTTCCTATTAGATTCCTCACCTGCTTTGCCCATGTTGCAAACTTGTTCCCATTTACCTTCTCATTCATTACCATTCTTTTCCTCTTGTTCAAATCTGTGCACAAAGTATACTGCTCGCTACTTCCAGCTTCTAATTTATTCCCATAATACCAAATTTTGCATGAAAAGGCCCTCTTTGAAAACCCCTGAGGCTATTTGAGACTCACATACCTACTCTGTCAAATAATTTATTTCCTTGTTTTGCCACTAATCATCTCAATCTCATACATATTGTGATCATTCCTGTACTCTCCTTTGGAGTAAATCAGTTTCCTTCTTGACAAAAGCAGAGTGCGTATCTGGAGGTAGTTCCCAGGACCATGTCCTGTAAAGATGTTGTGTTTTCCAACACAGATACTCTGCACACCTCAATCTCCTCTTTGATCAAAAGCCCCAGGACACAAACCACATATCCTCAGCCTAATAGTAGAATTCCTCGGCTTTAGTAACCTGCAATGCAAACCTCAGGTGATTTCAAACTCTTTCAACTTTAAAAGAAAATTATTATAAAAAGCTTTGGGTGACCACCTTGGGCAAGGAGACTCAAGCCAAGTGCAAAGCTGTATGGAAATGGTCAGTCTCCCCAAAGAGGGTCGGGGCCTCAGCAGTCTGTACACGAGTGACCCTGTACAAGTTGGCTTAGGATGTGGATAACGAATCAGAGCAAGTGCCTTTATCTGTGTAAATAGAGACACTGCATCCAGAGCAAATGAATGAAGAGGTGAGGAGAGAGAATACTTTGTGTGAACTAAAACCAACTAATACAAAAATAATAAAACCCCCCAAATTTTTCACAAACTTTTGTTTGTGACTCATCATTCCGTAGACCATTTCTTCATGTTGCCATGGTCATCCTACATTCCTGTGATTCTGGGGCACTCTAGTTACTTTTTCCTTTGTATTTTGCCATATAGCTTTGTCTACAACATAATAGCTAGTTACAATTAACTAAATTCCTCTACATACATAAAATTTTTTTAAAGACTGTAGGTTAAATTGGAAGTTTTAATCAAACGTATTTTTCACCGGAGAAGACATTTAAACCAGTTTTTGCAATTAAATATATTTAATTTTACAACTGCACCAAACAGCCAGGAATAAAAAGAAAAACCCACAAAAACAATCCCTAAAATCGTCCAAAGATGTAATAAGCCACGTGCATTTATTTTTAATTTACCTGTAAAAGTGAAACAACACTCTATGTCTTTTAGGGATATTTCCACAACAAATTCAAGAATCTTGTATATGTGTAAGCTCATTTGAAACATGCGAAAACACTTAGTGACTTTTTATTTTAGAGGGGAGCCAACAATTTGGCTAAGAATGAAAAAATCATTCCTGATTTGTTCATACAGAAAAAATATCCTTGTGTTTTCATACAGGGTATTGTAAGAGTTTTATCCTGCAAGTCACTTTTATGTTAAGGAACAAAAGAAGGAAGATTTAAGATGAGTAACCAAAATGAGATCACCATGACAGAACAAATAACGGAGCAATCCCTCTAAAATTAGCAGGAAACGGACAGAAAGGAATGAAATATTGTGAGAGTCATGAGCTAGATATGAGGGGAATGGAAAGAACCCATAAGCCATCCTGAATATCATCAGGGAAACCTGGAATTAGAACCTCAAGGAGATGGATTGTGTAAAATCAGGTAAATTGTACAGAGAAATAGACTTATATTTGCTCTAAGTTTATGAGTTATTATGTAAAATTATGTTATGGTTTCTAACCTGAGTTTCTAAATATAGAAAATACATCAAGCTCAGAAAATCCCTCCAGTAGGGATTAGTGAGACGAGACAGCACTCAAGGGAATACTGTATGCTCTTGTTCTGGTCTCATACTTCTCCATCCAGATTCGCTAACAACTGGTGCTGGAGATCCGGTACTGGGATGGACAGGCCTTTGAAAAAACCAATATGCTCGTTCTCATGCATTCAGGGGCTGTAATTTTCTGAGAACGCACATTTTGTTACACTACTCTGAAGGCAGCTTACACTGGAATAGGTACTTGCTTCTCCAGAGGGAGAGAAGCATATGTGTAAAGGTATGTATATAAATCCCTTTTACACCAGTATTACGGCATCACATGGTGGGGAGAGCAGTGAGAGCATGGCTTTACAGTGTATTTAAACTATCACCAAAAGATTTTTTCTGTTTGCACTCTGGTTTCAGGCAAACCGCAATTGTTTCTGCAAACAATAAATTAACCAAGAAATGTAGTGTGTGATGTGTCACCAATAATGGCTTTCACAGGTCACTACACCCGCCCGCCTGAGTTCCTCCTCTCGCATGTCAATTAAATCACCTATGCTCTCTGGGAGGTAGTGTTTATCACCTCTGATGGGCATCTACAATCACTAGAGAAGCGGTAGAGAGCACTTACAAGAAGAATGATAATGAGAGGCTTTTGGAGGCTAACAAAAGCCAGTACCATGCAATTTACTCCAGTCTCTACTGCTCTTGGCTTTTGACGTCTCTAAGCCACAGTAGACCCTGTCTTTAATCTCTAGGCATGTAGCTTTAGCAGCACTTCTTAGGGGAACGTAAATTGAAAGAGGAGAAATGCAATACAGGGAGAAAAAAAAATACATCTCTGGTTTACAGGCTGTCAGGAGCCCAGGAGTACTAAACAGGTTGTTTTACATGAAGAAACAGTGCATGGAAGCTGGTAGCCCATTAAAAGGAATCAAAGAGACAACACAGCTAGGAACTTGTTTTTTTGGTGTGGTGAACACCATTGTCAAGGCACTACAAAGCGAGTTCTGTTCAATTACTATTGCCTGTATCAGCTTAGTACTCAACAGGACAGCAAAACTGAGCAGGCAGGCCACAAGTACTCTGGATAGTCACAAGCTTCAGTACGAATGCTGCCGTTCAGAATAGATTGGGGTTAAACCCTTATTTGCATAGCAGATGATTTCTTAACGGCACCAACACAATCTGTTGCAGTAGCAGCCAACCCATCTCTAGTACTACATGAAAATGGTCAACAAAGGGCTGATAAAGCTGTGGGTCAAATGTAATTGTTATCCTTTAAAAATAGTAGTGTTTCACAATTTGTGATGCACTAATTTGTTAAGATCCTGGATGAGGGTATATGTGTAGCACTAAGGGTTTTTTTTTCTTTTCAGAGAAATAGGGGACTATGTTGTACAACAACAAAATAATGTTTTGGGACAAGTCAGGAACCAGGACACCAACATTTCAATTTTGGAATATTAAAATATTCTGTATTGAACAAAGCAGGAGAAATTTCATTGTTTGCACATCTTTCTCCTTGGCATAAGGTGCCAGGTTTGAAAATTATATTTTTGAGTTGGTTCAAAATCGGCATTAAAAAAATTATTTCTCACCCACAAAAAAGAAAAAAAAATGACAGTTCTGCCAATTACGTCTGTAATTCTCTCTAAGACACAGTTTTAGCCTGACTAGCTTTGGAGATAGTTGACTCTACCGTATTGTGCTGCATTGGTCAGCAGCATCCTTATTGGGAACACCAAGAACTCAGCCGAGTGCATGCTTTGCTGGCTCATAGATCTCATCTATCCAATTGGCCTAAACTTTACCATCAGAAGCATTATTTCTGAGAAATAAGAAAACAGGTTTTAATAACAGAGGTTTCTGATTTTTTCCACATATTTCTCCACAGATTTGTTGTGATCATACAATTTAGTCACTAGGGACCTAATTTCTGGTTTGAATGTCTGAACTATCTCTAGATGCAGCCATGTAACTAAATCAGGTGTGAATATGAGCCAAGCTGTCCCTGAAGTCACAATTTCTAGGGAACTGAAATGGTTAGTTTGATTGTGTGATGACTGTATATGTGGATGGCTCTTCTTAAATATTTCTAAGAACATAGCATACAACTTTTTTTTTTGTAGAAATATTTGCCGTATTTCAGTGTTGTCTTCTTTGGTCTGTTATGTTGTGATAAAGTTATTCTGCATTCTCCAGCTGTTGTGAATTGAAGAAATAATTGTGTGCAATGCCTATTAGAAAGTTAATGTTTTATTACAAAGGAGTTAATTTAAAAAAAAAAAAAATCTGTTTTTTGTATAATTGCATTTTATAATATATTTGGATGACATTGATGGAGTATTTACATTAGGAAGTTCTTGGAGGGTACATTCCAATCATATTTATGAGTAGCTTGTCCTTCATGAACAACCTTACGGAGTGGGTGTCAGCTTGCAATGATGCAAAGACTTTAGAGAATTACTTACTTCTCTGTAGCAGAGTTTTGATTGCATTATTATGCTGTCAACAATATAAGCTTGAATGCCAGATTTGCTATTTTTATGTTTTTGAGTGGGTGCAAGCGTCAACGTATATATCTTACTGCAGCTGAAGTGTTGGTCACTAGCCTCCTGTTAAAAAGCTTTCCTTTATCTTAATTTGGGGGATAGGCAGTTTTTGTTTGCTTCTTCAGCTCCTCTCTGCCCATTTGAAAGATTTAGTGATATTAATGTTTTCTGTTAGGCAAGAACAAGTAGGAAATAGCACCCAAATTATGCAAATTACATTAATCCTAACATGAGAACCATAGGGTAGTCTGAAAGAGCTATAAGGGACTCTATTATCTATTTGATCGCTTAATAACCAAATTACAAGACGTATCTAATAGCTAAGCTATTAGTAAGAATGGCAAATGGTCAACAGTCCTTAACATAGGACCATAAACTTTCAGATTAAGTTAAAAAAAACCCTCTCTTAAAATTCTGTCTTAAAATACTTAAGCCAAATCCTTCAGGGTGCTGAGAATCCTGACAGGTGTAACTTGTAGAATTCAACTGAGACTTGTTTCTGTTCAGACTTCTGATTTTCATCAATTTACAGCAGAATATAATTCATATTTTTAAAAAAAAATAATTTAACCCAATATATCCCATTATATTGTCCTAAAGAGACATTCTCTCAGGCATAATCATGTCTTGAAAAAGAAGGGTGTAAGACCTTGATGTGTGATCTGCCTCTGCTGCTTTTCTAAGTCATAAATATTCCCAAAGCTAGTCTCATTCCTTCTGACCAATGCAGGTGACTGAATGGATGAAAAGTAGGTAATACTCTAGTTTAATTTTTGAAGCTGCTGCTAGCTGGACTTCCATTTTCCTTTTAGAGACAAATAATTTCTGTAATGGATATGCACACATAACTGTAAGTGTTGTGCAACCGTACTGTTATACTGCCAAAAGAGGTACCACAGTACTGAGGAGTGATAGCAACAGCTCCTCTGGCCTTACTGGATTGTGTGGTTGTGGCTGTTGTATCACACCGCATAGTACATGCACTCATATCTGCAGCACTGGTGAGCAGAGAAATGTCTGGGAGGCTCCTGCACCTTACCATACACCTCAGCCTTTGTTTCCCGAGGGCATCTTGACTACGCTGACACTGGAAGCAGGGAGGTGTTAACTGCAGGGTTTTTTTTTGTGCCTGCATCACCATGGAAACTTGTGAAGACACTATAAAACTGAATTACAATTTCTTCTCTATCCTGACTGCTGGGACAACACAGAAATGTCCTACGCAAGCCTTTAAGTCAGTGTATACTGGCAGGCTCTGGTACACATGTTGACCTCCACCTCAAGACACCTGGAGCTCTGATCCTGGTTCATGATGGAAGAGGATGCTGTTTACAGATCAAGTTGTTGTATGGCCTCTTTAGTGATAAAGCTGACGTTTACTTTCAGAGGAAACACTTAAGGAAGGTTGTTCTTCTGAGAACAACTCAAGGGAGGCTTCTGCAGCTGATTTGTATTCAAATGCTGGGAGTTAGAAGCTGTGGGGAAAACCATGGAGGCTTTCACATATTTAATTTCTCCAAAAGGTGTGACTGTAAAGCAATCATGCTATGGATTATTGAAACAACATCAACATTCAAATGGCACTGCAGTACTTACTCTATTCTAATTGCTCATAAAGCTGTCCAGTAGCCAAGCCTCTATGCGTCATTTCACATTGTTGCCAATTCACATGCATTGAAATTTTACTGCAGAAATTAGTGAGACGTCTAATTTTGCTATATTCTTAGCCTCAGAACCTGAATACCAACCTGAATTAGTGATTCAAGGAAATCAAGCATGAATGCCCAAGGTGTTCAGAGTTCATTCACTTCTTCTGAAGTTCCCTGTTCTGACACTGCATTAAACTCATCTGAAAGCAAGAGGAAAAAACAAAAAATGGGGCCCTTGAAGTGTCTGTTTCTTTATTAGCTTATATGCACATCTTAAACTCTAATAGTATTTTTGCCTTTTAAGCTGTTCTTAATGGTTATATTGTTTCTGCTAAAACACTTCAAAATACATATATCAAACACTATAGAAATTAAATTTTACCTTCAGCAAATTTGGATCTAATTGGTTCTGTTAGGTTCTCAACAATGTTTTCCAAATGGATAAAAAAAGTCTTGGGAAAATCATGCCTGTTTCGTCTCCCATTCTGCCAAAGTGTATGATATTAGCTACTTTGCTGGAAGGGTCTTGGACTGTTAAGACAAGGAATTTAGACTTAAAATTAGATCTGCTCTAAATTTTTAAAGAATTTCAATTATTTACATTTTTATTGGAGAGTTTGTTCATGTATTCATGTGATTATCTCATAGAACCACAGGACCTTAGGCTAATTCAGATGTGGAGGGACCTCAGGAGGTCTCTAGTCCCACTTCCTGCTTAAAGCAGGGCCAGCTATGTGTCTAAACAGGTTGCCCAGGGCTTTATATAGTTGGGTCTTGAAAACTTCCAAGAATAGAGACTGTAACCTCTCTGGGCAACCTACTCCACTGCTGAGCTGTCCGTAGGTTGAAAATTATTTTCCTCACAGCTAACCTGAACTTCTGTTTTCATCTTGTGCCTGCTGTCCCTCATCCTCCCACTCACTGCTGAGCCAGGTGCTCTGTCCTCAGTATCCTCCTCACAGGCACTGCTACTTGGTCCCTTGAAGCTGTCTCTTTCCCAGGCTGAACAAGCCCAGCTCCCTCCACCTCTTCTCACAGGGCAAGTGCTCCAGCCCTGTCTTGGTGGCCTTCACTGAGCTAGCCTTGTGTGTCCTTGCTTTCCTGTATTGGGCAGCCCAAAACTGTTGTATTCTGGATGAGGTCAAACGGACACTGTATAAAGGAGGATAGTACCTTCCATCTGTCTACTGACTGTGATTCTCAGGACACTGAAAAGCCCAGGACATTGTTAACCATCTTTGCTGCCAAGGCATACCAGCAGCAGAGCTGCTCCCTAACCAGCCCATATTGTTGCAGGGAGCTTTTCCTTTACAGGTATGGAACTTTTCATGCTTTTTTTTTTAAATTATATCAAGTTGCCCTTGCCTGTCTAGCTTTCCTATATGGCAACTCTGTACATAAGAATATCAATAGATCCTCCAGGTCATTGATTAACTGAGGAGTCACTACCCTGACCCTGAACAGTTTTTTTTGCTTATCTAGTTGTCTTCCCATTGCACCACAATGCTGTAACTTGATTATGTTGTACATTGAGGGAGACAATGTTAAAATCTTGATGAAATTGAGGTAAAGACATGTACTACCCTTCCTTCATAGAAAAATCCAGTTATTTTTTCATAGAGGACAATAATGATGGTCAGACATGTTCAGCCCTTGGTCAATCCTTCTCTTTCTTGTGCCTAGAAATGTGTGCCAAGACGATTCGCTCCATGATTTTCCCAGAAGCTGAAGTGAGGCTGACTGGTCTGTAGTTCTCCAGACCATCTTTTTTGCTTAGGTGCAACATTTGCATTTCTCCAGTCACCAGGGACCTGCCCCAAGCTCCATGGCCTTTCGTATCTATGCATAAATATACTGACTTGTCTGAAATTCTGTGAAAGGATAAATTTGTATTTTTTATCTATAGGTGCATCCTACATATGCACCACAATTCAGTGCTGTCTTCTTTCTTACAGAATACATTTTTGAAAATGTTTTTGCAGTTTAAGCACAAAGGCCAAGATTAATTAAAAAATAGTTACTATACATCAATTGATTTTTAATAAAATACTTCCGAAGATCTGGAGGCAGTGGGTCTTTAGTTTCCTTAGAAGCTTCAATTTTTACTTTGGCTCCCAAAGTACTAGGATAACTTTGATAATTTTATCCATCAGATGCATCTATATGTTATTTCCTATGGAAATGTCTTTGCATGGCTTACTTGTGCCAAAATTGAATAAGGACTCTCAGTGGGGCCATTCAGATGTCTGCGATATACATTTTCAGATGAAAAATCTAGGAGGTGAGCTACAAGTAGAGGTACAGAGATAACTGGAGAGCTACTTCAAGAAGAAACATAGTACTCCTGCTCCTACTTGGAGCAGGTCGCTGACGTACTGTCTTAAGTGGAGAAGAGCATAGCAGCTGGCACAGCAGTAGGCATCTGCATTACCCTCAGCTCAGGCTTTCCTCCAGCACCTGCTCTGGTGAAGCTCATACCATCCTTAAGGGAGACAGTGGGGGTACTTATAGTACTCAGTGCACTACAGGGTACCAAACTGAACAGAAACTGAACCAAATACTGATGATCTGACAAAATTCCAACCTTTGAGTCTTTATACTGAAATCTCTTTTCTTTAAAAGAAGGATAGACTGGGCATTGTCATTGCAGAAGTATTTTTTTGCAACAGTTTTTTATTTTTCTTCTAAAATTGCATTGTCTTCCGGTTCCTGGTATTTATGGATCATTCCTAAGAATCTGAAAGTATATGATATATATATTATATATTACCGGAGATGTATCTTTCCTGGTACATTCCTAGTCCCTCATGGGAACCATTCATACAAAGAAGTTTGACACTGTGCAGAAGTCTGAGCTCGTGGCGGAACCGCTGTTCAAAGTGGCCAGGCTGCCCACCAAGACTGAGACACATGGCACAGTCAGAGGTGCATACCCGGTTCCCTGGGTCCAGCGGCAGAGACAGGGGCTTTGACTGGTGTGCATCTAAAGTGATACCTACCTGCTACACCTACCTCAAAAAATACTTTTTAAATTTTACGTTAATGATTGGTGTGGTTCCATTCTTGCAGCTATCCCAGGCTAATTTCCCCTGTGACACCTCTTCAGTGTTTTCATCTCAGTTAAACCTGATTCCTGTCCTCACATACAAGAGGCCCCTGGGCCCCTCAGTAGAAGAATGACATTGAGTTGCTGGAGCGTGTCCAGAGAAGGGCAACGAACCTGTTGAAAGGTCTGGAGAGCAAGTCTTATAAGGAGTGACTGACGGAACTGGAATTGTTTAGTCTGCAGAAAAGGAGGCTGAGGGGAGACCTTAGCACTCTCTACAACTACCTGAAAGGAGGCTGTAGGGAGGTGGGTGTTGGCCTTTTCTCCCAAGTAACAAGTGATAGGACAAGAGGAAATGGTCTCAAGTTGTGTTAGGGGAGGTTTAGATTGGCTATTAGGAAAGGTTTTTTTGACTGAAAGAGTGGTCAAGATTTGGGACAGGCTGGCCAGGGAAGTGGTGGAGTCACCATCCCTGGAGGTGTTAAAAAAATGTGTAGACATGTCACTTTGGGACATGGTTTAATAGGCATGGTGGTGTTGGGTTGACAGTTGAACTTGATGATCTTAGAGGTCTTTTTCAACCATAATGATTCTATGTTTCTATGTACAGCAATATATTTATTGCCCATCCTCTCTTGTCTTGTGTCTTGTTCCTTCCATTTTAAATTTCTTGATTGTTGCCACTCCTGTACCTCCAAATCAGGGATTCTTCTCCATCCCTCTTCATAAGTTCTCATAAAAATAATTCTGTATTACCCTATATTCATTCTTCAGTGTTTTGAAGCCTGTTTCATGTTATGTAGCAGATTCTAGGTTGTTGAGGAATCCTTTTGGAATGTTGTTTTCATGAGCTTATTAACAATGCTGCTTATAAACATTTATTCCCAATTCCATCGCTTTCCATGCAACACTTATAGCAGTGACACATCTCCATCAGCTTTCCCATAATTCATCAGAATTCATTCTTGAATCATCGGTTATAACCAAACTTCTGTGGCATGCTTGAAATTTCACCACAAAGCATTTCACTACATTTCATTTATTGACCCTGTGTAGTGTTGTTTGCATAAGAGATGGTTAGTTCTAGATCATGTAATTTATCATCTGACATCTCTTACTTCATACTTACTAATTCAGCACAGAGGGATGTCAGACAATAGGAATCATAGAATCATAGAATCATAGAATGGTTAGAGTTGGAAGGAACCTTCCAAGGTCATCTAGTCCAACCCCCCTGCAAGGAGCAGGGACATCCCTGACTAGATCAGGTTGCTCAGAGCCTCATCCAGCCTGGCCTCGAATGTCTCCAGGGATGGGGCTTCTACCACCTCTCTGGGCAACCTGTTCTAGTGTTCTACAACTCTCATTGTAAAAAATTTTTTCATACTATCCAATCTAAATCTACCTCCCTCTATTTTAAAACTATTATCCTTCATCCTATCACAACAGGCCCTACTGAACAGCCTCTCCCCATCTTTCTTGTAGGCCCCCTTGAGGTACTGGAAGACCATCTTTGCTCTTACTCTAACCTCCAGTGTGAACCTACGAATTTCACACCAGAAGGTTTGATATATGCATTTTAAATAGAGTATGTTTTATCTAGAACATCATATGATTGCGCTGCTTTCCATACTGCTTTTCTAAATGCTAAATTGAATGCCTTCAGAAAGTCAGTGAAAAGAGCAAACACAGCTGTCATCATTTTTGTCCTTGGTCAGCTCAGGGTGAATACATCCAAACAGTACCTAATCTGAAACTATACTTTTCCTCTGCAATTTTCTTTATAACTTGTCTGAATCTGTTAACAGTCTCATTCTTCATGTTATTTTTTCTTCAGAAACTGACAATGAGATTCATATCTCTCATTGCTCGAATTAGGTAGGAGGCCTTATAGATTGACACAGCCGCCGTGTTTTGCCAGTCACTGAGTACCACCTCTGCTCAAAAGATTAAAGGATTGTACTTCTGATGCTTTGTTCACACTTGTCCTTCTAGCTATTTACAGCTCAGCAGTTATGCTGTCTGCACCATCAGCTCTCCTGTTCTGATCTACATCAGTTCTCCTTCTGCCTCCTTTTTCTGCTGGCAGCATAGTGCTCACATCCCTTCTGCCTTGAAAGCTGTCCTGTCCTTCCAGCATGCCCAGACTGCTTGGATCTTCATGGTCAGCAGGGATTAGCACTTTGTCAAAATGTTCCTTCTGTCCTGCTGGCTTTTCTTTGGCTTTTTTTGTCACTTTACAGTTAGCCTTTTTTACCGATTGTACCCTTGGTTTGACTGTGTTTCCAAATAACTTAATCTTATGCATATCATTTTCGCAGCTTGTTTTCTTTCCTGGTTTTTAACTAAGCCTTTTATGTTCCCATAACATTCTGCCTTTTTTTAAAAAAAAAAAAAAAAGATTTCTTTAGTGCTTTGTGTTGTCCCATTTTTTTCCCCAGTAAAATGCTTCTAAGAACTGCAACTTGACTGTATTTCTTCCTCAAATATTTCTCCTTATCTCTGGAGAGATTTCTGTAAAGAGATTGGTCTGGGGCATCCTGCAAAGCATCATCTTCCTCGCCTCACTCACTGCCTGGAACTGTTGGAAGAGTTCTCATGCTACTTGTCAGAATCAAATTAACCTCATTACATCCATTTTTTTTGTTGGTGTTCTATATGAACTTAGTATTTTTCCATATGTAGCCCACAATCTTTGCCATATTAAATAGTTCTATAGACACTGACATCTAATGGTTAACATCTGTGGCACTACCTTGCCTGGAGTTTGGTTAAATCATCTGGTGAGATTTGCATAATGATCAGTAATCTCACCACAGTCTCTTAACTTTCCCAGTTATTATTTCCATAACCGGCTGTAATGCCGCAGGTAAGGTTCACATTTTCACTCAGTTTCACACTCAGTCAGTCAGGCAATCAGACAATTTCCAGGTTTTGGAGGCAATCCTGAATCTCAAGGTACCTTCATGATTTGAGCATCTAAATAGGTAATAGAGTGATCTGATTGAAATTCCAATGAGTAACACATTGTGGGGGAGGGGAAGACACTAGCTAAAATGGATGCAGCTCAAATACAGAGATTATTTCTGAATGTAGCAGCCTGTTAGAAAATAAGAAATGATGTGCTATGAGACAGGATGAAAAGTTGTTTTTTTTTTTTTGTGGAGAAATGCTGCACGGGCTATATTCATAATTAGCAGCAAATGGAACAATAACCAACCCCTTACCCTTAGATTTCTGCTTCTTTTTGACAGAGAATACTGAAAGGAACATGTCTAGCATGCTTCAAGTGGAATATTTTAAAGCAAGAGGAGAATGCTGTTGCTGACAGAGCCCGGGGCTTGGGGGCATTTTTATGTGCAGGCTGTGTGCGATGAGACATGGGAACACATTCCAGCAAATCGAAGAATAGGGGACTAAAAGAAAATTTTCCTCTTTTCATCAGGTTTGGACTTTTGAAACCAGAGCCTTACTCATTATCAAGCCATTCTTTATATCCACAAGAATGATGCTGTGAGCAGAGATGCCTCTTAGAAGTATCCCCCTCACTTTAGTTGTCTTCACTTCTTGCCATTCGTCACTATCTCCCTGTCCTGCTTCATAATGGATTTCTTGCAGTTCCCTGACATCTCACTCTCCTTACAGCTTACTGTAATCTATAAAAAGACAAATTTGTTCTAAGGAGAAGGAAATGTTGAAAGTCAGCTGTGTCTGCAATGTTTCCTTCTTTTATCCCTTAAACTGGATAAATGACCTTAATGTTCACCTTCCGTTTACAGAGTAAGTCTTCTCTATGTGCTACTGCTTCCACCTACCTGAGACAGTTTCAGAAGCACAGTCAGTATTTACTTGCTAGTATTATTGAGTATATTAAATTAAATACCAATAGAGAATTTCAGCATTGACTTTGTTAAGTTGCTGAAATATTACCTCTATTGTGCTTCAGACATTTCTATGACCGCTTGCTACCAGAGTGAAAGCAGGACTTGATAAACCAATGGCTTTCTCTGGAAGAATCCTATTTTCACAGACCAGTGAAGATAATAGCAGAACACAGTCTTGCAGGTATGAATGCAAATAACATCATTGATATGAGTAAACTACAGTTAAGACTTTGTGCATAAAACTATGTATGCAAAATTTAGGAATATGCACAAAGTAAGTAGCGTTCAACAATGATTATGTTCAAAAATAAAAATGTACAGAAGGTTCTTTGAATTCAGAAACATTTCCACGCAGAATAATTCATTCTCACCCAAACCCATAATGACAGTTTTAAATAATGACAAGGCTGTCTGGAAAATCAGCCTACAGTCTTTTAGCTTCAAGCTGCATTATTTTTTTCTTTTAATTTGGGCAACTATTTACTTCACAGATGCTTCCAGGAACATAACCAAAGCCTGAAATACTTTAAGTTAAACTGATAAGAAACACCTCTGTAGGGAGAGTTATATTCTGGAGGAAGCTGTAGTTCAGTTTTCCCAGATCAGCCTCCCTGAGGCAGTCCAGAAAGTCATTCACATATGTAAGTAGATGCAAGGACATATAGACTTACACTAGTTTTAGTATTTTCATGTGTTCTGCTTCAAGAGAGCTCTGGGTTTTTTTGGTTTGCTTTTTCTCTTTTTTTTTCAGGTACTATGTTGATGGAGATTTAGCTAGAAACTGTTCTGAGAGTCATTTTGTTACGCTGCTTCTTGCGTTCCTGTGTTTACCTTTTTGAAAATATATGTCCCTCTCTACTTTCCTCTTTCCCTTCCTCCTTCCCTCCGTTCCTTCCTTCCTTTCATATTTTCCTATAAATCCACCTATAATCATTCTGGTGGTTAACATACTTCTGTAAGGAATGGACACAAATGACTCCTGAAGGCAATAATATTTCCATATAGTGGGTTTCTGCAAGGTCTTAACTTGCAGCTAAAATTATATAATATTGTAAATATTCTGCTTTGAAATACTGATTTTAACTTAGATTCTTCTTAAAAGTAAACATCTGCTTCAAGTAGTAAATCATCAGAGTGGAATACATCAGCATTTATCTCCAAGATCTGGTGTGAGACAGTTAAAGTCTCCAGGGGATTGGAAAAGGGCAAATATAGTAGTACTTATCCGTAGAGAAGGAGCATCGAGAGAATTATAGAGCAGGCAGCGTAAATTCAATACTAGAAAGTTATTGGAACAATTTATTAAGCAATCAATTTGAAAGTACCTGGAGAATAATAAGGTGATAAGAGACAGCTAATATGGATTTGCTAAGAGCAAATAACGACAAACCAGCTTAATTTCCTTCTTTGACAGGATAAATGGTTTAGAGGACAAAAGGAGAAGCAGAAGATGTGATAGTTCTTGACTTGAGTAAGGCTTTTGATACGACACTCTCAGGAAAATATGATGAAATTACAGGTGATTAAATTACAGTAATGTTGAAGCATAAGTGGTTGAAAAACTGTAATGGGCTAGTAGTTATCAATTGCTGCCTGTCAAACAGTAAAGGTTTATCACACCCAATATGACAAAATCCTAATCTGAGTTCAATGTGCGTCAATACTTTCACTACTAGTTTAGGGTGGCAGGAATAGAAGTTACCTGGGCTGAGTAGTACGAATGATGGCACCTTCTCCTCCAAATCTCCCCCACATCCTGTGCTGTTCAGTGTTTGTGATGGCAATGGATATTGAAAATGAAGTTCTTCATCTAGTGATATTTTTCATCTTTCACATCATCTTTCTCAAGAAATAGGCTTCACTAGTTCTGAATATTTGAGCCCATTTAGTCAACTATATTTTTCTGCTTTAGCAGTGAAAGACCACTTGCATGCTGGATAAATAAATTCTAATACAGAGTATTCAATCAGTAAAATAGAAAGTCCTTATGAATCAAGTCAGAAATAAATCTATCGTTTCTATTGTTTCATATACATTGACACCCAGTCACCTTGTAGTCTCAGCTAAAATTCTGTGCCAGTTTTATACACCATATTTTGAGAAGGATGTATGCAAACCAGAAAGAGTTGAGAGAGCAGCTAAATTGAAACTTATATGACTATTGAGGAAAGATGGAAAATGTTGGGTTTGATTAGTCTTGTACAAAAGAAGACTTTATCAAGAAGTTGGATGTGATCATGTATAAAACATTTCTTATAAAAAGCCAGTGTCTATTGGTCTCCATATGCACTGCTAAGGGGAACAAGAAGTATGTGGGTTTAATTTACAATAATGAGAATTTACATTAGCAACTTTTCTCAAATAAAAATCATTAATCTTTTAAAAAACATGCATAGGAAATTTGGGAAATTTACAAAGCTATGTATCTTTAAGCGCGCACAGTAGGAATCTGCAGTAGCCAGAGTGATCAGGATGGACTCCTTCGACTTTCTTTTCAGTGAGCGAATAAAAAATATTGTTGGGACTACAGTGTCCAAAGGTAGTTTTTACCAAATGTCAACTAGACCTAGGAAGTCTAAGTGAGGAAAGCTCAGATCTGTTAGGTGAGGGAGACTGAAATGAAAGAATTTGCAGATTTCTCTCCTATTTCATCTGTCCTTACTGGGTAGGAGCTTTCCTCTGGTCATGTTCTCATGCTAGTAACTTTCAGTAGATAACTGCTGTGCAGCACAGTTTGTGTAGTCCCTTTGGCTCTCCTGACAAATGTCCCATTTGCTTCTCTTTCTAAGGCCTGTCTGTAGGCTTTTCCCCCAGCTTTTGTCCAGAGTCTCACTTGCTGAGCTCATGCTGCTGTCCCACTAATGCCTATGCCTTTCAATTTCCAGTGCTCCATGCCACATAACAGATAGTTCTCCCGTCTGAGCATACCCAGTTCTTCCAGGGGAAGAACCATCCCCTCCAGAGGCTCTCAACTAACCTCTCTGACAACCTTACACCCATAATTATAATCTTCTGTCATCAATAAGTCTTGTGGCAAAGTGTAAATAACTAATGGGAGACACTGTCTTTGTCCAAGGTACAAAGAACTTGTTGAGCTGTGTAACTGAATGAGTTCCAGAAAGAGTTTATCCCTTGTGCATTGCTGCTTGGCGAGTGTCCTGAGAGGCAGAATAGGAACACTTCATCTGAAGAAAAAGAGTCATTAACGCAGAGATAAGTTGAAACAACTTCATTGAGAACAAAAATTGCTGCAGTCTGTAACAATGAGAGGGGAAAAGGGCACAGCCAAAGAAATGTGTAGAGTAAAAGAGCATGGTAACAACCTGATCAAGATCAATAGCCTACCAGTGTAATACAAAAAAGTGACTTGAACTGGAAATAAGTGTCCAAGGAGAATGAGAGACAACTAACAATAACCATAAAGTAAAAATATCCATATAACTAAAACAAAATTACAAAGAGAATAGCTAGACAATTTGTCTGTCTACAAAATTGGTCAAATGTTTTGAGGGTAGCAAAATAAAAGATCAGTTCACTGCATATGGTAGTGTATATAAGAGTCTTTGGGCTCTTGTGATTTCTGCTGATACCAGAGCAGGCAGCTACAGGACCTGCACACCTCATTGTTCACTGCGACTTCACTGTGAGTATGTTGAGCTGGCAGGTACTGACATTTGTTTTTCATATGGGAAAAAACCCCAGCGTTATGCAGCCCCGATGCACAAGTGTGAGTGCCCAGCACATGCAAGCTGGTCAGTCTCATCCAATCTAGTCCTGCCTTCTAATTTCTCCTTCTGCACAGGCTTTGAGGGATGGTCATGATGAAGATAAAAGGAACTGGTTACTCTGCTGCTCCAAATTTGAACTGTATTTAGACACGAAAACAGAAGTCAGATGCTAAGCTTATTCAGATGAACATTTGTAAATGTTACAATACATAGCTAGTGAAACAACTTATTGAATAGTGTTATAGTTTGTCACCGCAGGTGATAATTAAGAAAATTATCCTGCCTCAATTTTGGAAAAGTATTTCTGCGGTGTTGGCAGGAATTAATGGTGTCAGGGAGCACTTTTGACCTTGACAGGTAGGAGACAAGTTTAGATTAGAATGACTCCTTTTCACTTTACACTTACTCCTCTACTTTGAAAACTTCTACTTTTAAGAAACTCACTTTCATGGTCCCTAACTTATATAGTGCCCATGTGCTCATCAGTGTGACTGCCTATCTGCCTACTTAATATTTAAGTTGCAAGACACATTTTTGGTGAAAAGATGTTTTTTATTGACGTTTTCCAAAGTTACCCCTTCTCTGTTAACATCACTTTGGGAATCCACAGTCATGGGGTTTCCTTATATTTGCTATGTGTCACTTTCCGATTTCGGATGAGAGGAAGGCTCCCTTGCGTTCTAGCCGACCTCAGGTGAGTCTGGGAGGCTAGGGGTGGCTAGACCAACCTCTCACACACCGGAGTGTGATTTTGCTTGTATCTTGGGAACAGAATTAAGACTCAAAACGGAGTCAAGCTCCAGGTAACTTTATTAACCTGACAAGAAGTTCGCAAATGCAAGAGAAAAGAGAGAAAGAAAGGAAAGAGCGAGAAAAGAGTTTCAGTTGCAATAGCTACCACCACGGAGCTGCGGTGTCCCGATAGTCCAGTTCACTCGGTGGGGGAATGATTGTTCGGGTGCTGGTTTGATGTTTCGACAATGTTGAGACAAATATTCGACACAGTCTTTTACACTATGGCAGTGTCCTGAGAGGCATGGAGTTCTGGAGCATGGTTCTGGAGCATGAACTTTTGTACAACAATGCTTTTGATGTGGGCTTAAGTCAAGACAGACATAGACAGTGGAACAGTGGAGACATCTGCAGTCCTACCAGCTCATTCTATGTCTTTGTAAAGTTTTATCTGCTTCTTTATGTATCAAATTCAGAAAACTTGGTTTCATAGTGGATATGGAGTGCTGGGTTGCAGGTGCCATGTGAAAAACCCAGCAGCTGTCGTGGTTCCTGGAACAGAGACCCTAAGACAGAGAGAATAAATATCCCAAAAGTCATATCACTAGTCAGACCTCTGTCGCTGACAGTCTTCAGCTTAGACAATTTCTAAAGTTTTAAGAACATCTAAATAATGGATTACCTCTTCTCACCCTTCACCTTCTGGAAACCTCATTTAAAAATCTTTTTGTAGATGTTTATATTGTACATTAAATATATGTAGATATTTCACACTATATACAAAGCAGTGGTACACACAATAGACACGAGTCACCATTTTCTTTACAGTGCACAAGCTCCACAGTGGCAGCTCAGAGTGACTATTGTGTATCTCCTGTTGCGTCCTTGAAGAGTTAATTTGGAGGTTTGGATGTCTGATAGCTTTATAATCATCCTTGCTGCTAAAATGAGTAGATTATAGCAGAAAGCCCTGGTTTTACATGAACTTGGTTATTACATACAATGATAAAGTAAGTTTTATGTTTAAAACTGTAATTATGAGCCAATCATAAGATTGCATTCAGTCTCTGCTCAGAAAAGTTTAATAGTGATTAAAGATTTCCCCTGATTTCACAGCAAATGACATTGATTGCCTAGGATAGGAAGGCACTTTCTTTATCGTTCCGGCTGCAGTGTGTTTTTAGAGGGAAATCATGCAAGGTTTTCTTGATAGTTGTAGTGCCAATGTGTGGTATTAACTGTGTGATAGATAGTATCTGTTTCTTCATCACTTTCTACTCTAAGAAATCCTTTCTTTAGAGTATTTTCAAGTCAAGACTACATAAATGAAGTGACAAAATATTTTGGGCACATTGGTATTTTAACCGCTTATCTGAAGATAGTTTAAAGGGTTTCAGTACTGAAATATTCAGAACCTAGTTCTGTCTGAAAACAAACGGTAAAAGAACATTCAGATTAGTTACCCTTCATCCATAAAACAAGAGTACTTATAGGTAATTTTGAGAGTATGAGATTTATAAGAGAGCACTTAGAAGTGCAATGCATTGTATAGTTATCCCTTGAACCTTGTCTGTTAACCATTTAACTGCATCAGCCAGTTCAATATTACACATCTCTCGCTACATATTTATCAAGTGTCTGACTAATTTAGTGTTTTATGCCTGTGGGTAAACTCATGATTCTCTGTGCAATTTTTCACCCTATAAGTTTCAATGAGATCAATGTTCTGAACATTATTATAATCCTCCCACTGAAGACAAAATTATTTGCAGGAGATCTTTCAAATATCAAGCCGTAACTCAAGTTAGGTTAGAAGTGCAGGAGGATGAGCTGGAGGGAGGATTAGTTCCATGCCAAATATCTGCAAGAACAGGCTGAAAAACTAACACAAATCATAGTAGGCAAAAGCCACAACAGGCTGCACACATAAATAAAACAGCAGACATGTTCTGAAGAAATACAACAGGGAGTTTAGTTGAGCTCAGAGTCAATTGATTTTCCCAATTAGCTGCTTGTTTTTTTAGCAAGACAGTATTCTGACCTTTACCTTTTTTATTTGATCATTTATACAGTATACTTTTCCAAAACCATAGCATCTTATGTGGTGGTGTTGATTTTATGTTTTTTACATGGTAGGTATACTGAAAGTCAAAAACAATTTTTAAAAAAAGAAAAAAAAAGAAAAGCTTGGAAGCATCTTGGGAAAGAGAGAAATGAGCTGAGGATTGGATTTTTTTTATTAAGGCTTCTCCTGTTTAATAGCTTTATTTGGAGTATCAGGTAGGGTCTCTAGATGATGGATGTATCACTTCTTAGTTAAATTTCCATATTTATCCTGTGTAGCTAGTTTATAGGTGTCTGTTTGGACTGGTCTCTCAGTCATATCTCAGGTCTTTTTGTGTATTTGAATACACTGGCTTACCTAGGAGGTTCCCTCTATTCCTAAGGGATGTCTTTAATCTGCCCCTGCCTGCATCATTTGTCCTTGTATGATGAGCCTAGTGTGCAATGAATAATTCAACCCACCTTCTCACCCTAGCCCTAAGAAAAAGATAAGTTTATAATCTTTCTGAAAGATGCAGCTTAAGTGCTACTCCTTCTCCCACTGTCACTTCTCAGGTTTCAAGCCCCTTCCACCTGCTCAGACCATGGTTTTCTGTTGCAACCCAAGGGTCTTCACAAACTATCCCCCTCTCATGCTCCTGCAGTGGCTCTCAGTAGCAGAGGATGTCTTCAAAAGTGGGGAAGAAATGGTTTTAGCCCACTGACAAAGTGAATGTGGTAGCGGTGATGGCAGCAGGTAGCGCTTAGCTCCTTGCACTGAGAAAAGCGGTGCTTAGCGTTTACCACCGCGTACGGTCTCTGCAAAGCCAACATTTGCAATTATGTCTTTCAGTTATACAAAGAATAGGAACAGCACAAGAACCTGATTTCTTGTAATGCCACCAAGTTGGTGCATATTGGTGTTACACTGGTCCATTTTAATCCTTTTTTTGTGATGTGTAGACAATACAGAGACTACAAAACTGATGCTTCTATATCCCTCATCTGTAATGACTACTGGACTGCATCTTCTTGGTTCTCTTTCATTTGGAGTAATATTTTTTTCCTTTCCATAAAAATCTCAATGATGGTGTGCTTCACCTGGGGGGCCTGTTTGCCGACCTGGGGCTTCAGGTGCTTCTGTCATTGAAACAATTTTAAGAACCATAGCTAGGGAATGAGGAGGCCTGCACATGAAATAATCTTTGGTGATTATCTGTAAGAAAGCAAAATCTGGCAGGTATTATCACTGGTAAGCAAATACTTCATAAAATACATGACTGCTGCTTGAAAACAGTTCAGGGCTGCCCAGTTTTTTTTTGTTGTTGTTTTTTTTCTTACAATTAAAATGCAAATACTCATTAATTTGTGTGAATGTGTGTAAATATTCCCCCTCTCTCACAAACAGCTTTAAATCGCAGGTTTCTACCATGTGAGTAAGTAGCTGTCCTCTGTGTAAGACTGCAAGTTCCCCAGAAGTCTATCCAATCATTTAAAACCTTGATAATGAGAAAAGGTTGATACAGTTAAGGTTAATGAGCCAATTATTTGAGAATACCAGCCATTAAAGCACTTTATTCTAGTTAACTAGGTACATTCATTAAAGTCATCCCAGCCTTTTCCTCTATTGCTCTTCTTATCAATAAGCCATTATCAGTAAGAGGACTAATTGTTCAAGAATCAAAATATCTCTCACCATCCAAAAAAAAAAAAGGGTTACGAAGTAGCTCAGACTACATGTTCTTTTTCTATCCTGTTACCTGGTGTCAGCTGACTAATTACGATCTTTTCAATCAGATGGTTCCTCAAACAGAGAAGAAACAAAGACACTGTAACCGGAAGGCACTCTGTTTCTCAAAAAAAATAGTCCTAGGAGCAGGTTTTTTTGTCTCATGTCCCCCTAGATGCTGTTGCAATCTCATAGCTCTCCCCTCATTCTGCCTCTTCGTTTCTCCTACCTACCTCTTACTTCTATATGCAGATCCCTCCTACCTCTTCTGCGTAAGTAAGAGGCAGCATACGCCATGGCTGAGTTTACAGGGTGAGTGTGGGCTGACTGGACAGCTAGTGAGTGTGAATTGGTCAGATCACTCTTCTTTCTGGGGTACGATGTGGGCCAAAACAAAAAAAAAAGATAAGAATAGAAGTATTTGTGCTTTTCCATTCTTTTTTTTTTTCACCCTGCTGCTTATTTTCATGGGATTTTTGGGAACTTTGAAATTCCTATTGCTCTGTCTTGTTAACTTGAAATTGGCTGTGTGTTTAGAAGTTGCTGACAGAAACAGAGACTGACAAAAAGATGTATCTACAAACATGTACATAAGTTCACACATACTAGGCCATATACAAATGTGATTGCATAAGCCTCCAACTAAAAGAAAAGACATTGGTGAAGTCTTTGGGTTTGCTGGAGAGCAAACGTAACCTAGGAAGGCTATATTGCCACATAGTGCAAACTTCATACAGCAGATTTCAGACGTGAAAAGCCAACAAGGCTCTCTGCCTTTACATGCTTCCAGCATCTCTGTGTGAAGCACCCTTGTAAAGCCTAAAATGAAAAACAAGTAACACATAATAGACAGAGATAATTGAGTAGAAAGTAATGACTAGAATGAGAAGGAATTATCATGTCGATGCTGTCTAGATGCTGGGGTTTTTTTTTGTCACTGGCACACAAAACACTTTAGAGGAGGCAGGAAGAAGAAATCTGATGGTGAAACTTGCCTTGTGCTGATGTATAAAGTGGATGTATCCTTGAATAGGCAGAAAATCCATTTTTCAGCAGAAGTGTTTCTCAGGCATATTGGGAGCTAAAGGGTACTGGTGCAGAAGTAGATGACCATTTTTTAAACTCAAGTTTACTCTGATCTTACAAATTCATCACAAAACATGAATAAAGGAAACAATGAAGTCTGCAGAAGCTTGCTCAGAGCCAAATGAAAAATGCAAATCAGTTTTAAAGTATTAAATTCTGTTAAATGTCAGTAGTTGTATTAGCACTTTTTCACAAGCTACAAATCTTTTAGTTTGTACACTAAAGGTTACTAGTTTTTACTGTCCAAGACTTTTTTAAAAATGGAAGTGACCCCATGCATATCTTTTGGGCTTCTGAATTGTGAAAGTATTAGTCTCAAGTGATTCAAGTCACAAATAGAACAGCTAAAAAAAAAGTTCCTATTTATCCCATGTTTGTTTACTTCACAGAAATGAAAATACCAGACTAGACCAATTTAAAGAGACTTTTGTACAAATAGCTTTATTGATTGCCAAAAAGCAAATAAACTGGAGAGTAGAATTCCCTCCACCAAATGACAAATGCATTATAAATCTCAACGATATTCTTCAACTTGGAAGACTGCCCCAACTCCTGGAAAATATCAGAGAACATTGATCAAAGCATTTCATCCAGTAGTATGTTATTTATCAACAAGTAAATTCTGATCTGCAATATTTTAAAGCCAATTTAAAAAAGATATTTATTGTTGTTGCACTAATATTCCTTGCTTTTCCTTTTTTTCCTGTGATTAGAATTATTATGATTCCATAAGGATTACTGCATTATTGTTTTGCAGTTTGGTTACTTCTCATTTCAACCATTCATTATTACATTAATTTTTAATCTACAAATTTTAAAGTATTATAGTGTTATTACACTGCAAAATGCTATATTTTTAATATATTGGAAATAAATGTATTACTACAGAAAAAACTGGATTTTAATTAAAAATGCAGAAAAACAAATGAAATCATTTTTAGCTTTGTTTAATTTTTCTTAGCAATATTTACTCCAGCTGCTTTTCGAGGACATCTTCCAGATCATTGAGATCTCTTTCAAAGAGGAGCTCAGCTACACACTCATGTCACCATTTGTGATGACTGAGTTTCTGGATAGTTTGGTCATTTTCAAGCTTTCTTGGGCTGTCATGTCCTCCAGCAAGAGGCAAAGATAATAAGAATAGACTTGGCAGAAAACATAAATTGGGAAGGAATTTAAAAACAAAATTGGAATTTCTGAATAGAAGTATTATATTTCAAAATGCAGACAAACTTTTCATGCATTCAAAAAGCCTCAGCCTACAATAGCAGGTTCATATGACCCCAATCACTGAACTGCCTACTGATAACAGGTGTCTTACTCTGTCTCTCCACTGGAACCATTCATAGTCTTCTAATGAACTGTTTTAAATGCAATATTATGCAGAGTTTCTCAAATCTAGTGTTGAGAAGACTTTTCAAAAGCAGAGGCAGGAGTGTTAAAGGATCTCATAATAGTGATCTTTCTCTTGCTGTGGTTACTGTTTTAATGCTTTTGACAGCAAAAATCAGGCCAACCAGTCATGCTTTTTATGGCTTCTAACATTCCTTGAGAAGCATAAACATGAACATGAGAATGCCTTTACTGGCTTAGTGGTTTTACTCCTTATGTCTGATCACATGAATCTCAGCTGCTTGTGGAACCATGCTTACCATGCATTGAAATTAAACTTTTTCCCTCTTGGCTCCAACATGTGTTTCTACAGATGGCAAATAGAAACAGTTCACACGTTCCAATTTGGTGCATTTTTTTCAAGAGTTTAAAGTATAGGTTTTTGTCAATACACTGCACAGGAGCATCTTCAGGGAAGCAGGCTTTTTGAAGAAAGGCCTAACCTTCCATCTGACAGCTGAAGAACCTGTATTGAAGGAACATTTCACGTTTTTATGCACACCTTCAATTTCTGTGGTAGTAAGCAAGAAAGGGTGCAGGGTTCCACTTGCACATTGAGATCCCAAACACAGCAATACATTTTACATACAACTAATAAGATTTTGCTTACAAGCAATTTGGTAATAATTAGGAAATGCAATTGAGTTTGGAGTTGCTGACTGACAAGGAAAATAGAAGTATGCCCTAAAAACATATAACAAAATAGCCAGGCTTGGCATTCATGCTAATTGCAGTTTATTCACTGATTTATCTTGTTGAATATGCCATGATTTCAGTGAGATACAACTGGGGGGCGAAGGGACTACTCAAGACAAATACACACATTTAGAATCATCTTCTACAAATCTACCCTAATTACTAGCTAGAAGGTGTGTGTATGTTTATCGCTCAATTATGAAAGTTGCACATCATAATCATTGATACACCTCAATATTGGGAATTGTTAATTTTGTAGTATCGAACAACTCTTTGTTATTTACCAATTTTATTCAAAAGGAGATGTGAAATTACTGAAAATCTAAAAAGACCTTTTCCTCTTCTTTCAATAGTGTATTGTACTTATCCCATGATTAACAACCCGCAAATTCAAGTTTACTTTTGCTTTTAAGGAAGGCCTTTCCTCTAGGACTTTCACCAGTCAGATGTGTTAGAAATGTTTTTTAATTAAATAAAATTCTGTTAAATTTTTAAAAATCTAAAGTAGAATGCATCATCTCATGTAGAGTATATATTTCTGACACAAACACAGCATTTTAAGAGCTTTAATGTATAATGAAAGTATTTCCCTATGTTTTACTTGTGTATTGTGTATCCAGTACTAGTTAGACAAATGCTGCTCCAGCATTTTTCACAGAAGCAACAGGAAGGTAAGAAAATGCTGAATATATGCTGTATCTACTAATATGATGAAAAAGATGCCCACAAAGCAAGTAAAGACAAGCTGAAAATAATATTGAAAATCAGTAGTCTCCACTGAAGATGTAAGTGAAGTCAATTTCTTCTTCTGCAAAGTCCAAGTGAGGAAGATGAAGTGCATTCTATTCTATGTCCTGTTGCTATTTTTATGTGAGAGACATCAACCAGGAGAAAAAAGTGTCAAGTGCCAGGTGTTCAATGGGATGATCACAGTATGTCTGCCCAGGATTTGCTGAGGAAGACTATTACTTGTGAAACAACTTAAACCTGCTATTTTCCTAGGTACTTCCCTTATAGACAATTCTTGTTCCTAGAAGTTTTTCTTCTCTCATCCCTTAGTTAAAGACTCGTCTTGATCCCTAGACTTGGTGTGCTAGGAAGAAGAAAGACCAGTCTTGCAATGATCTTAACTCTCCACTCTTTGAAGCCTGGATAATGTACTGTTCTCAGTGATTTTCAGGTTGTTCTCACTTTCCCCCAGTGCACAACATCCTGAAGGGTCTGAGATAACTATCTATATGATGGGAATACCTAGTAAAATAGAGGACATTTGGGGATATTTTTTTTTTTTACTTGTTCAACGTAAAGCCTCTAATACCATATGAATCATCCATAAATTCTCCTGATGTCTAGGGCTCAGAGAGCAAACTGTCCTTATACGTGGTTAAGGTGAATGGCATTGTCCTCATGACCTGCTAACAAGCAGATGGTATTTTCTCATCCTGCAAGACTAACCAAAGTGTTACTGCCCATGTGGAATGTCAGTCTCAGTTTTGCAGCTCACTTTTTGGTAGAAAGCATTTTGGTTTCTACTACTTTCACCAACAGTTTGCCTTCCCAGTTACTGATGACATGGCCAAATCTAAACATGAACCTGTTTAAAGTAATTTTCAGTATGAATACATTTCTCTAAACAAGAAGTCGTCCTTGCTCTTCCAGATCAAGTTCATGCCATCTGAAATTCCTGAGATAGACATAGTTACACCTAACTCCTGTGTTTATAGATGATGTCTTTGAAGACCTTCCCCTCTTCGTATCTGACGAGTGTACGAATTTCTCCTTTAGAGACAGTGGCGATTTCACAAGGTGACCTAGTTATGAACTATTTCTTGGCTGTTGGTTTACAGAGAACTTTTGAGTTAAATTTTCAGTTTTCTGGAGGAGTAGTGGAGAAGGTGAAAGTCAAAGCAATTTCCTACCAGCAACTTCCCAGTCACATCACATACAGACAGGTTACAAGGTAGCGAGGTAGTGTTCTCTCTGCTTATTAGTGGTTGCTAAGAACACATCTATGAAATGACCTTATACAATTCTATTCACACAGCTGTAAAATCTTTACAGCAGATATTATATCCAACAAAGTCAAGCACTATCCCCTTAAGAATTCGGTCATGGGTTGGACTTGGCTGCCTAGGTATCTAGTGCTATTTTAGATGCCCTGGAAGATTAGGATATGCCTGGATTCCAGATGCTACTTTTCAAAAAGTTTCTTGTACACCCTATGTCACGTCTTCCAATCCCATCCCAGTGTCCAGGATGGTCTATAGCCTCCTGCATCTAATCCTCTGTGTACATGTTACCTTGAGTCACTAGTGTGCAATGGGTATATGGAAAGGTAAGTCCTTTAGCACTGCAAATGATGTTCTTTGAGATATCCACAAGTACATGATGCTGTGAGCTGTGCTCCTTCTCACCCCTCATCCCACCCTGTCAGACCACTATCTTCCTTATTTCCAAAAATCATATCTTTTATGATATTGGTGAAAAGCTTTATGCAGGATGTGTTTGTGCCATTATGGGTACTACTAAACTTGAGCGTGTCAGCACAGAAGGAATGTTACCATAACACAGCTCACAGAACCTCTTGCTTTTTTTCCCCATTTTTTCCTCACATATTTCTTTTTTTTTTGCACACTTGCTCCTGTGCCCTTTTCATGTAAGTCTCTTTGTCTCAAGAAGGAAATGTCCAACCTACCTTGAGTCTTCCCTTCTTCTCCTTTAGCACTGAACTACTTTTATACCTGTTGCGATAGGACAAGGGGTAATGGTTTTAAAATAGAGGGAGGTAGATTCAGATTAGAAATTAGGAAAACATTTTGTACAATGAGGGTGGTGGAACACTGGAACAGGTTCCCCAAAGAGGTGGTTGATACCTCATCCCTGGAAACATTCAAGGCCAGGTTGGATGGGGCTCTGAGAAACTTGATCTTGTTGGAGATGTCCCTGCTCCTTGCAGGGGGGTTGGACTAGATGACCTTTAAAGGTCCCTTTCAACCCAAACTACTCTATGATTCTATGATTCTATATTTATCTGCATCATATTAGCTATTTTTTTCTATATACTAATCTCTTAGCTTTATTCTCTTTTGACGCATGTCTTCTTATTTTTTTCTTCCCTATTACAACTATGCCTTTCATTTAATCTCTTTGTTTCAGCATATCACATCAACCAGCCTTTATTTCTCCTTTTTACAAGCTAGATTTTTCCTTAGCACATTGTCCTATTTTTTCCTGTTTCTCCTTTCCACACCCCCTGAGCATTTTTATAGTGTCCTTTGTCTGCCTTTTTCTGTCAAATTATCCTGCTTCTGCTCTCCATTTTCTCTAGAGTGTCATTTTGGTATAAAAGAAATTGTATTGCATGTTATTTATTCTCTACAATTTCGGGTGAATGGACCTGCCTGTATACAGAGACACATTTACACATAGTATACTTCAATTACTTCCAAATTGTCACTATAATTTCGAGAGTATACTGTATTTATAGTGGTTGAATTCCCCAATGGTTAATGTACTATAAATCTTTCACTCTTATTTATTTATACTCTGTCATAAAGAGGCAGTATTTGAATTTTCTATTTCTCATGGGGATTCTTTTAATGCCAAGGGGCCACACTGCAGCTAGGTATAAGGATGTGCAGGTATGTAAACTGGGGGGCAATTGAGTTCTTAATCACTGAGCTCCCAGAGTGTCTGGACAGGCTTTGCTGGTACAGCCAGCAGCACTGATACATGGGAGGTGCAAATGGGGTTCTCATTCTTCTCCATGAGCTAGCAAGCTGCAGCTGGCACACAAGAAGTATAAGCAATGTAGGCTTCTCTAATCCTAACTCTACTTGAGTTGCCATTGCTTCTACAGGGAAGGTGAGAAAGTCCCTAAGTATCCCTTGAGATCTTTGCTGGGTGCTATGCTCTGCAGGGAGGAAGTCCCTGGGACCTGCCTCTACAGTGACATTTGTGAGGAACGACAGTGACTCAGAAAGGCACAAAAACTTCATGTCTGGTGTAAAAATAAATAGTGTCATCTTGTTACTTAGTAGAGTGGCTTTGAAATACAGAGAAAACTATTTTTCCTGATGCTGTGTAAGGAAAGTTAAATTTCCTTGCATGCTTCATCACTGAAGAAGATGTCTAAGATGAAAGTGGTTGCTGCAGAGCCAAAGTTTCCTTGAAAATAAGTAAGATGAAAATATGTAGGAACAAAGTGACAGAATGAGCACAGGGTTTAATGTATTCACACAGGAGTATAATTTTAAGTTTTATTCTGCCTTGAAATTTCACCAGAAAGAGACCTAAGGAGATCATCTAATCATCTGCCTTACTCTAAGGTAACCTGTTCCTTTTTTGTCTCATCATCTAAGGTCTGCTCAACTTTTTCTTAAAGACCACAAATAATGAAGATTCCACACCCTCAAGGTATTCTATTCCAGTGTTTCACTTCTGGCTGTAAAAAAAATTTTCCTAATATCTCACCTGAATTATTGTTCCTTGTAGCTTAAGGTATTTCCTTCTCATATCAACTTCCTTATTGCAGCAGGCTTTAGGGAACTGCAGCCTATTTTCAGAATTCTTTCTCAGACATCCCTTCTCTATGCTAAACAACCTCAGATTTTTTTTTTTTCTTTTTAAAAAATTGCTCTGAAATTTTTCTAATTGTTCTGCATGTATGTTTCCTAAAACTGAACTCATGCTCTTGCCAAAGAGAGCATGTATGATATGGTAAAGAAAGTGTTTCCTGTGCTGAATGAAGTAGGAGGAAGACATCACATATCTTTCATTCTGATGTTTGTCTTTTTCATGACAGCATGGTGTAGTTTCACATTCAATATTTTATATACTCTTAACTTCCAGATCCTTTTCTAAAGAACCAATAAGTTGTTCTGCAGCCAGTAGTCAGCTATTCCTTCTTCCTCATGCTAGATTATTTTTGGGCTATTTATCTATTCTGTCAAGACCATTTTGAGTTGAACCCTAGCCTCCAAAATACTTATAGTCCCACCAGCATCTTGTTGGCAGCAGAGATTAAAAAAAGAACTAAACCACTCTAGTTTGTTGTTTTTGGTCATGAATGGAATTGTTGAATGAGGCTGGATGCAGAGCAGAAATCTGAGGAACTCCTCTTCATGTGTCTTTCTGACAGTAGACCTATTCCAGACTGATTTAATCTTGCTCTTGTTTTCTTAGCTTGCTTTAAAAGTCTCAGAAGAGAGTCATCATATACAGGATAAGCTACTTCTCTTGAATCCGTAACCTATAACATTGATTTATAAGAGTATTATGTTATTTTGACTTGCTTTTATAAGTAGTAACTTATATTTCCAGTTGATTTTTTTTTTTCACCTGAGAATTCACATTATGCTGATTGACCTAAACCTCCCTATTCTCTGTTTGCTCCCTTTCTGTCTCCTGTCCTTTACCTGCCATACACATATTCTTAAAAATAACTGCTGTAAACCTAAGATTTCTTTTATTATGTCTTTACCTTTGGATGAAGCTCAGTTTTATTTTCTTAAAAATTAGGATTATTTTAAAGAATCTAAATTATCCCACTAGTTTGTAAGATATTCCTTTCATGTTCTAGGGTCATCAGTAAATTCTTTTGTCAACAGTAGCAAGTGTGATGAGGACTTTATTCACTGAACTCAGGTGCAAATTCCCACAGGCTGTAAGAATCAGCAGCCACTGGGGATGTGTTGCTGGCCACCTTGCTCTTATGTGCTGTTGGTAAAGGGCACTGTACCTTGTCTGCACTAACCACCTCCACCTGATGATCTGAGAAGGCTTGAAACACTTTGGGTAAATTTGAGAAATTCAAGACTCCTGTTTTAGAGAGAATTGCTAGCTACTGGCTATTTTTCTATGGCATTGATAACTTGTTTATTTCCTTTTGCCACTACCCTTTACTTAGACAGAACACTGATGTCAGGAATTACCACAGCAATGGCTAAACCACCAGAAAAATCAAAGTACATTCCTCTGGTTTACAAACATTCAAGGGTCAGTTCATTATCTAAAGTCATAAACATCTTGCAGGCATCTCTTCTGCTAAGCAGAATGCCCATTAAAACAGTGGGACTAGACAGATGGAAAGATTATTTCAAAATCATGAATGTGGTGAAGCTTGAGTCAAACATACCAAAATCAAAAGAAATATGGGTTATTGCTTTGAGTTTTAACTCAAACAATTTTTTTTCTGAAATTTCAGGGACAGAAGGATATTGTATTATCTCATTTTCTTAAGGATATAGTGTTGCCTACAGAGAAATTAGCTTCTATTTTTTTTTATTTATCAACCCTTAACTTTCATCGGAGCACAAAATTAAGATGACAAATATTTTTATATTTTCACATTTACAAATTGAAATAGATTAGAATTAAGCAGATGGACCAGAAATACTCACAAAAACTAGAAGATGGAGCACAATGTGTTGTGTCCTTATTGTCAGTAGAAGTAAGACTTAGTGATACTAATACCTGATATTGAACACTTTTTCTTTTTTAATTTCAAGCAACTGCATTCTAGAAAATAGAATTTAATTGATAAGAATACCGAAGAAGTAGACATTATTGTATTTGTATTATCTAAGACAGATTAAAGGGAAGTTGGTGGTCATTGAGCAAATGACTTGCTTTGCAAGTTGGTTGTTTTTTTTTTTTTTTTAATTGCTCTCTCATTGAGATCTGTATATATTAAGTTTCAGTATTTATAGTGAATGTTATTTAGGACAGGAAAAGATAGGAAAGTCTGTTAGTAATTTTGTGCTAAAAAATTACTAGCTTATGGCTTGTAGGAGCTGTAGGTGAGTGATGTAAGGTGCTTGTTTTTAAATGCCTTGCAAGCCTTGTGGTATATCACATGCCTACATTTTGTATGTTCTAGAGAGTTAAATGTTTGAATGAGCAGCTGTTATTATATAAATAATAATTAGAATGTGATGTTCCTATGCTGTTGTGTAAATGTGTATCTTTTCTCTGAAGCCTACACATTCAAAGAAGATGTGTTATTTCATTTAATGCAAAATGTTTCACTTAACTTTTGAAAATTTTCCAGGAAAGAAATCAAAGTCCTCAACATATAAATATTTATATTCAGGTTACTTCTCTTCTACTGCAACCACTACGAAACACAGAGTCCTTTGTGCCAAGCTGTGACTGCATTTACAGTGTAAAGTGACATGGGAGAATTTTTAATGAAGAGAAGAAGAAGGTGAGAACAGGAAATCATTCAATCGAGTTTTGTTTATTTCATCTTCTTGCATCTGTTACTTTAGGAAAGTGGAAAGGAAGGCTTTCCAGAGACTTGCAGACACTTAAGAGTTTGAATCAGCAGTGTACCTGAAGGGGTACAGTCCAAAGGCTTATATATCTGGACATAAGGAATTTTTTTTTTTCCAGTGAGGGTGGTGGAACACTGGAACAGGTTGCCCAGAGAGGTGGTGGATGCCCCATCCCTGGAAACATTCAAGGCCAGGTTGGACCGGGCCCTGGTCTAGTCAAAGATGACCCTGCTCCTTGCAGGGGGGTTGGACTAGATGACCTTTGAAGGTCCGTTCCAACTCTAACCATTCTGTGATTCTATAAGAGGAACGAGCATACCGCATAAGTCTCTTAATATATTTCAGTTCCTTTGTGCATTACCAGTCTTCTCACATACTTGCGTAGGTCTGTTTCTTTGTTTTATGTACTTTTATATAACATTAGACTGATAAAACCTTCTAGCTTCTCCCTTCTAACTTACACCAATATTTTTCTTTTTAAAAGGTATGATTGAGGAGATCTGGCTACATAAAGTAGACATTATAGACAGATGTAGTATGTAACAAGGCTACATACTGAACAAAATGCAACCAATTAGGGCATCCAGAAATCAAAGGAATCAGCCTTTGAGCATGTATGGCAGCCAAAGGTTTGTATACCTCATTTACAATGTAATTAACTGTTGTACCAAAATTTATAGTGGCAAGCCATGCAATCCCTACAAAATTTTTGTCCAAAGATTTGGGGGCTCTATAAGACAAGTTTTTAGTAAGTGGAAAAAGACTCTGATATCATTCATTGCAGCACAGGACACATGTCATCACGTCATGGGTGTATGATTATAATATTGTCACTTGAACTATTTCAAAAAACCAGTTTCATAATGTTAATAATGGGTAATTCACTACATCATATAACAGAAATGACAAATTCTGTGCTAAATAAGCATGTCAAACTGTATTTAACAAAAAATTTAAGTTTTTACTAGGTAATTGTGAATTTATCACATTGGTTGTTTATTTAAGGTCATACAAAAATAATGGTAACATTTCACTAGTCTAAATAACTTCTTTCCAGTCAAAAAAAGAGAGCAATGAGTGAACTTAAGCCCTCTAAGTTAAAATTTTTATGAGATTGAATTGCTTGTATACAGCAGCACCAAGAACTTGGAGACCATAATATTAAATCTGTCCGGAAGAATGCTTTGCAAGATTTTTTTTGTTTGCTTGTTTTACCAATTCCCATTTTAATCATCAGACTGCTCAGATTCTGAGACTTTTTTGTCATATCATGAAGATTGCTTTATACAAATGCATTAAATTCATTGTATTTTCTGCATTTAATGTATGACTCTGCCCTTCCGTAGTAGTAAGGAGGATGGCAATATTCATGAAGAACACATAAGACATTGAAGGCTGGTGATAACCTATTGTGATAAACATCACAGAAGGATCAGGAAATGGCAGTCAATCCAGGCCTGAGGAAATCTTAGGGCTGCAGAGTGAGTGAATTTCTCTAGCCTCCCCTCCCTCAAACTATTCATCTCTTCCCTTGTCAGTGAATGTAATGACAGCAAGAACAGTACAAAAATAACCAATTCCTCTGGCATTTTTAGAAGTGTGATTTCAAGGTCCTTTTCAAAAAACCTTATTGCCCTATTCAGGTTCTCAAAATTACATTCATGCTCGCTCTTTCAAAAATATTTTCTTTCTTAGGGCTGAACAGGGGATTTTACAGATCCGATCGCCAGCTCTATTTCAGTACATATTCAGTACATATTTATCCAAAAAGCTGGATTAGTACTGCTTTTGAAAAATAAGGACATCTCACTGTAATTTTTTCATGTTTCACCAGCTTTGCTTATCTAGGTAAAGACACTCTGCTTGTTTAAAAGTTGCTGTTGTGGGAACATTGTTGACTTGTGTCCTGCAAGTCTTCATAGGTTTTTTTTTTTGTTTTTGTTTTTGTTTTTGTTTTTGTTTTTCTTTTTTGTAAAATGTATTGGAAAGAGTTTTTGCTTGCTTACTGCTTCTTGCTTTGATAAGTGATTGTACTAAAATCAATCATCTGTATTGTCCTATACCGTTCTTGTATGTGACTATCATGACGGCGTCTCCTTGTAGCTCCAAATGTAATTTTAATGCTGTTATCTAGTTTGCTTGTTAAACATGAGACTTCAGTGGATATTTGACAGAAAGGAAAATCATGTCCAGACTTTAATCAGCAGGTGGAAAATATAGAGCCTGACCAGTCTTGTACCTCTTCTTGCAATTATAAGGCTTGTGCTCCTTGGCTGTTTCAGCTCTCTATTGCCACAGTGTTTGTTTTTGCAGAGGGCAACAAGCTCTCAACTGAAGCTGAATACAGTAAGTGCTAACAAATGCAAATAACAATTACATGCTTTTTTCAAAACAGAAACTATTCCTTGATAATGTGACTCTGTGTTAAATGGGCATAGATTGATGGGGCTGTAACTCGTTCGTTATTACTGCCAAAGAGCAATGCATGCTGCCTAACATATTACAGAAAAAAAAAGCTGTGCTGTGTGAATATAATCTCCCTTCCAAACACATACTCTTTCCCAGTCACACTATTACAGCAGAATCAGCCCTTGTCTAGGTGCTATATGAACATCTGAAAAAAAATCAGGACTGATTTTCCAGATTTTCCAGCACAAGCCTAATAGTTCAGCTGATGCATGGAGTAAATTCTAGTACACCGTTCTAATCTGTTCTTTGACAATATTCCTGGCTTTAACTTGCATAGACTTTAAAGATACAACTGAGGAATGCTCTTAAATACTTCAGGACACTGGTTTAGAAAGTGCTTTGTTTAACTGAGTTTTGTTTTATGGAATTGCTTTTCATTACAGATGAACCCTGAAAAGGGGTTGAAAGGGATAAAAAAACCTCCTGGAGTATAATAAAGCAGCTTGTGTCTTCTGCTGCAGTCAGTTGTTTTCCATTCCGGGACAAGCTATATACAAGCTGATGAAGGAAAAAGTAGTTAAAGTAACATTTTTACATATTTTACATGTAAAAAATATAAGGTAGTTTTGGAATTTACCTCAACAGACTAATGTATATTCAGTAGGTTTTGCTTGCAATTGGTATCAAGTTTGATGCAATAATACACTTCACCTGCAAATGATAAGGGATTCCTGCCAAAAAAAAACATGATTTTTTTTTTTAAACCAGAAAAGCAGTCCTAAATCAAAGTTTGTTTTCCCCAAATCTCTGTAATTGCAAGCACTTCCCTTGGAAGTAATTTTCTCTTCAGTGGAAAACAGGTTATGTTTTTCAAATAATATTTAATTTCCTTATCTAATTGCTTTGGCATAAACAAGATACAAAAGCTTTTGCTGCCTAAAAAACTCCTAAAAATTTATATTTTACATCAAATTATAGTAGCTTTGAATCTGCAGATGGTGCTGAATTGCATGAAATTAATTACTACATGTGCAAGTTCCCAGTAATTAATTCCATTGAGGCCAGTAAAATCCATTGTGAGCTAAATTACATGCTTTTTAGTCTTTCCTTTTCTACCTGAAAATTGCTGTATCATATTTTAAGCCAAGTGAAAAAGTGATAAGAAAATATATTAAGGTCATCCAAGAAAATGCATTGGATTTTCTTTGTCATACTCCCAGTATAAAGGAACGAAGCTATTACTGAGCTTGTGTAGTACAGTGACCAAACATTTCTAAATTTCTTTTTGGGAAATAATTATCTACTACTGATGTGGTGAACATTCAAAGATACTGGGATCAGTGTTCAGTCCCTGCATAGGTTTCAATACAGTAAACATAAAGGTTGAGGACTTCAGCACTTATGACCACTTGTAACAAACTTTTCATGTCTTGTGTTTTGACAAGTTGGGAAGAAAGGGGATGTTTTCAGAATATGTACCATCCAGATCTGGTGCTATAGGTAAGGCAGACAAAACAGTCCTCAGACTGTGAATCCTGGCAGTGCCCAGATATAAGCCAAGTGCTTGACTGATCAAATTATATGCAGACCTTACACATACAGAGGAGACGTTCAGGAGCTAGATCAAGGTAGTCTGAAGCAAATTCAGGGGGTTGAAAAGGATTTTTAAGGGTGGAAATTTTGGGAAGATATAGCTAATGTCTCCATTAGACCTCCAACTTCCCTTGAAAAGGAAGCTGTAGAAATTCTGGCCGTGATGGACTTTGCATAGGAAAGGAGGCCACGAAAAAGCAAAAAGGGTTGCAAACTCTACAAGTTAGTCATGATCTGTCTCCTAGTCAGATGGAGCCTGACTACTGTGGGCTCAGTAAGGACAAAGCTCACAAGTATCGTGCTATGTAAAACCTCTGAAGCCTATGCAACTCTACTATTTCCGACCAGCCATTCAGTCTGGATTCAGTCCCGTGAGTAACTGCAGTGCCATGTCAGACATGGCCATATTAACTTGTTGCTCTTGCGCTCGTGTGGGGTCTGTACAGGCAGGGAGACTGCTGCTCTGATCTGACTGTACTGCTTGAGCTAATTCACCAAAGGGTAACTT
Organism: Tetrax tetrax; assembly: GCA_009806455.1. NCBI lineage: Eukaryota > Metazoa > Chordata > Aves > Otidiformes > Otididae > Tetrax > Tetrax tetrax. The sequence continues at coordinate 157,827 of WHYT01016166.1, forward strand.
GGTGCAACTGCAGGCATGTGTTTATGTACCTTCTTTTTGGCACTAGTTCGAGCCAGGGGACTAGTATGAGCATTCAGACTTATGGAATTTTTTCTCTCACTAAAATTTAAGATTTGTTGGGACTGCGATTTTTTTTTTTTAAAGGGCTATGTAGACTGCGATTTTTTTTTTTTAAAGGGCTATGTAGAAGAACCCTATTACAAACTGAACAATAACATTTTCAGCACATTTGTTACCTGATTGTTGTGTTATTTAATCAGGGAAGTTCCTGTAAATCAGAACATTTCCAATCAATATGTGGCTAAAGAATAGATGGTCTTATTGAAAAACCAATAATCCAAACAATTATCAGCTTGAATTTAATTTTAGCTCCTGTATCAACCTTTATTCCTTTTTATATTTTACAAAAATCAAATAGGAAGAGGGTGCTAGGTTTCCAGGTGGAAGTTCTGGTACGTATAGGAAGTAAGAAGTAAATCTCATAAGCTACCTGCTATATTGCACTTAAGAATCTGACCAAAAAAAAAAAAAAAAGAAAACTGTCAGTCTCCAAACTCGCTAATGCAGGTTGATACCTTAACTCTGACACTCCCTTAGAAGACTGAAGGTGGAAAGAAACTCTGAGAACAGTATTGTCTCTGCCTCAGACACTGAGGATACGTGACTCGCTGGCCTTTCTACTTTTTGCAGAGCCATGGTACGTGTGCTTCTGTAACCTTTCAGTTCAGACAGCAACTGGATAAATGCCAAGGAAAGCATGATCTGCTTTCTAATCAGCAGACAGGCTACTGCATGAGCAAGGCCAGACAAAAACAGAAGGCGTTTCTTTCCTTCTATAACCTCAGTGTGCTGGTTGTAGTAACAGACAGTATATTGATTCAAGTTTGGGATTTTTCCACGTGTATCAGGTACAAACCCTCTCTAAATAACGTTTAGCTTTTCTTGTCTGAATTAAAGAGTAATTGTGTGGTTGATGCAGATTAGAAGCAGATCATAAAACTGCTTCTAGTGTTTCAAGAACCATCATGAAATACGGATTGGATGTTTGGATTTTACAGAGATTTCTAACAGTGGATTTAAATTTTTTCACCATGTTACCTGATAAAGAATGTACTCTTGCTAAACATGAAGCATCTGCTTTAACTACAAATACCTATTTATATTAATGTCTACATTGTTAAAGGCACCTGTATGTTCCTGATGTGCAGTGAGCTCCCCAGCCGTGACTTATGGACTGTGCCCTAGAGTTCAGGCCACTTTCGTTAAGAAATCATGAGAAAGGTGTAACATCCCCAAATAACTTTGTGTTTACAGAATGACTTTGGGAAGTTCAGGATAGGGTAGGACTTGTTTCTGTGCATCTTGAAGAACAGACAAGACCTTCATATCTGCCTATCAGTAAGTACATAAATGTTTGTAGCACGCATGTTGTATATGTATTGATGATGGTGATAATGCTAGGACATAAATCGTGGTATTAACTTCTTAGTCTCCTTATAGGATGTGTCCCTATTTACTTGAGCAATATTTTTGAATAGCATTATACAACTTTTTGAAAATATAATTTTGCATCTTGATATACTTTCTTTTTTTTTCCCTCAAAAATTTAATGGGTTAAATAATAACTGATTCAGGGTTTAATAATAACTGATTAATTGTTTGCTTATTTTATATTCATAGCAATACAAATAATTTTTCAAGTTTAAGCTTAGAATTAAAAATTATCTAAAGTTAAAATAGGCATTTATTTTCCTTGATCCTCTTGTTTGTTTGCAATATGACCTTGGGCAAGGCATCTAAGCTTCCTATACTTTGACTTCCCCATCCACAAAATATTTATAGTCATACTTGTCTGGGTGACTTATTTATCTTAATCAACAGTTATTTTTATTTGTTAACATTGGAAAAGTGCTTTGAGATCCATGGATGGAAACAAGGACACAAGTACAAAGTATTTTCTATTGCTAACTAATCTATTTTACCAGATCCACAAAGATGCAAGAGAGAGATGGATGCAGATATATGTCCATATAACAGCTATTCTGGCCTCCTGGGAGCAAGTTAATATTTTTCATGAGAGGACTGATCTGTTCATAGATTAGATAATCAAACACAGACACATTATACCGGCAAGGTGTTTAAAAGGAACACCTTGACTAAAAATAGAGATTCTCCTTGACCATCCTGTAAACATCAGCACGACATGTGACAGGCCTTGATAAACTGAGGATTAAAAATAATTGCATTTAAAAAAGGTGGGGATGACTGTAATGAATCACATTCTGCTTTCAGTAACACCAATATAAACCCAGAAGAGCTACATTTTAAATGAAAATGCCTAGCAGAGGAAAAACTTCAGCTTGATTAAAGTACATTTTCTAGATGAGGATTTACACCTCATGAACTTGGAAACAGAATCTGGGCCAGATACAGAATCTCTTAAATAATCTCAATTCTTTCCTTATGAAGATGGAAAGAAGGCCACATGTATTTTTTTTTTTCCAGCAGGTAATTGTTTTCTGAATATGAAATCTAGCCACTTAATGAATCCCCAAACAAGGCATCATAAAAGCCTCTTTGCCAACAGAAATGCAGAGGAAGACTGAGACAGCTTGCAGCTGGAGACCTGCAACGGACAGGTACAAGATCTTCAGGAAAGACTGGCAAGGAAGATAGCGGCAGGGGAGCTGGGGAGGTGTTCTCTGCATGAAATAGCAGTTCAAATGTAGGGAGCTCTTGTAAAGTAGGGACCACAGGCTGAGTGAGACCTTGTGGGTCAAGACCATAGGAGAGGCATTGTGGTATGAGACTCCATGTCCTCCGTGGGTAAGCAGACAAAGCCTTCTTTAAAAAAATTCAAGGAAGTTTCTGGATTGCACTTAATGACAGGGCCACCATTCAGGGGGGCCCAGACAGGGTGGAGCAGTGGCCCACAAGAACCTCATATAAGTAAAAGAAAAACAGAAGGCACTGCACATGGGAAGGGAGAACTTGTTGCAGTGCTACAGGCTGGGGCTGCCTGGGGAGTAGCTCTGCTTAAAAGGATTGAACAGCGAACTGCACGTGAGCCAGCATTATGCCCTGACAGCAAAGGCAAACGAGAGTGTCATGGGCTATATTAAGAGAATCATGGCCAGTAGACAGAAGGAAGAGATTATTGTCCTCTACTCGGCACTTGTTAGACCTCGTCCAGAATACAGCATCCAGTTTCAGGCCCCCAGTACAAGAAAGACCTCAATAAACTAGGATGAGTTAGCTGGGGCCACAAAAATGTTTGGGGGCTGAGCACTTGTCCTGTGATGAGAGGCGGAGGAAGCTGGGATTGCTCAGCCTGGAGAAGACGTGGCTTCAGGGGAACCTAATAGTAGACCCTAGTGCCTCTGTGGAGAGTTTTGAGGAGACAGACTCAATCCCTTCACAGTAATGCCTGATGGGAGGATGAAAGGCAAAATTGTAAGTTGAAAGAAAGGCTTAAACTGTCTATAAAGAGAAGCTTTCTCACCATGAGGACAGCCCCGTGGTGTAGCAGGTTGCCCAGAGATGTTATGCAGCCTCTTTCCTTGGAGATTTTCAAGACCAGGCTAGGTAAAGGACTAAGCAACCAGGTCTAATCCCTTGCCTGGCCCTGTTTTGACTGGGAGGTTGAACTGGAGACCTCCTGAGGTACTTTCATATCTGAATTACACTATGAGTTATGATTCCAACAGAGAAATTGTAGTGAGAACGCCAGTTTTTGAAACTTTGGTATATTTTGTTTAAGCTCTGTAGGTTGTTCTATTATACCTCTTACACTGGAAAGCCTTAAAGTGACTTTAACTAGGACCAGACAGGCATACTCTTCAGTGATTCAAGTGCATAATTTCCACTGATTTCTAAGGGAGACAGGCACTTAGATAGGTTTGAGGAATTTGGACTAAAGAGCCTCCCTTTTTTTTTTTTTTTTCCTAAATATGCTATTCTTAATGTACCTATGGTAGTTCTCCTTTGCTTATCTTTCCTAAGAAAGGAGCATCTGATAAGAGGGAAATCAGCTTCCTAATCCTGCAGAACTCTTGAACTAGAAAAAAGAAATAAATCACAATACCTCTCCTCAGTGCTGTACCTTCACCATACCTCCACTCTCAACCAAACATTCAGAAAAAATATTTCCCTAAAAGAAACTTACAGTTCTCTGTTGATTTCATATCACAGCATCATGTACAGAAAGAAGATCCATTCATAAATATAGGGATCTGCCAAAGTGCACTCCATCCATTTGCTGCTCTTTCTTCTACAGGCAAAGCAATCAAGCCATTTACTAGGGAAAATAGTTTTGCTGTTGCCATCAATATTAACAGGAACATCTTAAACTATTTCTGCCACTTTGTGGGAGATCAATGTAAAGAAAGTAAGACCAGCAGGAAAATTGCAAGACAGCAGCAGAAAAGTAGAATTAATTTTCTAGTTACTGCCATGCAATTACCTTAGATACATTTTATTCAGAGCCTAGGAAGTAAGTCTGTTGGGCTCAGAGGCTGTCATAGATGCAAGGGTGTAAGAAATATTTTGTGTCCTGCAACCAACTTGGAAATTTACACTTCAAAAAAAATACCGCCATTTTACCTAAATCTTTTGGTTTCTTGCTATTATTCATGGATGAAATATGCCTAAAAGTGGGGAGACGGCATGGGAAAGGGCACAATTAATAGTTTAAATGTGTCTACATTGTAGAAGATGCTGTTCTAGAAGACAGTGTAAACCTCCACAGCAAAATGCAGATACATGCCATGACTGAACAGACAGTTGTAGGAGAATGATTCTGCTTTTTCTGCTTTGGGCAGGTGAGAACAGAAAAAGGTTAATTAAAAAAAAAAAAAGCGAAAAAGCACAAAAAGAAAGCTGACTGTACTGAGTGAAAACTTCGGAGTGTTAGGTTTATATTTCTCCGAAAGCTGAATGCTGCATCTAGGGACTTTGCACATTCTTTGTAAAAGCAGCATCAAATAAATAAAAATTGATAAACCACTAACTTTGGCTTATAATTGCCTTGTTGTGAGTGTGCAGGTCAAAAAAGTTAATTAACATTACAAACCAGTCCGCTATTTTGGTAAAATGGTTTAGGTATGGCAAATTATGTTCCCTGTATGCAGGTGTATGATCAGGGACTGCTAAGCCTCATTTAGACAACAAATGAACTTGCTCCTGGCACATCTGAGAACAGAGCTCTGGCTTGTTTAACTTGTCCTGAAGACAGAGCATGGGAGAAGGTAAAGCAAATATCATTAGTATCCTGGAAGACCCTTAACAGCCTACAAAACTGGAATACAGGGAAGAATCTGGAGCAACTAACTCAGACAATAAACATCTGTGTCTGTAACTGTCTGTAGTCCTTCGAAGTTTGTAGTCATATTTTGGGGCTGTCCTATTAGTTTGTTCTAGATGTAACAGTCATTTCTTTATGCAAGTTAGAGGCTCAAACACTTAGTAAGAATGATCTCTCCTGAAATCATATAAACATGCTAATGACTACGGTATCATTAGTCAAGTCTGGTTCTGCATCTGTGATGTCAAGAAAACTGCCTCCTACAACTGACAGGGACTAAGAATGTATTTGCTAGTCTGACTTTGGTTAGATAATTACTCAATCATCATAGCTTTCGTCACCTGCAATTTAAAAAACTTGGGCAAGTGATGCCACAAAACCTAATAACAGCTGACCAGGAAAAGTTCCCAGCACCAGATATATCCTAGTAACACAGTAAACCTGTAGGAAGTGATGATGTTTTCTCTATTGGCATATATATAACAAGCCTATTCCTAAAGTAAAAAATAAGCTACTCATGTGCCTTGTGATCACATTGAGTTGATCTAACCATGTTGTTTTCATATAGGTATGTTAAAAGTATGCCATTGCATATTTGTGTTCATGACAAAAAATGTGTAATAAAACTGCAAAATACCTCTCCAAGACATCTGAATAACAATGAGCTATTTTTCTTATGGAACATCTCAGATTAATGGATGACCTTCACAAACAGTTGATGACCTTGACTTGAAGATCAATAAACCCATTTTCTGCTAATATGAATCTTGATGATAATGCTAATGGAAAGTGGCGGTGTTCAAAAAACCCTGGAAACAAACCGAGAAAAATGACCCCTTTCAAGCACAGGTACTTTCTGCTCCCTTTCTAAGTAACTTTCTGCATTTACAAAGACTTCAAAGGTAGGCATAATCTAATATGATGAAGTCATTAAGAATGTAGTGAGATATGCTTTGGACAGGAAAGTTTGTAATGTGCGTGTTCACTAGTAGTGGCCTGCACTACTCCCCAACTGTCGAAGTTCAGGAAAGGACACACTCTTCTAAAACATTTGTGGTGAAAAAAAGGATCCCCCCCCTCTCTGTAAGCAATGGTTTGCTACTGCTTTCTTCCCTAATATTCTTTCTTCAGCTTATCATGGTCACCACCAGATTTGGGTGGTTTTTAAACCCTGTCCTTTTGTCTAACCCAGCATCACCTGGGTTAAATAAAAATACGGCAGCAGGTTGAATTTGCCCTACTTGCTTTTGGCATTGTGCTTTAGAGCATCTTACTTAGTAAGCATGCTACTTACCCATCTCTCCTCAATGTTCTCCCTAATTAAGACTATTGCAGACCACTTGAGGCACATGGTAAAATACTGAAAACCTTTAATGACTTTTTCTACATCCCCATCTCCTTTCTCGATTCATCCAGTTCAGTGGGGCCCTAATATTTAGTAGTTATCCTTAGTTGAAAAGAAGAATGACCTTTGTCCTTCTCTGGGAGAATATTAAGACTGGTCAAACCAACCAGTACTTGTACCACGCTTTGGCCAGCAGTCTGGCTTACAGTGAGTGACGCAGAAGATACCGGAGAATTGAAAGCTCCTGCAATGTTTTCCTGAGCTAACAGCTGATTGCTTGAAGGAAAGAGTTTTCTCACTCTGTCAAATGAGAAGCATAATGATTTCCACCAGCAAACACCTCTGAAGAGTTTATGTTAGCCAGGAGGGACATTTGTCCACCTTCTAGGCCATATGTTCGGTCAGTGCATGCTGTTACACAGAAATGAAAAAAATATGAAGGACAGTGATGTGACAGATGGCTGCTTATGGCAGAGAATGGCTTGAATGTTCTGCCATGGCTTAAAGAAAACAAATATATGAAGTGACTTTACTAAAGGAATACCATAAAATACTGCCATCTTATATAATATTTTCAATAAGCCTTTTACCCTTGTTTGTATTTCTTTATTTCAGCTTTTCTGAAGTTATTAAATACAACTACTTAGATCTGAACCATTTTAGAATAAAAAGTGCTAAAATAATGACTATCAGCAGAATATTTCTTGTAGGATTTATGTTTAGAAATATATTTTTCCTTTTACTTTCAGAAGCATTGATCTGAAATAGTCCTAGCTTTTATTTTACAGAGCAAATATGTTAGAATCAAGCTAGGTGGAAGAAAATTATTTTCATATCCAAATTAATTCTGTGAGTGTTGTGGGAGTTTCTGGACTCCAGAAAGAGCAATGAGCTTCTGTGCAGCATTTCATATTTGAACTTTTGTGTCCAAAAGACCACAGGTAGCTAGACTTCTCTTCAGTGATTTTGCCTGTGCACTTGCTGTAGTACTTTTTTTTTCAAACTGACTGGCTTTATTTGTACCCATAATAGTTCTTCTTCAACTCTCCTTGTGATGTACGGGTGAATAACAGCCCTTTGTTGTGGAGCAGGAAAAAATACAAAAGCTCAAAATAGCAATCTTAAATGAGAAGGGGTAAAAATTGTGCAGAGGTTATGAAGTTCACAATTACCACACATTTACCATATGCCTCTTTGCCTTCTTTGGTATGGTAGCTCTGCTGTCTCCAAACAGAACATATTTTTGCCTTTCTCGTTGTCTCATGTAGATGTTATCCAACAGATAATATCTTTTAATGGATAATTTTTAGATACACTAAAAGAAATGACATTTTTTTTTTAAAAAAAATATTGCTATTTGATCTCTGTGAATCTCTGTTTATGTACTATATTGGAATCATACATTTACTATTGAGACTTTATTTGCGTGTTTGTTCCTTCCATGTTTTACACATATGAGACTGGAGCCATTTTACCTGCACCATAACTGGATTTATTTAGAAATCAGCCTTTCTGGTGGTAACTGATATTCAATTACTAAACTACAGTTCTCTGTTGCATCAATTATATCAGAGTGCTCATGAAATTTGCTTCATTAACCCATAAACAATATAAGCACTACTGTAAACATATGAAGCAGCAGTATGGGGCATTTTGAATTCAGACAAGTTCATAGTCTTTTTTTCTAAATAAAAATATGACCAAGTTTCAATGAATCACTGGCACTGACTGAAAGCTTAAAATGGAAAAAGGAACAACTGTACAATTCAGAGACCATATTCAAATTGTCACTTTGACAGATGCATTCCCCCAGTCTATTATAATGATAACATAATTGAGAAAGTAAAGATCCCAGGTTTAGTTGCCTGATGACTTGCCAGTTTTCCACAGTATGACTAAGAAATATTTTTTTTTTTTTGAGTAACTTGTTTTGTATTTACAGTTCTTAAACCCTTAGACTCTTAGGCCTTAGACTTGGAATGGAGCTTCTGGGAGACATTGTTAATGTTTTTCTAAGCAGTTTGCCAATTTATGCTATACACCTTCTGAAAGTTTCATTCACCAAGTTGACTACAAGCTTGTCTGCCAGAAGTGTAGACTGAAAATTATTTTGTCCTAAGCGTAACCGATGAAGCCTTCACCTAAATACAGTTATCTGAACTGGTAACATTAAATGTCATCATTTAATGATCACATAGAGCTATTAGTGTGTCTGAGGCTCTGGGACTTCTATATAATATTTTCCTTTCCTTACTTGATTCCTTTCTTTCCCCAAGAGGCAATATTGACACAGTCACTTTAACTTTCAAAGGTATAATTGAAGGTCCCTGGTAAGGAGCAACAACTCCCTTTCTAAAGTTGGTGTACAATGAAGGTAATTAGCAGATGAATTTTACTATGTAATTCTCATATTCAGTCATGTCTGAAATCTCTACTACTAATGCCTAATTCATTCTTATTTGGAAGTAATATTCCCAATACGCTTTCATGTTGCTTCATGGGCTTGTCTATCACAACTGAGATTTGTTTTGAAGATGAAATTTTGAGGAATTCCCTTTTAGATACGGGACAAGCTTAGCACATAGATTTTTGAAATAAAATGACAGGAGCTGATCAGATAAAAGATGAAACCTATCATAACAGCAAGATGCTTTGTGGAAGTGTATGTACTCCCAGAAGCCTAGCAAACCATCCCCTAATCTTCATCACATTTTGGAAGATTCCACACTGAAGTTAGTCTTAGACATTATTAAATTCACAAATAAATTAACTTAAATTTGCTTTTTTTTTGTTATTTTGTTTATTTTATGCTGCTGATGTAGCTGTGATTGATTGTTTAAGGATGTAAGTGAGGTAAGACTTGTCAAAAAGATAATATCTTGTACTAGAGAAACAGGTATGGCTGGAATAAAACAGACCTTCCTATGGTCTTCAAAATATGGATTGGGGAACAAAAAATCATGGTTTTATTTTTCATAATTGTTATTTTTTCATGTCTAGTGGATATTACACATCAGAACTCAACAGAGATTGTAATTTGTTAGTACATTACAATTTTTACCACATTATATCTAAAGCTAACTTTACAGTGTCTCATAAGCAGCAGTTACCTGTTTCTCTCTGTTATTCTAAGGCCTTCTCTGCCTCCCCTTCCTCCCTGTTCTCCCCAAGTTCAAATCACCTCTTTTTCTCAAGCTGTCAAATTATTTGAGACAATCAAGCTAAGCTTAGACCAAATCAACTGTAAGGCTGCTGCCTTTGTTTCAAGGAAGGACTTCTCTGCCTTAAGGCTGTCCTTTTCCGCAACTATGCAAGTTTTTTTAGTAAAGGCAATACTTTCCCACAAAATCTTGTATTTATACTGTACTGAAAATACAAAACAAAATAATTTCTGGTTTCTTTCTGCATTGCTTTGTATTAGATGCTGCTTGACTAAAAGAAAAAAAAATTGCCTTCCTTTCAGAATGAAATAGTCTGTATCGTTTCAAAGTAAAGTAATGTTTCAATTTCTCTCCACTCCTAGTTTTTAATTTTGTTTTGCTTTTCCTTTGGAGGACAGAGTATTCTGAGATAAAAACTCAAAAAGGTGTCTCAATCTAGAGGTAAATTTGTCTTAACAAAGACCACAGGCGCACCTTAATACTAACTTTCTTTAACACTGTACAGTGTGTATGGCAATCCTTGAAAATTGTACCATTCTAATTCGTGTTTTTCCTGAGAAAGTGGGGAAAACGAGAAAAGAAGATTGTTTTGCTAAGGTTTTTGTTAAACGAGTTGTTATGATAACAGAAAACCACAAATATTTTTAATTCATCTATGATGAATTGCTAATAAATTTGCTTTCAATAATGGTTACTACTCTGCTTAGTGTACAGCAGTGTTATTTTGATAATTAACAGCAAACATAAAATATCTCTTTCTTTTTGACAAGACTGTTTTTAGAGTTGTAAACACCTTCTTTACTCTTTCAGGAGAGGCGACATTTGCCTTTCAAAAGAAAGTGCTACTTGGTCCACAAGAATTATGACTCCGTGGGCACGATGAAAACCTCTAAATCTTTGCAAATGACCTTTGAAAATAGAATAACCAAGTTATTCACAGCACAGAATTTATACTTTGAAAGGATAATTCCACTGTAGGGTTTTGAATATAGTAGAGAAATCTTGGGTTAGGTCATGTGCCACTGAAACCAATCATTAAGATTTTCAAGATGAGAGCCTTATTTTCTATGAGCAATTACTTGTACCACTTTCCAGTTAAGAAACTAATTCTTGGACCATTAAAAAAAAAAATCTCTCTTCAACTCCTCCACCTAAGCAAATATGCCATACATATTTCCATTTTATTCTTATCTTAAAGCCTGATTCTGGAATGATGATCTAGTTGTGTGTCATTTGGTAAGCATTACGTGTTAATCTTTCCCGAATTTTTGTTACACAGTCATCTCAATAATGCTTCTGGGTATTTAGTTGGTACCATCTGTGTGGAACAATGATCACCTATACAGCAATGATTTTTTTTTTTTTTTCTATTGCATTCTATGAAATAATTGGATGTAACTGTAGTTTCCAGAAGCAAGACAATTAGATACTTATAGCAAAACTTTTGCCAAGAAATGCATTGTAATGAAGTAGAATAAGCAGTAAAGTTCATTGTATGGAGAATTTAGCATTTGCTAAAAGTTGTTAAAAAGTGCATTCACTCTCATGTGGTTATTTAAACAGTCTACATGAATCAATTTTTTTTCATGTGCTTTAAACACTGTAGGCTCTCTCCAAATTACCTGAAGCAGTCAATTAATTCCTTCTTTTATACCCTGATTTTAATTTTTAACTATCTGTGTTTTGAAGATAGAGAGTGCAAGTATCCAGTGGTACAATAACCTGGCTGATGATGCACAATAAAGGTGGCTTTATGGGATTTATCTCCACCCATTTTTTATGCTGTTGCATAAAAGGGCTTGTTTTAAATTACAGCCAGCAAAGTTTTTTAAAGCAAAAAAAAAAGTTATTACACTGTATTAATTTTGTAACTTGACCTAAAGATTATTTTTCTGAGCACACAAAATGTTAAGTAATGGAATGCAGAACAATAGACAGTAGTAAAATAATAATTTCATCCTGACTTTTAACTTAGAGTTCTTCCATGGCAATGTAACATCCCATTAATAACAACAGAGCAGATAGATGGAGTGTTTTCACAGCATATTGCTCAAATATCAGTTTTTATCAAAATACAGTCTGAGCTAGTGAAACATTTGCAATGAGATTTTTTTTTTTACTACTGGGCAAAAAAATACTAATTATAAAGTTTTTACTAACTAAATAAAACACATGTAGATAACATGTATTAAATCTAGAGCATAGTCTCGTATTTATAGGAAGATAGATTTAGTAGTATCTACCTTAAGAAGAGGCAACAGAGAAAGTCTGAAGATACAGGAATGAAACTGGGGTCCTTCTTCCTCCATTATACGCTCCTGAAGGTCAATATGGGAGAAAAAGTATCCTACCATTTTCAGTTAGGTTTCTGGCTTCCCTCTTCTACTCATTACCCTTAGGTAAATTAATTTGTTATAGCAAGGGTCTAGAATTGATCCTTGAAAATTCAGCATGCTAGTTTCTTCATGCTGAGCTTGTTTCAGCATATTTGAAGAGCTACTTCCTTTTCTTTAAGTGCCAGGAAGGGTCAATTTTAGTTCAGTGAACAATTTTGGGTTCACTGAGGAGTAGTTTGGAGATATTAATCTTTTCATTATGTATAAGTTCATGTGGGTTTGCCAGATAACTTAAAATTAAGGAAGTAAGCAATGGCTTTAACTGCCTTAATTCTTGTGGCAGGAATAATCATACTGTATGAGTGGTTATGCTATTATTCAGCAGGAAGAGTACTTTCCATCACTTGCTAGGGATAAATTTGGGTGCAGAAAGAATTTCTGGACAGACATAAATAAGGATACATTCTGAGTAAAGCAACTAGTATGAATGAGCTACTTGGAAATGAAATTTTAAATGGTAGTATTCAATGACTTGAAAAAATAGCTTTCAGCAACTTAAAGTAATTATTTTTTAATGATAAGATTGTAATAGTTATGCTTGTTCATCCCAACATCATTAACTTGATGAAGTTTACTTTTTTTCCCTCATTTATAGAAATACTGTACTTAAGAACTCTATATCCATTCAAGTAATTCATCCTTGTACTTATATATGATGCACAAGTAAAAGCACAAACATTAAAATTAAATATAAATGAGGATTTATGCTTTTAGCAATGAACATCCGATCTCCTTGCATGGACTGAAAAGTTATTACTGCTAAGTAAACTTAAAATAACCTTATCAGTTTTTTCAGGTTTTTCTAAGTATATCATTTAGCTCTGTAGAGCAATAAAAAGACACATATAATATACTGAAATTGGGAAAATTTTACTTAAACTGCTTCAAATATAAATACGCTATTTCATAAAAAAAAATTTCACTATTTCATTCAAACAAAACAAGAAATACTTTGGAGCTCAGGTGCTACCATATACATTTTTCCTATGGAAATGGAAAACTGCACTCAGAAATCGAATCAAACAACTCTTTTGTTTAGAAAGTTGATACTGGTTGTCTTCTACCTTTGATAATATAGTGACTGAGATGTTAATTAACCCTGTTTTATCTTAAACTATATCATATATATGTGTATATACACTTTTGTTCACACTTCTACAAACTCTTTAGTCATCTAGCAACCTCTGTTTTTTTTCCAGTGCTCATTGAAGTTTTATTATCAGAAGTTTTCACAGAAATATTCCTAGAACCTTGCAAGAGCCTTGGTCCCCTTCAGAGGGACCAGAGGATGGTCTTTTTAAATGCATAGCCAGTTTTCTGAAACATACCACTGCAGCCATACTATATTTTTCTGACTATTTTCAATCTCCCATGTGCACTATTAGCTTGTAAACAGTTCATAATTTCATTATAAAATGAAGTTAGCAGGAGACCAGGAAGATCTGACAGGTTAAATCCAAATCCCCATTCACATGCTGATCCACACACATTGCTTTGCAGAAAAGGCTTCTTCGGTACTGCAAAGCGAGCGCTCTGGCTGCCTTCTAGGACACTCTTCTTTGTTGAGTATGCAGGCAACATTTTCCTGTCTGTCAGAAGAATGAAGTAAACCCGATTAGATTTGTTCTCTGTCTGGGAGCAGGAAATTAACTTTGAAAATTATTTAAATGTCTTGCCTGGGGAGGGACTTTTGCCACTCAAGTTCAATAGTTCAATCTGACAGAGCTCTCTGCCGGATTTCTAATGCATAATAGTTAGGTGTAAGGGATGAAAATGAGGTGAATTTTTTAGATTGTATTAGCTAAAGTCTTATATTGCTGTTGCTGCACGTTTTTGTTCTACTGTTATCAGAAAAAAAAAACAACTGATCTGAAGGGGAACTATGGCAAAGAAGGCTATGTCTACAATAGTGTGCAATATAGCAAGTTTGAAGAAGGATACAGTTAGGGATGAAGACCTAGATGTTCCACAGATGTTTTGGGGATTTTCACTTTAGATTAGCTTTAGTCTGGTCCTATGGACTGAATGCCTTTCCCCATGTTTCTCTATTGCCATCACACACAGAGGAAAGCAGCTTAGCATCCAGATATGCTTCATTTGTGCTCAGGCACAGAAATGTTGAATTTGTTCAGCTCCATTCACTATATTCCCATGCAACATGCCGGTTTTGAAAAACAAGCAGTATCCAAGCGAAAATGTCTGTGTACACAAAGGCTTCTTGAGGACAGGAAGAGCAGATTAACTGTAGCCTTAAGAAACTAGACAACCTGTGAAGTTGCTTTGTCATTTGAAAGACTTTATATTTAAGTAGTTCTATTTCCATCACAGGAAGAGTGACGTTACTAGAGCTCACTATTACCAAAGTGCTTTGTGTCAATAGGATATAAATAGAGAAAGTCCCAACACCAGCATAGGTACCACTGATACAGAAGATGCACCTACCAGTGTAGCCAGTAGCCTGTCTGAAAAGGGAGATCCTGTCACTGGCTCTGGAGGCCACAATCCAGTCGCTTGTGTGTGGAGTCCTGAGCCATGCTACAGCTACATGCCTTGCACCAACCTACTGCAGGGGGCTAGCCCACCCCCCAGGTGGCAGCTGGAGGCACAGGGTCACTTGGCATGCACCATTGGCCCAGCAGCACTGGCAAGAACAGCTGAGGTCCAGATCACTGAGGGTGGCAAGGCCTCTGCAGCTCAGCCAGGGCCTGATCCCCATGCTCGTGGAGCCACCAGGCCTGCCACAGCTCTGGAGGAAGAATGGAAAGAGATCCCAGACAAAGCCCTGTGGTAAACAGAGGTTACCCTCAGAAGATCCAGAAGCTCCCAAAGAAGAACTTGCCTCTCCCTGGTGCTGGCTACAGGGGTGCTTGACCATCCCTAATTAGGGGGCAGCTGCATCAAAGACTTCAGGCACCATGGATCAAGGGCAGCTGACCATGCTCATTTAAGGTTGCTAGAGCATCCTCAGACCCACGCCCTTCTGGCTACCCTTACCTTGTCCTTCTCTATCGGTGCTCTCCGTGCCCTTGCTAACACAGCTCAGGGTGCAGAGCTGTTGTTGCTGCCCAGGTACACTGCCCAGTCCTGCCCAACTTGGTGTCTGGTTCCCGAAGGGTCACAGAGCTGCTCATTAGTGACTTGGCTTTGCACCAACCTACTGCAGGGAGCTAGCCCACCCCCAGGCCAGCACTTCATATTTGGCTTTGTTGAACTCCCTGGGGTTCCAGGCAGCCCGTTTCTCAGCCCTGGACAAGTCCCTCACAAGAACTGCCCAGCCTCCAGTACCACCACTGCTGGCGTCCCTTGTCCTGGCTGAGAAACACTAAGGACTCTTTTAGGATGTGACCTATTTTACACTGAAATAATGCCATAAATAGGTCCAATGGATCTTGCCCTTAAAATAGTATCTTTCTCTCCATCGCCTAAAAAAAGGAGCCCAGGATGACTAGGTTACATATAGATTAGTTCAGATTATTTGAAGTTAGATTAGATGAACCCCATGTGCATTCATTTCAATATATATATATCTGCGGTTTAATTCCATTGATTTGGTAGCACCTGATGGATACAGAAAGATAAAATTGGAGTTAAAGTGTAAAAATCTGAACACTTCTATAATGGCTAGACTTTGGAAACAAGATTGTTTTATTACCTAATGACTCAGCTTCAACATAGGGAGAGAGATCAGTTAGGCTAGTGAATCTGCGCTTGTGAAGCTGCACAGTTATGTAGCTAGTACCGAGACGACTAACCTGACATCACTTCCAGAAGAAGCAGCTTGTTGATCTGGGATAAAATTACTTAATCCCAGCACTGCTTTTTGGCATTGCTTGTTTGGTGGTGTCGCAAGTCTAGCACTTCAAATTTTACCTTTTAAATAAAATCACTTTGCTTACCATAAATCACATAACCTAGTCAGCAACATTTATTCTCATTTAGTAATTTTTTTTTCTCTGATTATGCAATCTACCTCATACGCACCCTGCTTTTGTCAGGGGGAAGCAGTAGCAGAGGTGTTCCTCAAAGGAGGATGAGCAAGGAGCTGAGCAAGATTAAGCCTGACACAAGTAGGGAACGTGATTTTACTGATCAGAACAAAATTGAGCAGGTCTGGCATGGTAATGGGAAAAGGTCCATCCACAGTACTAGGCAAGGTAAGGTAACGAGTTGTATCCAAGGCCATCCAGGAGAAGCTGAAGACAAGGCTGGAAACATGGCTACAGTGCAGGTCTGAGGACTGTCTGGGAGGTAGGGCCAAGGACCAGTCCTGCTGTGGTACCTCTGGTGCAGGGGCTGACAGCCCTGGGTTGGACTGAAAAGGGGTCCTGGGCTGTGGGAAGGGAGGGGGAAGGCATTGGGGGTCTGGACAGAGACAGAAGGGGATGGTAGCACCCTCAGGGCCCTGACAGTTTGACTAAACATCACCTCATTCCATTGACAAATCTCCAAATTCTGTTTTGATTGTATGTAAGCTATTCTCAGTGTTTATTCTCTGAATGTTTCTATCTCCAAAAGTTTCTTACTATTAATACAGATGAGCCAATACACATTTGAACTGAACTTCCTTGAGCTTTGAAGAAAGTTACATATGGGTCCAAGTCCTGCATTTAATAGCACTCCTCTTTGTCATTAGATTGTATGATAATCCTAATGATAATTCTATAATGGTACGGCCAGTAATGTAACTGAGATAGGACTCTGACCAAGCAAGAGGTGGCACTGTGCACTGGTCTTGCTGAGCTGTAGTGCCAGCATTAAAAAGGGACATGGAATGCTTTATCTGAACTCAATCTTTAAACCAAGAGATATTCCATCTTACTTCCCTTCAAGTGCTAAACACTAGAAATCACTATTTGAAGAAGTAATTTCTTGTTCAGTTCATTTAACTCTTTCCCTTTGACTGCATAGATTTTCTGTGAATTGTTCTGCCTTTGTATCACTGATTAATTTTTAATGTGTTTGTGTTTCATTTTGCAAATATGCAAAAAATGTATTTTGTGATAGGCAAACTCTACCACTGTATTTTCCAGCTTTGTGCAATTCTTCTGATATAAATGGAGGCACTTCACAGAATTTCTGGGTTATACAGCAGCAAAGACACTTTTACCGTCAATAGGGATGAGATTGTAAGTCACACTCCTTCATGTTTAAACATTTAATAACCAAGAAAAATGCAGAAGAATACAAGGTTTAGAGGAACAAAACATATAAATGGTGATGTTTCCTTTCAGAAGAAACATGGAGGATAATAAAACTCCGATGTTCTCACCAGAAAGGAAGAAAGAATTTTTCCTCCTGCGTGTATGGGATACACTTAAAGTGCTGTTGCAGTCAGAAGCTTTTCTTCGTGCTTGGAGGATAAAACTGCCTAGGCAAGCTTTTGTTCTAAAGGAGGAACTTCAACAAAATATACAGACTAGAGGGAGGGGGATGTATTAAAGTCAACATAAGGGAATAAATGAATTATGGCTGACTGGATCTTGAGTACTTATAATGCAGCCAGTAGCAGCTCCCTTTGGGCCACTTGTTTACTAAGCTGGTTGAATTTGTATGCCTTGATAGGAGACATAGTTCCAAAAAGAGCTATGTGCATAACATCAGATATGGCTAGAATACTCGTAGGCTGTAAGGCTTCATACACTAAGGCTGTGTCTTTCTTGAAAGAGACAACTTTGGGGTGGCTTTCCTGTTGAAAGTGTTCAGGACAGATGCCTAAAAAGGAAGGTGCAGGAGACTGAAAAATGGGACCCAACATTTTGACGAAAAGGTTGACGTTTTCCCCAGAGGTTATGCTAGGGTCTATCCTGGAACCAATTGCACTAAGCAAGACACTATTCCAGCAGTTCATTGGACCCCACATCACACTTCTGTCACTTTTTTTTTTTTTTCTGTCACAGAAAGCAGCATTTCTTCTTTGAGAATCGGTACAAAAACAGAGTTTGCGTCAGTTGTAATGGCAGAAATAGACTGAAATGAAACTGCCTTGGCGTGGGATCAAGCATCACACATCTGTGACCAGGACTTATTAATGATTGCCCATCCAAGTGGCAAGTGAAATATTTTTTCCCACCCTACTACTATCTACACAGTAAATTGCCAACAAATCTTCCTGTGTGGCCTTTTGAAAGTGGGGAAGATAAAGCAGGTAAAAATAAGTATTTAAAAAGAATCTTTGAAAAAGAATAGCTTTGAAAAATGTAGTTGCAGCACGGCTGCACAACAGATTCAATTCATGTGAGATTGGGCTGTCAGAAATCCCTTTCACTCACTGCTTGTTCAAATACAGCCAGGCCAGATGCTGAGCTAGAGGGGAGTCGTACAGATCTGAAAGGGGAGTATTATTTGCAAGCAATTTCACAAACGACCTGTGCTGATCTAAACTTCTGGGGTGGGTTGGGGGGGTTGTATTTTGGAGAGTTTTGGCTCATTGCCCATCCCAGGCATCACCTGCGGGGAGGCTGATGAGGGTGTCCTATTTGCAAGGCACTTGATTCATCTCTATGAGGCGAAAAGCACTCCAGCACTCCAGGTAGTGACATAAAGAGAAAGGAAGTAGAGCCTTCTCTCTTCTCCCTCATCTCCTCCTCAAACTGTTCATCCCCTGGCCAGCGGATGAGTGGAGATCCCTGCAAGTGTGAGTGATCTACTCTAGATGCGCAAAGTGAGCTAGTGATGGGCAGATACAACAACTGCTAATAGGCACAGGGTAAATAGCGGCTGTCTTAGAGCAAAGGAAGAGTGACAAGGGGCTGTGGGGAGCAATCAAGTACCAGTGTGCTTGCTTTGGGGGCGACAAGATAGCGTGCCACTGCTGATCACATGCTGCAGCTCAGAGCTGCACGAGTGGCAGAACCAGGGATGGACTGCCACACACTGCCTGCTTTTACTGTTGTTTAACAAGTACACTTGATGATTCTGTACTGTTTTTGTACATATGCCGTTGGAAATGTGATTTTTTCAAAGTAACCTTCAGACAAAGTGCTCTGTCATTCAGGATTTTTATATTTTTGCTGGCAATTACAAAAAGCCCTTCAGGTGAAACAAAAAACACTCTTGTCTTTCATGGGTCTAAAAAGTGAGTGAAGTCATGAGATTTTAAACTGATTCTATTTTAATGTTTAGAAAGAGGACAAAGCTGTAAAATCTGACACAAACAAATCTCTTACCCTACCAGCATTGTAAAAGTAGCATGTGAGTTCCTGTTCGTGGAAGAAGGTTTGAGAAACACACTCACAAGGAAATAATTCAGCACTTCATGGTGTGTTAAAAAGTCTGCCTATTCCCTTTGTGATTCATCAAGATAGCTCAATGAACAGAACTATCTGATCGCCTAAGACTCGGGCCCGCTCAGTACACTGAAAAATCCAATGAGCAGTGGAGGAAAAAACGAGCCAAAAAAAGATTACGGGCATTGCTAAAATTGATCCTTAATAGAGAAGAATGGGTGCCCAGCACAGATATGATGTGAAGGACTTTTTGCATTAGCATTTTTCCTTTATGCTTTATTAATGTTGCATCACATTTAAATTCTGCTAAGCATGCACTGTAAAACAGTTTACACCCAATATGAATTCAGACCAACACATTTAGAGAATCATACTGGATGAGGAAATGAGCCCAGGACTCTGCATGTGCTAGCTGTATGGAGTGCTGCACACTTCTCTGATTATCCTGACATTTCAGTGTCACCATTGGCCTGCTACATATAGCTCAGGGTGTGAAGATCATAAAACCTAACTCTTTACAAAGGCACTGTGGAAACAATTATTTAGATAATTCAGCAAATTTCCAGTTTAAGAAAAAAAAAATATTGCCTTTTTTTTTTTTTTTAAGGATCCGGATAAAAATGAGAGACGAAAAATGGAAAATCATAATCATAATCATTACTTACTGTATTTGGGGAGTAGTAAAGAGAAAAATGATACATACCTTCCTAATGTGAGAAGCAGAAGTATCAAAGACATAAGCTATCTCCTGTTACCTGTGTAGTACAACATCTCAACAGAAAACTCCCTCTTCTGCATTTCACTGAAAGTGGAAGGAGTTTAGAACTTCTCATGAGTGGGTGTGGAATCCCACAGCCATCTTGGAGCTAGATTTTTTCCTACCAAATTACATTTTCCTGCGTAGAACTAGAGAACAGTGTGCTGTAACCGAGATAAAGTATGAGGGATTGTAGAAGGTAACGAACCTATAGTTTCTGACTCTGAGACAGATGCCTGAGTGAGCAGGGCTGTTACCACTTGAAGCCTCAGCTCTGGTTGATGGTTGGTAGTACAAAAGCAGCATACTGA
Source organism: Tetrax tetrax (assembly GCA_009806455.1). Lineage (NCBI taxonomy): Eukaryota > Metazoa > Chordata > Aves > Otidiformes > Otididae > Tetrax > Tetrax tetrax. The sequence goes on from WHYT01016166.1 coordinate 178,325, forward strand.
TTAGCAGTATTAGCAAAAGCCCAAATATTATATAGGAATAGAATATAGCCCACATTTTCACTCAAGAAGGGTCAGACATTTCCAGGTTTGGAAGAGAAAGCTTGTATCATCATCATCATTTGCTTATTTTCGTTGGTTTGTCTGCCTTGTTTTCCAAAATTTCCAGTCTGTCACCTCTGCATAAAAGTCACACAACTATTTGTTTACTCAAATAATGCATTTCAAATACTACCACATCTTGACTGTTAGTGTTATCAGTTTTGTTATTCTACTCAAAATTTATCCCTTCCCCAAAAAAAGAATGACATTATATTTTACCCACAATTCCAGCAGCAAAAATCAGGCAGAACATGCGGAATTGTTACACTTTCTGAAATATGTTAACTATAGCTACATTCTGGATTTCATTCCACAAAACACACAGGCAAGCTCCTGTATGCTCTTCAGAGAAAACAAGGCAGAGAATTGCTCGCTTCCGAACCACAAAGCATGAATGCAGTGCTTATTTTCACTCTCATTTTGCATCCCAGGGGTAAAAGAAAGCTCTTCAACTCATTGTTGAAGTGTGCAAGATGTTTGTTTACCTTGATTGGATAAAAAGGTGATATTTCAAAAGTCTGTACCCATATATTCAAATTTCATAGCACTTCTGGTGCTGAAAGACTGTGTGTTGGCTTTGGGGATGAAGCGAATAGTTTGCTTTCTGCTTAGGTATTTATCATTCGTGCAGTCTGTCATTGCTAGAATTCCTTGAACCAACCAAGTGTTTATAACTGCTTATTTAAAACTGCTTTTTGGAGTCCTCAGTATAGCACATGACTATGTTATGGTTGTGACTACTCTAATACATTAGTTCTTGAATGTTATTACGGGTTGAATGTTTTAAATAAGTTTTTTCTTTCATCTTCTTCAGCTGTGTCAGTAGTAATTTCCAGTTTATTTTCTAGGGGGTATTAGACGACCTACTGAGATAAGACTTAGCAAAGTTAATTCTCATTCTAAATGTAATACATTTTAAAATTGATGTCAGTGTTTTCATATGGGGAAAAAATAGAAGCATAGCAATTCCAGATACTTCAAAATGTAAAACTTTTTGTAAAAATTTAAACACAAAGTCTCTGCTTGAAGGGCTGAATTTCAAAGTTGTCACATACCTATTTCACTTAGTAAGGTAGAATACAAAGATTGCTCAGATATATAAGGAGAATGAAATCATCTGTGTAATGAGTGTAAGAAACTGTGCAATATTTCAAAGTCAAGTGTATTGTACTTCGTTCATCTATCATATCTCTGAAAAGTTACACTTCTCCTTTACATGTTTTCTTCTCAGTTTATGCTTGTTATATTGTATGGCTCTTGAATATTCACATAAACTGAATTTGACAAAATTGTGAAGGAAATTATAAAAAGAAGGTGTCTTTTACCTGGTGTGGTATAATTGTACACTTACCAAATGAGCTTTAATTAAAACCAAAACATACACAATCCCTTTTTTTTTATAGTTTAAACCCCAGACTTCTCACAGGTGATTATAAGTAAGACACTTTTTTATTCACCCACTTGTTTTCAGTGGATGAAATATCATCAAATAAACATGTCAGAGTACAAGAGGAGAGTTATAACTTGGTATCATACAGGAGCTGCAGCCAGTAAATAACTTCATTCTCTCCTATGTGTTGTATTATCTGTCCAGACACATGGTTAGATTGGTTGTCATAGCCCTAAATATCCCCTCCTCATCTGTTTGCTGTGTTGCCTGGATTGTTTTTTGTTTTGCTATTTAAACATCATATTTAGGTACACTGTATTTTCTTGTCATTCAGTTGCATGCTATTCCATACTAGGAAGAATCAAGCCTTAATGGAAAATCTTTGTGAAATCAGAGAATATCACAACAAACCTCCTTCCTTTTCAATGAGAATTCTATACTGTTTCAGTGGGAATTCCTGAAGCATGAACATGCCGTTATTCAGACAGAATTTTCCCAAAGTCTCTTCTTTGACAGAAGACTCTGTAACTGAGCTGTAACAAATTTTTCTGCCTGTAATATTTGTGAGAATTTTTAAGAGTCTCTTTGACACCTTTACACCTCTTGTCATGATAATTGAAGTATACACTCGACTAGTAATTAATAAGGATGCTAGGTAACCATCTGGCAAGTGTATTTCTGGGGTTTGTGTCTATATAAAATAGATCAAGAGTATCTGCAAAAAACAGTATAGAAATAAGAAAAGCAGAAGATTTACTGGTTCAAAGCAGCTGAGTAGAAAGGGCGTAAGACTGACCCATAAGATAGATCACAATGAGTCCAGCCCAGCTACGCCTACGAAGGCGTAGCTCTGTCAGTGGCTGGTAGCAGATGCATAAGGAGAGTATCTAAAAGATGGCAGGTATGGAAGGATATTTCCCTTAGTTCAGTTGCTTCTGGCAAAACAGAGGGTATGTATCTTTACCTCACAAACGGAATGCTTGATGATAGCTGGGTAAAGTGTCTTTTTGATAGCCACAGGGAAATTCTGGTCAATTCCTTCTCAGAGCCAGAGCTAAGTGTGATGCTTCAGCATAGCAATGGGTTCAACGTTTACCCAGAGTTGCTGCCTTCATTGCTCTTATGTGGACAAAATCAAATAAAATTAAAAGTTGGAATGCTTCAGTCTTATTTGACTGATACCAAAGATGACACGGGCTTTTTAAGCTAGTACTCTAATAGCCAAGGAAATCCTACGTGTAGGTCTCTGCCTCATTCTTTAGAAACTAACTGAATTATTGATATTCTAGGAGACATTTGAAGGGGTTTATTCAGTGTGCATTGTTGGCATTGAAGTGGCTTTAATACAGAGAAAAGCCTTAAAGATTTTTCTGATTTTTTAACTAAACCAAAATCCAGCAGCTCTTTGTGTGGATAATTACATGGAGCAGGTTTGTCTGAACTGTGTTTCAGAGAAATAAAATATTCCTTAGATAACACTTTATTGTCTGCAGTTTTTGGTGCTTTTAGCTTTTCTAAATGAGATGCTTTAATCAGAAATAGGATTATGTAAACTCAGTGCTTGACAGCTCACATTTTTAATATAAAAAAAGAAATTGTTTTGTTTAATGTTTAAGATCACCAAAAAATATGAGCATTACTTGAAAAAATTGCCTCACTGACCTTCCTTTTTCAAGATAATAGAAGTAAATTTGGCCAGATTTTACTGAGCGTTGTAATAAAATTTTGCTGATCCATGGAAAATAGAACTTTAAAGGAGCACAGAAACCACTGATGCCACCATTTATTTTGCTTGGAATAAGCATTAAGATGAAGCAAAATTACTTCTCTTTTTTAATTATACCCAAGTGATGATTCTCAGGACATAACTTAGCTACACTGCAAAAGAACAGGCCTGTTGAAGCACATGAATGCAAGAGTCCCAAAATTGCTTAAAAGAGAAACATAAACATTGTTTTTCTTCATAGGAGTACAATTATTTAAGTAATATTATCAAGAAAATTTTAACAGTATTGCTTTTTACATAGTGAAAATAGGAACAGATGCTACAAAAAAAAAAAAAAATTCTCACCATGGAGTTCCATAAATAAAAGGAAAAAAAAATATTTTTATTTCCTGTAGGAAATAAAATTTCCTGTCAGCCCTAAACAAGTGTTGCTAACAACTCATTCTAGTGCTGGTCTGGTACAGTCTGACCTACTGGAGGTCCTAATGTGCATCCTAACGGCTAAGAAATTGAGATGTAATGAAGATTAGGTCTATATGATTGAAAAAAAACATGCAGTTTTGGAGGGAGACAGATGCAATTTAATTTCATTTTTCTTCTTGTGACATGTAGTAGAAGCCTTCTAAACTACCACAAGATACTCTGCTTGTTATTCTGGACATACAAATGATGAAGAGATACAGTTCCAAGAAGTTTTGTGCTGAAAAGCAATTTATTCAGTAAAATCAAAATGATATAGTATCTGCCTCCACCCTTTTGCTGCTCATAATGCCGGCTTGCCACAGCTCCCTGATTAATAAGCACCATAGTTTTAAATATAATTTAAAAATACCGCTAGGGTCATTCTAAATGATGAAATTAATTGAAATGTTGCTGAAGTGCTGACTGATAATTCAGACTAGATTGGCCTTTGTGTTAGTCTTGCTGATTGAAATTAAATTTTTACTTGTAGGTTTTGCAGACAACTCTCCTTGTTTCCCCTATTTTTAAAAAGGGGAACAAGGAGGAGCTGGGCAACTACAGGCTGGTCAGCCTCACCTCTGTGCCTGGCACGGTCATGGAGCAGATTCTCCTGGAAACCATGCTAAGGCACATGGAGAGCAAGGAGGTGGTTGGTGACAGCCAACATGGCTTCACCAAGGGCAGATCGTGCCTGACCAATTTGGTGGCCTTCTATGATGGGGTGACAGCATTGGTGGACAAGGGATGAGCAATGGATATAACCTACCTGGACTTGTGCAAAGCTTTTGACACTGTCCCGCATGACATCCTTCTCTCTAAACTGGAGAGGCATGGGTTTGATGGACGGACCACTCGGTGGATAAGGAGTTGGCTGGATGGCCACACTCAGAGAGTGGTGGTCAACCGCTCAATGTCCAAGTGGAGACGGGTCACCAGTGGTGTCCTTCAGGGGTCTGTGTTGGGCCTGGCCCTGTTCAACATCTTTGTTGGTGACATGGACAGTGGGATAGAGTGCACCCTCAGCAAGTTCACCGATGACACCAAGCTGTGTGGTGCCATCTACACACTGGAAAGGAGGGATGTCATCCAAAGGGACCTGGACAGGCTGGAGAGGTGGGCCCGTGCCAACCTCATGAAGTTCAACCAGGCCAAGTGCAAGGTCCTGCATCTGGGTCGTGGCAATCCCAGGCACAAATACAGGCTGGGCGGAGAATGGATCGAGAGCAGCCCTGAGAAGAAGGACTTGGGAGTGCTGGTGGATGAGAAGCACATGAGCCGGCAATGTGCCCTTGCGGCCCAGAAGGCCAACCACATCCTGGGCTTCATCAAGAGGAGCATGGCCAGCATGTTGAAGGAGGTGATTCTCCCCCTCTACTCTGCCCTGGTGAGACCCCACCTGGAGTACTGTGTCCAGTTCTGGAGCCCCCAGTATAAGAAGGACATGGACCAGTTGGAGAGGGTCCAGAGGAGGGCCATGAAGATGATCAGAGGGCTGGAGCACCTTTCCTATGAGGACAGGCTGAGAGAGTTGGGGCTGTTCAGCCCCAAGGAAGGGGACTGAGAAGAGGAGGCTCCAGGGAGACCTGATAGCAGTCTTCCAGTAGCTCAAGGGGGCCTACAAGGAAGACGGGGAGAGGCTGTTCAGTAGGGCCTGTTGTGATAGGATGAGGGGTAATGGTTTTAAAATAGAGGGAGATAGATTTAGATTGGATATGAGGAAAAAAATTTTTACAGTGCGAGTTGTAGAACACTGGAACAGGTTACCCAGAGAGGTGGTGGAAGCCCAATCCCTGGAAACATTCAAGGGCAGGTTGGATGAGGCTCTGAGCAACCTGATCTAGATGGGGCTGTCCCTGCTTCTTGCAGGGGGGGTTGGACTAGATGACCTTTGAAGGTCCCTTCCAACTCTAACCATTCTATGATTCTATGATTCTATGATTCTATGATTCTATGATTTAATACAATATTTTTATATAAAAAATAGCCTTAATGTGAGGCAGACTTTACAGTGGCTCAGATACGACAGGAAGGAGAAAGTGACCAGAAATTGTCCAACTAGTTTCTACATCCTACTAATGTTGACTCACGTCCTTCCTCCTTACATCAGCTCAGACCATTGCAGAGTACTGGGTCATGTATTTACTGATTTTGCTACCACACAGCACAGAGAGCACTGCTAGAATGTCAGAATTTAGTGGGCCAGAATTTTTAGTTAAAAAATAGAGAAAACTTGAATTTTACAGGTGAATTGGGCAGCTTTTTACTGGGGAGTTTAGTAGTTAAGAAACTAAACATAAAAGAGAATAAAGGATTTGAACATGTGAAAAGCCCTCTGAGATACAAACTTTCAAAGTTTTGAATGGAAATCTAATGACTTTCATTTTTAGCTAGGATATTCGGAATATATAATTATCTAGGAAGAAATCTGGAACAATCTAAAAATGTTGTAAGGCAATTGAAAGCATCTGGACCCTAACTGGAGCCTTGCTTCACCTCCTGTTTGTTTGTCATTGTACAAATAAGGCTGAGTTGGGCTTGCTTGCACGAGTCTGGGCTACTGCCAGTCTTCCCGG